>CM039632.1:23498188-24025688 GCA_022457165.1 Juglans mandshurica
GTGAGAATTGTACTTCAAGGTGGCCCGCACGGCTCATCCGCCGCGAGGGCTTCACCAACGACACGTGCCTCTAGGGGCCTAAGGCCCCTACTGCAGGTCGACAATCAGGCAACGAGCACACGCATCGCTTCTAGCCCGGATTCTGACTTAGAGGCATTCAGTCATAATCCAGCGCATAGTAGCTTCCCGCCACTTGCTTTTCAACCAAGCACAATGACCAATTGTGCGAATCAACGGTTCCTCTCGTACTAGGTTGAATTACTATTGCGACACTGTCATCAGTTGGTGGGTGAACAATCCAACACTTGGTTAATTCTGCTTCACAATGATAGGAAGAGCCGACATCGAAGGATCAAAAAGCAACGTCGCTATGAACACTTGGCTGCTACAAGCCAGTTATCCTTGTGGTAACTTTTCTGACACCTCTGGCTTCAAATTCCAAAGGTCCAAATGATCGATAGGCCACGCTTTCACGATTCGTACTCGTACTAGAAATCAGAGAGTCATAGTTACTCCTGCCGTTTACCCGCGCTTGGTTGAATTTCTTCACTTTGACATTCAGGGCACTAGGCAGAAATCACATTGCGTGAGCATCCGCAGGGACCATCATAATGCTTTGTTTTAATTAAACAGTCGGATTCCCCTTGTTCATACCAGGTAGATGAACTTATTAACTTTCACCAGTACATCCTCAATGAGACATCTTTGGTATTTAATAGATCTATTCTCCAATGGTAGAGAGATTGTGGTTGGATTTACTTCTCCAGGACCCAGTTTCCTGAAAACAGAGAGTGGCATTAGATTAATACTTGCCCCTAAGTCGCATAAAACTTTATCAAAATAGGAGTTTCCTATAGTGCAAGGGATCATGAAACTCCCCGAATCTTTCAACTTAGGCGCCTATTTCTTTTGTAAAATTGCACTGCCCTTCTAGGTCAGCATTATAGTCTCATGCTCGTCCAACTTCCACTTGTTTGATAATATATCCTTCAAAAATTTTGCATATTTAGACATTTGCTCTAAAACTTCAATGAGATGAATATTAATATGCAATTGCTTAAATATATTCAAAAATTTAGAGAACTAATTATCAATCTTATTTTTTCTTAATTTTCGCGGAAAAGGAATTGGTGGATCATAAATTGAAGGAGAATAAGTTTCAGATATAAACTCTCTGGATTTCTTGGGTTTCGATACCCTTTTATTCTCCTTATCTTCTCAGCTTGCTGGTCGGCCGCATCTCGCTCTGCTTTTTTCACCTCAGACTCGGCTTCCTTCATCTCACACTCCACGTTTTCGGCAGCTTTTGCATCTTGTTCGAAACTTACTGTTTGCGGCTAGTCATATGTCTGCCCACTTCTCAATGTTATGGCTTTGACATGTTCCTTCGAATTGGTCACAATATTTCTCGGCAAAGTCCTTGCTATCCTCTAGGTAAGCATGTTTGAGAGCTGATCGATTTGCGCCTCAAGGTTGTGTATTGAAGCTGAGTTGTTTTGGATCACCATATTAGTCTTTTGCATGTACTGTATAAACATATCCTCAAGTGTCGATATATTTTCTTGTTGTGGAAACTGTTGAGGTGGTCTGGCCGGCCTTTAATTATTACTCCATGAAAAGTTGGGATGATTTCTCCATTTGGGATTGAACGTGTTTGAATAAGAATTGTTTTAACATTGGAAATTAGACACGTAATGGTCTTGTTTATAACTCGGTTGGGCAAAAGGATTCCCCACTTGGCAATCTACACTTGAATGATTTCATGCGCAATGATCACAAACAACATTAGTTTGAATAGCATTAACATTCATCTTACCTAATTGTTTGGATAGATTTGCCAACTGGACCACAATTGCAGACATAGAGTCAAGCTCAACGACGTTTCCTTCCCTGGCATTGCTCTCTCTGCAGCCCACTAATAGTTGTTAGACACCAACTCTTCCATAAGTTCATATGTGGCTTCATGGGTCTTACTTATTAATGCTCCTCCCGCTCCCACTGTGGCTTCATGGGTCCCAAACCATTGTAAAATGTTTGTACTTGAAGGTAGGCTAGGAGGTCGTGATGCGGACACTTGCGCAATAAGTCCTTGTATCTCTCCCATGCCTCATATAATGATTCACCCTCAAGTTGGGTGAAGGTAGTAATATCATTCCTTAACTTCGCTGTCTTGGTCGAAGGAAAATATTTTGCTAAGAATTTTTGTACCAACTCCTCCCATGTGGTGATGATGCTAGGCAGCAAAGAGTTCAATTAACCTTTTGCTTTTTCCCTAAGTGAAAAAGGAAAAAGTCTCAATCGAATCGCATCATCTGTCACTCCGTTGTGTTTAAAAGTATCACAAATTTCTAGGAAATTTGCAATATGGATATTAGGATCATCTTGTGACAGCCCCCCAAACTAGACGGTTTGTTGAATCATTTGAATGATGGCCAGCTTGATCTCAAAGTAATTGGCTTGTACAGCTGGCCACCTTATACTAGATGTCGCCCCAATGATAGAGGGCATAGCATAGTCCCTCAAAGAATAGCATAGCTCTCTTCAGATCTCATCGCCTCTCGTCGGTCTCGATCCGTAGTCTCTTGTTTTGTACCAAAATGCTCACCTTTTGCACTAAATCTTCCCATTCCTTCAAATCTAAAAAATAAAGAAAAATATATAGAAATAAAATAAAATCAATAAAATTAAAAGAAAACTGACACTTTTCATAAATAAAAGAGTAATAAAAATACACAAAAATAATACTTACATTACTCAAGATATTTCGAATGCCACCCAAATTGTTCGTACATCATCGGGATAGTTTGAACGTCAACCTAGCTAGTTTGAATGTTAACCAAGATAGTTCGAATGTTACCCCAAATTTTTCGAACGTCATCCTAGAATGTTAAAATGTCACTCCAAATCATTCGAATGTTGCTATAAATTAATTTGTTAAAACCATCCTAAAATACAATTGTAAGGGAATTTTTCCCCCATTCTAGACCCAGCGGGCCTGTGAATGAAAGCTAAGGGAATTAAGGCCAAAGGCCCAGCCCAGGACAAACAAAGTCGTCAACCAGGCCCACGGGTAGAGTCCTCTAGACGCAACTTGCAGGAGGGAGTGTGCTGTAGGGGATGGGACTTATCGATCTGAAGTCCTCTTGAGTAGTGTCCACTTCCAGTTCTCAAGTGCTCGTCCACATAGTAGGCGTAATGTTCAGGAAACCCTCGATCCTCTGACAGGAAAGATATCAGTGGATCACCAAAGATACAATCTGGGAGAAGGAAATAAAAAAAACTACGCTGCATTAATAGCACTACTACCCAAGCTACACGCCACATTAATGACACCATCGTAGAGCCACGCCACATTAAAGGACTCTAACACAAGGAACAGACACGATCTGTTCCCCCAAGCTTATAGTATAAATAGCAGGTCTCAGGTACGAGAATATTCTCTTTGATCCCTAGACTACTTTACTTATTTACAAACTTTCAGGAACACTTACTTTGGAATCGGAGACTCCCCGGCCTCGAGGCGGCCCTCCCCATGTTGCCTTCTCCATTGCCTTTTGTAGACCCATTTCGAAAGACCTGAGTTGTTAGAGCCTGGCCCAAAGTTGTGCGAAACACGACATTAACAGTGGTACCATCTGTAGGATATTTATAGATCTTACGTGTATTTCTCATGCCTACGACAACTCATTCCAGAGAACTCAGAAGAGACATGGGAGACATCATGGAAGTGACATTGAAAAACATGGAGGAACAGGTGACGAAGTTAATTGACGAGGTGCAAACACTTTGTAAAGAAAACGAGGAACTCAGAAAACCTCGGCAGGAACAGGATGACGGAGTAGAGTCTAGTGATAGTGAGCATGCAGGGTCCCGGAACATGCAAGCTAGACCAAATAAGGAGGAGAAGCAGAAGAACATGTTGGACGAGCTCCGTAATCTTAATGGAGGAGGAGGACCAGTTGCTCACAAGCACTGGTCTACCTTACACGGAGGAGGTGATGGCGGTGCTCTTACCCCCAAAGTTCAGGGTTCCAGCTATGGAAATATATGACAAAGAAAATGACCCTTTTGAGCACCTAGAAACTTTTAGGCCTCACATGATGCTGCATGGCTTCTCAGGCGAAGTAGCTTGCAGAATGTTTCCACTAACCCTGAAATGGCCAGCACGCGTATGGTTTGGGTCACTGGCACCTAGATCAGTGGACAATTTTGGCGAGCTAGCCAGACTATTTCTGACTCAGTTCATGTTGAGCCGAATGAGGCGGCGTCCGGCGACGTACCTCCTCACCATAAAACAAGCAGAGGATGAAAGCCTGAAGTCCTACCTCATCCAATTCAACAAGGAGCACTTGACCACCGATGACCAAGACAAGAAGATAACCATGGCAGCACTTTTAGGAGGAGTTTGGTCGCGATCCCAGTTTATGGCCTAACTGGCAAGGAGGACTCCCGTGACCTTGCGAGAGTTCATGGACCAGGCCGACAACTTCATCAACGCGGAAGACACTCTTCGGGCATTGACGGAGCCAAGAAGGAAGGAGTTGGAGCGGGCAAAGAAGAGGTCAAAGGCCCCGGCTAAAGCTAAGCCCCACGAGAAACCGGAGCTATTTTTCTCTCTGGATTTGGTCTTGGATGTGAATGAAAGAGTGGGTTGATCTTATTTTTCTACAAAATTCGAGTCTTCATCTGGTTTGTGAATTTTGAAGGGTTATGTTGTGGGAGGTTTTAGTATATTCAGGTCCATGCCCTTTCTTTTCCCAAATTTTTTTATACTTATTTGTTTTCCTATATGTTTCTGAATTCCTCATGGTTGTTTGTAGTTGTATCATGATTGATCCTTTTATGGAGGTTTTTTTTTTATTCAAGTAAAATATGGGTCCAAAATATTTTTCTACATCTCTCAAGTTTCTATTTTTTTCTTTAAACATTTTGCTCTTTGAATGGTCTTTAACAGAGTTTTAGAGTCATATTCTATTTTAGAGTTTTAGAGTCTTTAACAAATTGTTTGTTTTCTCTTGTAATTCTTGTATAATTTTGATGATCTTGAGTCTCTCAATCTCTTGTTTTCAGTTTTGTTTGGTATAATTTTGTTTTCTCTCAGACTTGTTCATCCAAGAATCAGAAACAAGAGGCACAAATCTTTGCTATTCTGGCTATTTTTTGTTTAAGGTTGTTTCCAAGACATCTTACAAGTTTTAATTGCTATTTGTTCTGTGAATTTTAACAGTTGATGAGTTGCTAACAATCATTATGTAAAATTGCATTGTCCAGCTAACACAGTTGATGAGTTGCTAACAGCCATTCAGTTAGCATTCTATTGTCTTGAATGGGGGCTTGAATTCTTGCATTTAATTTAAGTGTATTTGTGTGTGCATGTGTGGCTTTAGTAAGGGCTGACTTTAGTAATGATGTTTTCAAGTGATGATGCTTTCACTACCCCTCAAAAGCAGAACATGATCTTAAGAATGTAGCCAAACTACCCTCACTGAGGAGGTGAGTCTCTCAATCTGATCTTGAGGATGGAGCCTAAAGTTTTATGTTTGTTTTGGTTGGACTCATCATATTCTCTCAAACTTGTTCATCCAAGACTTGTTTTTCAAATTTTTCCCCTCCCGTTTTGATGCTTTCTTTTTGGTTACTATACAATTTTTGGCTGAGAAAATGTTTACATATTTTAAGTTGTTGTGGCTATATGTGAAATTCATATGTGCACATTATCAAAGATTGCATTTGGTGATTCTATTGCAAACATATTTTTGAGGATGTTTTGTCAATGATACATGTGAAATCCATGTGTCATGTTTGCATCTTCAACTTTTATATGATGTTTTCCTTTTATGGACATTTATTTTTATTCTTTTGGTTAATTTTTATTGTGCTTGGATTTTTATTGATTTTTCGTGAAATATAAAATTAGTGCATGGCTTGGATTTTGATGAATACGTGTTCTGCATTTATATTTTTTTTGGGCATAATTGTTCACAGATATTTTTTTTTTAATGTTTATCATTATTTGCAATGAATACTACTCGCCGCAAATAGTTGTTTTTGGAGAACTAAGTTGGCACAAAAAATGATTCTACGTTGCGTGAATAGCTTATTTCCGACGAAATGTTTTTGCGGAAAAAGGTATCCCATTCGATGAAATCTGAAGATCACAGTAATTGATCAACCCAGACGATTTATTCTTGGCCAATTTGTTGCGAAAGAATATCGGTCGGATGAAGTCTTTTGTGGCGGAAAGTTATCTTTTTGCGGCGAATTCTACTCACCGCAAAAGGCCAGAATTTTTGTAGTGAATCAACGATCCTACAGACAACACCAAACTGTTGATGCAATTCCAAAGTATGCCTGCAGCGTGCCCTAACGATCCTGATGTGGTGAGAAATAGGCCTGAGCACCGACCAAGTCGAAGTCAGTATGCCCTACCTACAACTCCAGATCATGCATCCTCCAATCCGACTGCGACTCCGACTTGTCAAAGCGGGGTCGGATTTGGGCTTCTTCTTTTTTTTATTTTTACTTTTTTTAGGCTTCATACTTGGCCCACTTTTTAAAAAAGAATTTTCTATGCGCCTTCAATTTTTTCAAAAATTACAATCTAAAAACAAATAATTCCCTAAATTTTACTTTAATTTTACTAAAAACATCATCAAAACTGTAAAACTAAATCATTCACTACAAGTTAAAATAAACATAACCAAAACTACAACTAAATAAAAACAAGTAATATGCTTCGAAAAATTATAAAAAAAGAAAGTTTGATTGTTCATGTATAGGATCTGTTGACTGCTTCACTATAAGTCTCATTAAGTATTTGCTCCAACATAATCCAATAACAAAACATAACAAAGATTACAACTAATCACTTATGACTGCATACAAACCAAAACTATAACATAAAAATATAACCTAAATCATTCACTAAAAAATTAATACAAGCCAACACTAAAGTTGTTCTCATTCCAACAACAAAAGTAAATATTGGGTGCTTCCTCCCATTCCAGGTTGGGCTGAAAGACAACCAACGTCCCAAATGATCCAACGAACCCATCATCCACATTCATCATCTATCATAATGTTATTTCCTTCCAACTACAACAATAAACATGTTCTAAGTTCCCATTTTGACAATAAAAGAACCCAACAATAACAAAACAAGTTTTTTGTGCCAACCAAATTAAATGTTCCCAACAACAACAAATGAACCAAATTCCAAGTGTCATTCCAAGTTGTGCTTGAAGAAAAGATGACAAGATTAGTCAGACAAACAACAGTTACACAATTTCACAAATGCACCTCAAAACTCAATTATCATCATGTAACAAACTCACCATACTAGTGTTAATTCTACAAAAACTAAAACAAAATCTCTAAATGCATTACTTGAGTCTAACTTATAGCCATATGCATCATCAACTGTATCCAGATAATTTTGATTCAGGCATATAGGAGTGGACTTCAACCAATTCTGCGCAAACACAAGAGCCTCTACAGTTCTAGGAGCCAAAACAATTCTTAAATGCATCCCTCATGTGCTAAATACTAACTTGGATGTTACAGTGGTGATTGGATTGGAATGGCCAAGATATCTCTTGCCATTAGAGCAAGAATCTGATATTTGGTGGAGTTGACCCTCTTCCAAATTAAAATGTTGAAACTCTCCGTAGGAACCTTAACATCCTCCAACAAATATCGTTCTAGCTCTGACTTATAGTCCATCAAGGTTGCTAATTTCCACTCTTTATGAAAGTTTCACAAAAGGGCCAAGGGATCAATTGTACAGCTACTCCCATTGATGTACTACCCTCATTATGAGTGTGAGACGTAGTTGACTTAGACCCACTTTCACACCCACCACCAAACATAACATATTGTTCATACAAGAACTCCATATCTCACTTGAGGAGTGTAACAAATTTCTCATACATCTCATCGCCCAATGTTTGGTTGAACGAATATGCTTGAGTAACCGATTTGTACTATGCATCAAGAATGGCAACAATAAACAACAACCGGTTTATCTTTTGAAGAACACCCCAATATTTATCATACTTTGTTTTCATTCTAAAAGCCATTGAACTCAAGCGTTGATTACTATTGTCACCAAAACTATTCAAGTTTGCATGAATATTAATAAGCTCTTGAAAATACAGATTTGATGTGACATATAGTGTACCAGAAATACGCAAAGTGACATTATAAAATACATGAAGAAACTTCGTAAAATTTCTTATGATCTCCCAATTATCAGACCCGGGATCTCCTATACCCTTTTTCCCATACCCATCCTCAAATAAATAAACTCGTGAGTATGGATCATCATCAAGCAAAAGTTGGGAAGCTTTTTGATACTTTCAACCATGTCCAACATAAGATAAGTCAAGTTCCATCTAGTAGGTACGTCAAGAGACAAGAAACTAGAACATGTTACTTTTGACCTATCAACATAAGACTTGAAAGTGGCAAGTCTTTGGAAAAAAGATTTCACATAATTAATCAAATTCCAGACCATTGTGATTGAGTCATCAACATCTTTCAAACATTCACTCAAAACAAGGTTTAAAATGTGTGCAGTACACTTCATGTGAATAAACTCGTGATCCGCTACACACTCATCACTTCCCATTTCCCTTGTTCTCAACCAATCAATAGCGGAGTTATTAGAGGTAGCATTGTCTACTGTAATTGTAAAAAAATTGTCAATGCCTCAGTCAAGCATACATTCCTCCAACTCCCTCCCAATCCTTGCCCTTTGTGATCACTAATTCGAGTAAATGAAATGATCCGCTTATGCAACTTTCAACTACTATCAATAAAGTGAGCCGTGACACACATGTAATTAATATTTTGAATAGAAGTTCTAGTGTCAGTGGTCAAGCACAGTCTTTGCTTGGTTGTCAAAAACATTTTCTTCAAGCTATCATTTTCTTTCAAGAATAGCCTCATACAATCCCTCATTACCATAAATCACGAAGGAATAGGAAACCTAGGATCAATGGATTTAGTGTAGTCCCGAAACCCTTAGCCCTCAACAACACTAAAGGGTAACTCATCCACTATCACCATCCTAGCAAGGGTAGCCCTAATTTTTTTCTCATTATACTTGGTCATCCCTAAATTCTTCTCCCCTTCCCCTCCTTCCAGTCTTGCCTTTGGTACCAAGAATTGTTGAACCTTGTCCAATTTACTTTTACGGTTTTTGGGGCAAAGGTGGATGTGTGCTCTCATGGCCAAAGTGCCTTGCCTTTTGGAATGGCATTTCCATTGCTTTCCACAATGGTTACAAGTAGCTATAGGTTCTTCAAGATCATAATCAGGCACTTTTGTGAAGGTGATCTCATACCTCACTCCTATTCTTGGGGTTTCTACTACCTGGTGTAGGGCGAAGGGTAGAACAGAAGGTAGTAGGACTGCCTACGAAAGAGACTAATAGTTTGCTAGACTTTTCGATTATGGGAGCCTCGATAGGCTGTTGTGGTACTCGTCCTTTTGGAGAAGATGCAAAGGTGGATGTAGGAGTGCTTGTGTCTTCATAATTTATGATTTAAGAACTAAAACAAAACACATAAACAAAACAGACAATTAACACAGCCCCAAAAACACAACATACAAACAAAAACATTGCCTTGCAAAAATTCACACAACACAAAAACACTGCCTTGCAAAACAAATTACAGAACCCCACCCCACTCCAGCTCAAAAACAACCCATGCCAGCTCAGATTTACCCCAACACAACCCCAAAAACAAGTTCACACAACACAAAAATAGACCTTGCAAAATGTTGACACAACCCCACCCCACCCCAGCTCAAAAACAGGCCCATGCCAGCTCAGATTTACACCAACACAGCCCCAAAAACAAGTTCACACTTCATACAACACAAAAACACTCCTTGCATAAAAATTCACACAACCCCACCCTGGCTCAAATTTACACCAACATAGCCCCAAAACATCCCCAAAAACATATTCACATAATACAAGTTCACACAACACAAAAAAGCCCCTTGCAAAAAATTCACCCAACCCCAACCCACTCCAGCTCAAAAACAGCCCCACACCAACTCAAATTTACACGAAAACAACCCCACATAATACAAATTCACACCACAAAAATCACCATTCACAAACATGTATGTACATTTGTCCACAAAAAGAGCCACAAATATAAAACAATGATAATATAATAAAACTTACATACTTATGAAAACTTGTTACGAGCTCCACATAAATAGAAATTTACAAAATCGAAAGAGGCCACTCCACATAAATTAGTCACATAACATGTAATAAACCAAAATCAACACCAAATCAACAAGGGGCAGTGTAGGGACTTACTGTGGTGAGTGGTGAACCAAAATCTAGAGGACACACTATCAGAAGCCAAATCTGGAAATAATCATACAAAACATCAGCAATCAACCAGAAATAAGAACCAAGAAATTAAAATAAATTATGCTGGTAACAGAAGAGGCACTAACTGACATCGACAGGCAGTGGATGAGGACGCAACTAAGAGTGGATGATGGGTCTAAGAATACGTGACTGTACCAAGGATTAGAAGGGTCGGACGACGAGGGGGAGTCAAGGGATGGCTTATGCACTGCGAGGGAAGAGATCAAGAAGCGATCGACAACAACAGGCTAGCAGTAACGGGACCTAAGGTTTTCAAACTGAGAATGAGAACTAAAGGAAAGTGAAACTGAGGGAGTGAGGGTAAGGTCACACTGTGGGAGGAGGTAAGAAAGAATAGATTTAGTCAAAACGGTGTCGGTTTCCTATAAAAATGACATCGTTTTGCTAGGAAGGAGTAGAAACATAAAAACGTATCCAAAACGGCACCATTTTTGGAGGAAAAGCAGTGCCGTTTTGCCTGAATCTTGGGCTAGCCTACTTCAGTCTTGGCCCTTTTGAGCTTCTAAACCCAATTTGTTTTCTCTGTTTTGAGATTTTTTCCCTAAATCCTAAATTTAATTTTAATCTTAATCTTTATTTTAGGCTTTTAATCCTATGTTTTTTTATATATGATTTTTATAATTGTTAGTACTTTAGTATGGATTATTATTATATTAATTCACTAGTGTTCAATTATATATTATCATATTATAGTTATAACTTTTTATCATACTATAGTATCTAATTATATGTTCTCATTCTATTTATGGTTTTTATAATTTTTCTCGTCACTCAATTTAACTGTTAGTATTGATTAATAACAATTACTATTTAAATTGACTTATACTATATTGTTTAAATAGAATTTATTATATTAGTGTTATTATACATTATTATAATTGGCTTGTACTATAGGGTTTAAATACAATTGTTAGTATTTATACTTGTACTATAGAATTGATTATTGACAATTACATATTATTATACTATAGTATTACTTGTTATTTATTCATTATACTACAACTATACTAGTGTCTAACTTATTCCTATTATAGTGTATAGACTTGTACTGTAGTGATTAATTACATGTTATTATAATAGTGTCTAACTTATTTTTAACTTAATAATATATTAGACTTAGTGTTATATGTTATTATATTATATTATTATACATTAGTATTACATTGTAGTAGTACTATGATGTTTATTGTTTACATATACTAAACCATTATTAGTAAATTTAGTCTCTGTATATTATAGTATAAGTATATAGTACTAGTATATTTTTTAATTTAACTATATAACTTTTAGTTATAGATAAATACATATATTTTTATAATATATGTATAATATTGGAGTTGGAGGCCAAAGTCGAAGTCGGAGTCAGTATGACGGCACCTCTGACTCCGACTCTGACTTGGAAGTGAAAAACAAATCCGACTCCAACTTTGTTTTGTCATAATCAGAGCAGATTTGGAATTGGAGTCGGAGTCAGATTTTCAAGTTTTTACTCAGCCATAATGAAAATGGGATAGGCCAAATGGAGAGACACGTCAACCACCTCTCAATGATCGAATCCAAATCAAGTTGCAACAATGCTTCATGAGAATAAGAGAATCAGCAAAATTGTTTGAGATCAACAGAAGGAGAGAGGCCAAAGTCGAAGTTGGAGGCCAAAGTTGGAGTCAGTATGACGGCACCTCTGACTCCGACTCTGACTTGGAAGTGAAAAACAAATCCGACTCCAACTTTGTTTTGTCAGAATCAGAGCAGATTTGGAATTAGAGTCGGAATTAGATTTTCAAGTTTTTGCTTAGCCATAATGAAAATGAGATAGGCCAAATGGAGAGACACGTCAACCACCTCTCAATGATCAAATCCAAATCAAGTTGCAACAATGCTTCATGAGAATAAGAGAATCAGCAAAAATGCTTGAGATCGACGGAAGGAGATTTGGAATATGGAAAATAGGGGATCAGACACGCTACTTCGTGCTAGTGCACAATAAAGTGAAACTCACATGTCAGCCTTGCTTGAGGGTGTAAATGCACTAGTAAGTACATGTTTGGAATTGCAGTGAGTAGTATAACTTTTAACTTGAGACTTATAGTTGAAACTACTATTAAAAAATTATTTACTGTTTGATAACTATACATCTAAAGCACTTTCAAACATGTTACATTTGTTTAGAAACAAATTAAAGTATTTTTGAGATAAATGACATAAAAAATCATTTGATTTTTTAGAGATTATAATCATATCCTTGATAGAAACATAATGTTATAATCAAATAATAACAAAAGCAATCTATTAAGATTTTCAGTAATATATTGAAAAAAATATCTTCAACAATGCACAAGTGAAAAAGAATTTCCTCATGCATTTCCACGTATAATACCAAAGTTAGAGCACTCACATCCCATGCCCTATAACACTGTTATCCCTAAATTATAGGGAAGAATTTAGAGAAAAGCTCAAAAACCTCCTCCCATCCCATTTCCTATTTTAGGATTTTGATTCAGAGAATGAACAATAGTTTCCCAAATATAAGAAATCATTATTCATCCCCTAAATTATTTTTTATTAATATTTTATTCTAATAAATAAAATAAATTATTCTTCCAATCATCTACACTTTCTCTCATACTCATATTTATTATAATTTTAAATAATAATTTTAAAAATAATTTAAATAATTACTAAAATATAAAAAAATTAATTTTAAAAATATTATTATACCCGTAAAAAAATAATTTAAATTTTTGTTTAAAATATTTACTAGAATAATAGTTCAAAACATAAGAAAAAATATTTAGTTAAATTTGTAAATGGAAATGAGAGAAAAAATTAATAAAGAAAGAATAGAATAGTATCATTTTAATAGAATAAAAAAATAATAGAAAATGAGATGTAGAATGTTTTTTAAAAATGAGTAAAATTTAAGATAAATTTATAGGAAATATCCTTTTTAGCTAAAATTTAAAAAAAAAATTTAGAAAATCGGATATGAACACTTTTATATTGATAATTATTTGAAAGTTATAATATGTATTTTTCACTCATTGACAATTTCCTTTAAATTGTAACTACGTTCATCATTGTTGAGAAAATCGCATTTGAAAAAAAAGATCAAAATGATACTTCTTTAAGAAAGTATTTTAATATGCAAACAACCGGATTTTATCATTAATAAACTTATAAAGTTATTTAAGTATTTTTTTTAAGACTCCTAACACAATCTCAAACAGACCCTAACACCTTCATCAGTCATTCGTGGTTATGGTCCACAGAATTCCAACCACCACCCCGAGAAAATTAGGATTAGGGATTTTAAGGTTCAGGCTTTAGATACTCTGCCCTCCAACCAAAAAACAGAACAAATTTAAAAATGAAAACATTGGTGATCTCAAATGGTTTCCAAACTGAAGTAAATTATGAAATTAATTAAGTTTCGGTTTTTTACATCAAATATATTTCAAGCATTCCCAAAATGAACCTTTTCTAGATAGTTGAGATACCTCCAAAAGAAATTTTGAAGTCACCCTAAAGGTCACAAGAATCTCCCCTTCTCAAAATAATCCCACTAGACGAAATGAGTCTCTACCTGATGATCCAACCATTTTAGAGTAATTATTGAAAGTCGTCATCAGATTGCATATGGAGTGGACTTGATGGTGAATCATTTCCTTCTTTTGGTCTTCCTGCTCCTAATGATGATTCCCCAACATCAACTTCCCTATGCTTTCTGCTTCTTTTGAGCTTGCTTTTGTTGAGAGTCTGCACACCATCTACTACACCTGTGATTTCTGAATTCTCTATGTTAGCTTCAGCAGTCTGCACACCATCAACTACACCTGTGATTTCTTCAGCACTCGCAGACAAAAGATCACCACCATCCTCATTGCCATCAGTTTCTTCACTTGACTCAATACAGTTCCCATTCTCCTCTTCAGTCTTAGATTTCAGCGACTCAATCACATCCATCAACTCTCTATTTACCTGCCACAATCAATTCCACAAATTACCCTAAACCATCTCCATTGGTTATAAAGAATGGGTCCGTCCATACATGAAAAAAGGGGGAAACCAGTAAACCCCATTTGTTGCTATGAAAACAAGTAACTGACGGCCGTGCATTTACCAACCAAGATTCATTCCCAACTATCAGGGTTACTGGTTTGTCTCTCTTCTCCCATTTTCTCAGAAATCGAATGCAAAATAAAGCACAAGTTCACATAAATCAAGAGAAAAAATGGTGCATGGCATGGCATGGCATACCTGAGGATTTTGGAGAAAATCAGAGATGTCCATTGGGCAAGATGGACAATTCATGACATTTTTCTGGGATCGAAGCATCCTTCCACCTCTGCTTCTCTCCCTCACAAAAGTTTTTCCAGCAAATGCATCCTCCAAACACAACTTGCAAAAATTATGAGCACATGGTGTTGTTATTGGCAGAGTCATCACCTGCCGACAGATGAGGCAACTGAACTCTGCATATTCAAACATACATGAGCGAACATAAAATGTACAATTAAATATTATTAACACATGATTTACCATGCAAACCAAGTACTAAACAAACCCACTAAATCTGTTGATTGTTTTACTATTTAAAAAAAGACCCTCCAAGTGCCAACGAATCATTAGCTAATGGAACTTCCCTTCCTAGATTTGACATACCCTACCAAAATACCAGATATAGCCTAGCTGAGGGTCAAAACAAAAGAGCTAATGATAGATGACTCAATAATGGAGAGAGAACAGACCTTTCAGGAGCTTCTCCCTTACACTCATATTCTGAGCTCGCCTCATTGCATTCCTTGACCTCTTTATGTCTTCGGACTTCCCAGTAGCTACCCGTTTCCTGCTAGGTGGTGGAGGTTTTTTCCATTTCCAGCAGCATTCTTCCTCCTTTGAGCAAAACAGATAACTCATAATTCAACACACCATAGGAAAATGCTAGTGCTTAGAAGCTTACTACCAGTGTTGGTGAAAGCATCAGGCCCACTTAAGCACAGACAATGTCTAGAGCCTAGGCTAGTAGCACAAGCACACGCCTAGTTGAAGTAAAGCACACATTTTTATAAAACGATTTATAATAACAGAAAGTCCATAAAATACAATAAAAAAGGTTTAGGAAGCAGGATGATAATATATTTAGGGAAGGTTTGGGGGGTGAGATGAGAATTTTGTGTTTTGTTTTGAAGTTTAAAATATTATGTTTTAATATTATTATTGTTTTGGGATTTGAAAAAAGTATATTGGGATTTGAAAAAATTGAATTGTTTATTATATTTTGTATGGGGATTTGAAAAAGGTGTAATGATGAGATGAGAATTTTGTGTTTGGTCTTGTGCCCCAAACCTGCCCTTAATTTTTTTACAGGTAGGACACGTTTAAATCATTAACTCAATTTATTATTAGACTATATGCAACATCACAATTAAGTAGTCAACAAGTTACATAAAATTTAAACATAGCATTTTATATATTTCTCTTGTGCTTTACTAAATTTACTAAATAGCCATGATGAAATTAAAGTACATGGTTGAATCAAAATCTACCAAAAAAGCCACAACAAAAAAAGAAAAAAAAGCTCAAGAATTGTAGGTATTGACTTCAAAGCTAACACAAGCAATCCATCTAGAAAGCCAACTTGACTATTATATCAGGTTCAAAGCCTATGCATCACATGGGATGTAAATATTATCAAAGCTCACTTTTTTTTTTCTTTTTTTTTTTTTGAGCTCACACAAAAAGAACCAAAAAAAGTGCCTTTTTTTAAATGCACGTCGCATTTGGTAAGCGAATCACTTCAACATGATTGCATTGCACTTAAGCATGCTTTTACCAACAATGCTTGTGGCTAATTCTAGAATTTTTTATTGAGCTTCATTTCTTGAATAACATCAAACATCACCCTAAACTCATGTTAACTTTGGTTCATTACTCATATCAACTATGGATTGAGAAAACAATCTCCCTGAAATAGAAGAAACCAAAATATAATAATCTTAAGTTCAGGGATAGAATTGAGACCACTCACATCAAAGTCCCATAATGGGCAATCCTTCCTCTCCATTATTTCTGTTGCCTTCTTCAGCTCAGAAATAACAGGTAAAGGTCTAGGTCGATCCCCATGCTCATCACTGCAGTTGAATTAGGAAGCTTTAGCAGAGTACAAGACAAAATTAAGCCAGTTAATAACTGACCAAACACAAACCTTGTCCATGGGGCAGGTTCGTTGTCACATCTAACGAACAGATACCTGCAGACCTTAAAACCCTATGTCATGGAAACAAATCAGATCTGTTCAGGCAAAGTAAAACAGATTAAATATATTTGCTTGCTTAGAAAAAAAAAAGAAACAGATGAGCATTGCAAACATGCAGAATAGCACACATATTACCTGAATACCCACTTTGCGCCAACATTTTTCAATTCTATAGACACCATCATACCTTACCCCTTTTTCCGGGGCATATGAAGAGCGCTTTTCTTTGTGGGACCTGCTCATCATAATATGGAAAAAAACAAATAAAACACTAACCATTGCTAGTTTCCTTTTTTAATCCCTATGTATACAATAATAAGTTTTGAATGGTTTACTGCCCAACTATAAATTTTACCAGCAATAAAGTAGGGTTTCCTTTTACTAACCACTTTCCTTTAGTATAATCACAAACTTTTCTTCCTCTAACAAGCATGTTGTTAGATTGTAAGCTATTAGCTGGCTCTTTCAATATCTGGAATAAGAATGAAAACTTGTTCCTAACTTCCCAGGCAAAGTGAAATGGCAACTGACACATAAACAGTCTCAAATAGACAACCTTAAATCACACCTTTGGATCATACTTTTCAACTGTGGGAGCAATGGCTCTGAAAAATAATTTCAATACCACTTCTAGCCATTCGAAAAATGATTTTACCAAAGTAAATTTGTAAATGCAGTAGGGAAATTTTAAACTGTGATAGTCAATAACGACTAACTTATAATATGAAACAATGCATTGAAATGACCTTAAAGCGAGAGAAAGATTCATTAAATATTTAATATTACCTGACAACTCGAACAGGATACCCTTTTAAGCAACTAACTTGAAGCGCCTGGTTCATTTTCTCGAATTTCTGATCAAAAGACTGATCTTTGTTTGTCCGTTTGTTCCCACTAAGATCCCTGCCTCCACTGCCATTCATGCAAAAGCATCAAACATAATAGAAGCTTCATATGTGAGGAGACCATTGATAGAATATAAGTTGATCACATTTATTGAAAACGTGTTTGATAAGAGGAAGGCAAAAATAGACATTAATAAGTTGAAGATTAGGGCAAATAAAGCAAAACAAAAACTTTCAAACAAAAGAAATTGTTTAATCCTAATATTATCCACAAAATTGATCCTTATGTACACCAGACATACTCAAAACAGGAACTCTCCAATGCATAACAAAGCAAAAGAGCTGTATATGCAGGCACTAGAGTTGGAGATTGGAGTTTAAATGGATGGCAGAACATGGCCACAATGGGGATTTCATAGTATCCAGAAGTCCTCATAGTAGCTGATCTTATAGATGGCAATAAATCACAAATAGCAGCCACAATCAGCTGTAATATGTTCATTGTTTAAGCTTTTAAGAGAAAATTAATACATGAAGAATAAAATAACAGACCCAGTGTTCACTGATGAGCCACAAACTAGAACCATTTGAAAGAGCACAGTCCGAAAACAAACCTTCCAGTGTAGAGGAACCACTCTCCATGGTCTTCATCGTCTTGGTAGCCCCCAGAAAGAGCCACTGACTGTGCACCATAGTTGGATTGCCCAGCAATGCCAGCTACATGTGGAAAATGAGCACCCCATTGCCGGCACTCCAATCTGTCTTCCCAGCACTCTCCAACAAGCACACCCTGATTCCTTTCTGGGTCATTTTCAGCTGGGATAGGACCAAAATGGTCAGGGGAAATAGTGACAAATATCTTCCCACTTGCAGCGTTGGCCTTCCCACTCTTCTGAGCCCTCTCAGTAGTATAAGCCTTGTCAGGCCTATTCCTGTTGTGTACAAAATGATATACCTTTGAAGGCCCTCCAGAACCAATTGACTTGGAAACCTTTGCCATGCGAATAGCTACCACAAGGGTAGAATTGATACGGGGTTGACTTGCCATTTTGGAAGGAATGGAGCACCGGCACTTTGCACAAGTACGCTTCCCTTGCCCAACCCATTTCTGGAAGCATTTAAGGCAGAAATTGTGTCCACAAGGTGTCTGGCAAAAGCAAAAAAACAAGAACCTAATTAACAACCAAATATCACAAGTAAAATCTTATGTAGCATACAAAGAAGACAATGAAGGCAGGCACAATGGTGAAAATTCCATGTCAAAGAAACAATAATGAACACCTAAACCTCAAGTACTTCAAATACCGAATTCGCGCAATCTGGTTGATGAAGGCCCAAGACCACATTGAGAAATGCGGCCATTAAGAAAGTCAATGGATACAGTAATTCTATTAAGTCAGATGTTGACACCTAAATGACCAATAGAACCTATAAAACCGTAGCTGACAAGGACAAGCACTGAAGAATGAAAACATCTGTAAGAAAAAGAAATCATAATGAACTAAGCAAGTACATATATAATGTCATGCCAGATTCCTAAGGATTTAATTTAGCATTTTTTTAATAGGCTTGATTTTTCTTAAAAAGTTGACCACTATCTTTTTAATACCAATTGGTTGTGTTTTAAATGTTGGTAAACGCCAATAGGTAGAATATTAATTGTTGTTTTATCATGTTTTAAACGCTGAAATGTATTAAAGTACCAATTAGTGTAGAATTAAGTTCTGACTTATGTCATTCATGGTCTCAAATCTGCTATAGTACGTTAGTATTCATAAACTGGCCAAATTAGGACCATATTTAGACCTGTAAGAGAAGGAGAATCTATCTGGAAGCCTAGGAAGCTGTGGGTCAAACTTTATGGATTAAAAAAGATTTCCCTAGACAGAAATTGAAGGAAATAATTCCCAACAGCTCACATTGTAATGAGTTTTCATCAAGAAAATCTGGGAAACACAATAGAGTCACCGTCTAAAGAATGCTGTAGCCATAGATTAGTAGCTTCTATTTTCAAAATCCTAATATACAATCTTTCTATCCCCTCGCTGGCATAACTTTTTGCATCCTCTCTCAAGCCTCAAAGAAGTCCAAGAAGTTGCACTCAAGGGCTCATTTGGACGCTTAGAATATCTCAGAATTCTGTAAATAGTAGTGAAATGATTTGATTTAAGATGTTTTATTGGATTTTAGGACGAAAGAGAGAGTTGAATAAAAATATTATAAGTTAAAAAATTATTTGAATAATATTTTTGTTTTAAAATTTGAAAATGTTGTACTTTCTTGTGTTTTGTTTGGAAGTTTGGAAAATGTGTAATGATTAGATAATTATTAGATGAAAGTGTTGAAGATTTGAAATTGAAAAGTGTTTTGTGTTTGAGTAATGTTTGGGAAGAAAATTATAAGAAGTTTTGAAAATATCTAAGAATGTTTGAGTGTCCAAACGAGGCCTTAGCGTAGTCTCTAAGTTAAATGCAAGAATATTAAAGCTAGAGAAAAGGCAAGAAGCCAAAACACTGTCTATAAACTCTAGTGGACAGATTGTTGACACTCAACTCCTTCATAGTTCATGATTGGTTGCATAGGAATTGTACAGATTTAGCAAGCTGGGAATTCGTCCACTAAGAGTTGAGTGTCAACAATAGTTCATGGCCTGATATGTTGGCCACCTCACTTTTCCCTCTATGGAGGATGGAAAAAAGATTGTCTTGTTAGGAAATGTGGCAGCATGGTAGCTGCCAACATTATATACACAAAAAAAAAAAAAAATGGCAGTAACCAGCATTTCCTCCAATGAAAACATGCGGTGGTGTGTCAAAGTTTCTCATTTCTCAGCATCATTGCTGCCGACTTCGAAAAAAAATCAAAAATTAAAATTAAAACAGCCAAACGGATAATTGTCCCATGCACAGTTTTCTTATTTAAATGTTAGCCGTGTGAAATAAAGTAAAGGAGAGAGAGAGGAGGAAGAAAAAGGACAAAAATAAGAGTAGAATTGTTCTTTTAAGAGCAAGCCAGAGAGTAGTTAGATATGATCATGGCTTCTTTTAACATAATTGAGATGTATTTATTTTATGAAATTATGTTTAATTATTGTGGTAACATTTTTTTATTACGGGGGAACCACCCCACAACAGAGCCCTTAGGGATCACCCATGGAACCAAAACCCCCATGAAGACTAGTACAACAACCTACCACCATGGCCTCCTACTTCAATCACATTTTGATCTCAAGGGGACTCGAACCTATGACATGGGACTCATGCACATAAGTTTGCTCTTACTACTTGGGCTATAAAGCTTATTCTTTTATGAAACGGCATCGTTGCTTTCGTAATGTGATGTATTTATCGGGAGTATTATGCTAAGTGATGGATGAAAGAAATGAAAGGAAAAAAAAATAAAGGAAATGGAAAAGAAAAGAAAAGAAAAGAAAGAAAATTAAATGACCATGTGGATGAATGAGCGTACGTAAATGTTTTTCTTGGCCTTTTAACTGTTGAAGGGTAAAGGAACAAAAGGATGAGGGGGTGGATGGCAATGCCAAGAATAGCTCTCTCAGGTGCACCTGAATTTATCAAGTTGTCCATCTACTTTGAATGGATTCCACCCATTGCCACAGGCACAAAATTGTGATCTTTAATGTCACCAAGCCTTACACACAAGGCCAAATTTTATGTTGGCCACCAAAAGATTAACAAAAACACATCTTATATGGGTGGATGTTATTACAGTTCATGCATGTCCTTTTAAAAGTGATAGATCTATTTAAAATTGTGGTAACTATGTGATTTATCTACTTACTGAGTCTCTAAGTCAGTTTATATTTATAATTTAACCGTCCCAAGTATTGAGGAGATGGAAGGTGTGCCAGCAGGCGAGACTAATACATGGAGACCATAACCTAGCTGTAAGAGTCATTAACGTTTAGTGTTTTATTTCCTTCAGTTTATTTTGATAATAAGGAACCTTATTAACAAAGAACTATCTCTTCCATTGAGCGTTCCCCATCTTTAAATTGATTATGATAATTTCGTTACTTCCATATTCACCTCTTGTCATATAAACACCACACTTTTTAACATTAGTCTCATGAGTTGATGCAGTATAGGGAAGAAAAATCCTCATTTATTTTCATCTTTTAATTTTCCTTTTTAATTTTCTATTTGAGTTATTTTGTGTTTGTTTTTTGTGAAGGGAGACTTTATAATTACATTAAAAAAATCACATCGGAGAGATATTGCAAATATTGAAATATAAGAGAATATTGTAAATTTATTATTAGGTAGAAGAGATATATTTAATAATTTATAATGAATAAATAAAGTATAAAAGCAAAATAATATTCAAATGATACAGAGAGAGAGAACAAATCATAGTAAATTAAAAGAGTTATTATATTGTCAAACCGGTGTATAAAGCACACCATCCACATCAATGGTAAGATTTGATTTGTAAAATATAAATTTAAAATTTATCTTTCAAATCAAATTATATATGTAAGCAGTGTAGGTATAGAGGCCTTATAATAGCATTACTTATTGAAAAACCATTGAATAAAATTTTAAAAAATGAATCTTGGTAAGCTATTTATGGTAACAAATAATGTACAACTATACATATGGTAATTGACATAAACCGTGAAGGAATGGAAAAACCGATAACTGATACCAGGAGGAGACGACAAAGAAAAGATCACTGAGAGCCTCGAAAGACCAAAAGGATTTAAAGAACACCAAACCAATACAAAGGACCTGTTTGGTTAAGAGTTCTTTCAAAAAAACTTCAACTTCAATGCAAACATCTTTTATCTTAAAAAATTATATTCTACTTCAACGTTTTAACATTTCATCAAATCATTAATCCAGATTTCAGGTATTAAAAATCCGAATACCAGGACCCCAAATAATAGGATATATAAAACAGTTATTCAAAAAAAAAAAAATAGAATATCCAAAACACAGAACAATGTGCAGAGAATTTCCAAAATGGCTTATAGTTTTATCTCGGAATCAATAAAGTATGAATAAATAAAACAAAAATCAGCAAAGGTGATATGTAAGTGCACTAAGACCACAAGCGCCAATAAAAAAAATTAAAAATAACATCTTTTTTTTTTAACAAAGCTAAAGGAAATGAAAAGAACCAAGGAACCGTACCGTAACAGGCCTCTCCGGTAACTGCATACAGAAGGAGCAGTTAAGGCTCCCATCCAAAAGATCCAACACATCGTTACTTTCACCTCCTCGTCCAACATTCATTTCCTCCTCCTTTCCTCTCTTCCTCTTGTGGTTCTTCTCATCGCCATCGAGACAAGCATTTCCCCTCATCATCAACTCCTGACGCATCTTCGCCTTCTGGCGCTCCGTGAGGGACGCATCAGCCTCAATCTCACGGATCTTAGCGATAAGGTCGTCGGAGGCGCCGCCGGAAGCAGTAGCAGGCGGGAGGTCGAGGGAGAGAGAGGTACAGTCGGGGCATTCCCATTGGAGAGCGGAGGCGATAGTCTCGGGACGGGAGGAGAGGCAGTTGAGGTGCCAGGGTGTGGAACAGGTTTTGCAGGAGAGGTTGTCTTCGTCGGAGGGCTTGACCTTGCAGAGCATGCAAATACCGTCACCGTCGCAGGGCAGTTGGCGAACTTGCGCCATGGGAGGGAGTGATGAGTGAGAAGTCGCGAGACAAGGCGAGAGGCGAGAGGCGAGAGGCGAGAGGCGAGAGAGTAAAGACGAAGACGTTTGAAATGCAGGTCAGCTCTGGGTGAAATAGATCTTTTTCAACTCAAAATAAAAGAGACGGCGGGTTTTTGAAAACAACTAAAGTGGGAGTGAAGGTGATTTGAATTTCGGATGTTATCATAAGCGGTCGTGTATACCTGTTCTTCTTACGTGTCCGCTTGTCATTGCTATACTACACGACAGCTCACCTAGGAATGAATTCGTTTTCTTACCTTTCGTATGATTCTGCCAAACAATTAATGCAATCCACTGTTTTGGACCCTGCCCCTTTCCCCTTCCTTCCATTACGTTTTTATTTATTGAAATAATAAACAAGCATCAAACCTTCTTTTTTTTTTTCACCACGTTCGTGTATATAAGCAAAGGCTATAAGGTAGATAAATAAGCGATGAGAAATTTAAAAAATATATTTTAATAATATTTTATTTAATTTTATCTAATCTATCTTATCTTTAAAAAGAAACGAGGCCAAAAAGTCATCATCTCTTATCTTTTCTTTGGTCTAATTTATAATTGCGATGACACGATCAAAAGCTACGACGATAATGAGTATTCTACGTCTTGTTGTTTCGACTATCGAATTGGTTAGGAAAATCTATTATCTGCTATTTTTTGCATTTTAACTTGTTATTTGTGGTCCTGTGGATTGCAATGTAAGGCCAAAACTGTTCCACTGTTTGAGTCGATAGATTAATAATCTTTAGTTAAGGGATGCGAAAACAGGAATAGGTTAACAATCCGAATAGCCACCGGCCAATAATGTTCATGAGAGACTGTTTTGGATCCCACGCCCCCACACCATTGGGCCTTTTGGACTGGGTGCGTCGAAATAAATACATTGCAACGCATGAGTCGTACGTACGGCATAGGCCACGCATGAGTCATGGAGCCAAGGTGTTCTATGGAAAATGAATTGGGATAAAATAATAAAATATTATTAAAATATTATTTATTAATATTATTATATTTTTTAGATTTAAAAAAATTAAATTATTTATTATATTTTATATAAAAATTTAATAAAATTAAAATAATAAAATGAGATTAAATACTTTTACTATGTAAATGTAACCTAATTTTTTGGTTGCGCTTCTCCAAGCTTCTGAAGGATCAACGCTGATGAATCTAAATGAGCAGCACACGTAGAGACTTCAACACCGAAAGATAGTAGATTAAGCCATTTCCCAGCTTTGGAGGAAAAATCATAAAAGTACTAGCCACTAGGTTTCATTTGGATACAAGAAATATTTTATCTTATTTCATCATTATAATTTTTTTAAATTTATATGTAAAATATAATAAACAATTCAATTTTTTTAAATTTTTAAATAATAATAATATTAAAAAATATTATTTTAATAATATTTTATTCAATATTTATCTCAATTTATTTTATCCCAACTCACTATTCAAACCGTAACTAAAAAATAAAAAGGTTGGCAAGAACAAGAGAGAGTGGGGCGGGAGGGGCAGAAGTAGGAGGAGCCGAAGCACTTCCTCCCTTCTGCCCGGTGGTTGGTGGTATTGGATGGTAGTTTGGTGGATTTTTTGTCATTCATGGGAGGGAGAGAGTGAAGTGAGCCGCTATTATCGCCCACATTAGTATTTAATTCCCTTGTCCTATAACATTGTTAATATGGTAATCATAATTTTAATGCTGTGACTATCTGTGTATTTTTTTACAAGTTAATACATGCTCGTCAAGAATGTTCTTCAAGTACTACACTCTTGATGCCATCGCTATTATTACTTATTGCATTCACATTATTACTTATTTTTTATCAAGTAGTACACTCATGATGTTATTGGTATTCTACCTTTTTACTGCTAGTAAGATGAGTGCTGCTGTTACTGCTGTGCCGTCTAGGTTTGACAATTGCCATGCTCCATAGTACAAATTATATTTTTTTTCTTTTAAATATTTTTTAAATATTTTTATACATTAAAAAAATATCAATAATTGTCATTTTTTAATTATCAAGAAAAAATTAAAAAATAAAATAAAATAATTAAACGGTCAAATTGATGAGACAAACTTATACAACATAATATCATTTTCCTAGGATGACCGGTTTCCTTTAGAAACCCAAGTCCACAACCGTTCTCTCCAACTTTGCTGCTGTTCAAACTCAACCTCAACCATCTCGGATGCCTTTCTCCACAACTTCAGCACAAACTCCCCCTCTCCCAGTACATGGTCTATCGTTTCAGTTTTTGGCTGCTCACAACATGCACACGTCGAGCATAAGGAAATGCCCAGGCGTTGGATATTGGAGACTACACTCAACGCTCCTTGTAATCCTTTCCAGCATATTAAAGAAATTCTGAGAGGAATGACAGGATCCCAAACAGAGTTTGCCCACATGACTTTCTCATTCTTTGATTTGCACAATTCCCATCCGGCTTTCACAGTGACGTTAAACTCCTTTGAAGGCTTCAAAAAAACCTTATCTTCCATCTCCGGCCTGCCCAGCTTAACTTTCAAACAAATGTGCTGAGTCTTCTATCTTCCTATCAACTCCGTAAGCCTTTCTTCATTCCACTCTCTTCCAGTAATCATTTCCCGCAACATCAAATTTGATTGATGTATAACTCCTACCTGTTTGCCTAGAACGCCAAGACCAGACCAGTTCTCCCACCAAAACGAAATGTGTGCTTCATTTATATGCCAATCTGATTGCTCCATGACAGCCGAAAAACAGGATGAGATTGATTTCCATAAAGGATAGGACTTCCACTGAACCACTTCTTGAAACATATGATATTTTTTGCAATACTTTTCCTTCATAAATTTTGCCCATAAGGAGTAACCATATAGTACATTCAAGCTAGTTTCATTTAGATAGCCTTTTGAACCTCCAGCAAATCATTGATGCCTAACCCTCCCTCTTGAGTTGGTTTAGTGACTTTTTGCCAAGACACCCAATGCTTTTTACGATGCTTTTCCGTAACCCCTCCCCCCCCCCCCCCCCAAAGAAATCCAGCGAAAATGGAGTTAAGTTTTCTAATTACCATCTTTGGTACATCCATAACTGACATAAGATGGATAGGTAAGCTACAGAGCACATGTCGAAGCATTACAATACGTCCCCCAGCTGATAGGACGATCCCTTTCCAACCATTGAGCTTCGCCCTGACTTTATTTACAATATCCTCAAAACAGCGCCCTCTAATCACGGGTGAGGCTATAGGAATACCCAAATATGTACAAGGAAAAGTCTCAAGACCATATCTGGTGTTCCTTTGTAATCTTTTTTTCCTCTTATATGAAATACAATTGGAAAAATAAATGGCAGATTTATCTGTATTCACCTTTTGTCCCTACCACATAGGATAAATCTCTATAACTTTCACGAGCCCTTTCATCGATTTTTGATCCCCATTCAAGAAGAACACAACATCATCAGCATAACGTAAATGGGATACCTGCGTTCTCACTCTAGGAATTGAGAGAGGTTTGATTTTCTAATGGTCTACTACTTTCTTAACCAGCCTTGTGAGCACTTCCTCTGCTAGAATAAACAAATATGGCGAAAGAGGATCCCCTGCCGAATACCTCGGGATGATTGAAAAAACTCTCGATATGTTCCATTAAGCATCACAGATAAATTACAATTCTGCACACAATTTTTAGAAGAGCAATAAACTGATATGAAAAACCATAAGTAGTTAAGGCCTCCCATAGAAAATTCCATTCCAACCTATCATATGCCTTCATCATGCCCAATTTCAGCATTAGATTTCCTCCCCTAGACTTTCTATTTAGACTACGCAATAATTCCTGAGCCAACAATGCATTCTAAAAAATACTACGCCCCTTAACAAACACACCTTGCTCTTCTAAAATAATGCTAGATAATAAAGGCCGCATTCTTCCAACTATAATTTTTGAAAAGCACTTCTAAATTACCGAACATAAGCTAATCGGCTGGAACTTAGCAAAGCTATCCGGTCGATTTGTTTTGGGAATAAGGACTAAGAAAGTCGAAGTATAATACGGACCCAAATGAACACCTGAAAAAAATTTCGTGGCCACGTCAACCAGATCCTTCCAAACAATGTCCCATCAAGAGATAAAAAAACTAAACTCAAATCCATCAGGCCAGGACTACTATCTTCCGGAATGGACTTCATAGTTGCTAACGTTTCCTCCATGGACGATGCCTTAACTAGGAAAGAATTATCTTCCTCTGAGACAGTCGGTTGTATGAGCTCACATATTTCATCTTGTGCACTTTTATGTCCTTCAGACTGCAAAAGCTTCTGGAAGAAGTCTACTGCTCCATCATGCATAGCACCCGGGGATTGAAGTACCTGCCCATCTTGCATCTCCATTCTACCAATCCATGCATTTCGTCTATGATTCCTGGTCGAACCATGAAAAAAACTTTGTATTCGCATCCCCTTCCTTTATCCACTTCGCCTTGGCCTTCTGAGCAACGAAAATATATTCTCTATGAAGCTAATCATGCAGCCCCTTTCGAGCCTCTTGAAGCAATCTGTTATCCTCCGTATCACCCCAGTGCACCACCTTATCCTCCAATTGGACGATCCGATATTCCCAACGTGCAATGTTATTAAATATATTACCAAAAGAAGTGCGATTCCACTCCTTTAAAGTGTGCTTCATACGCTTCAACTTGGCAGCCAAATTCAAGAGTCCATCGAATTTTGTAGCTTCCTCCCAATTCTTTGCAACCATTTCTCTGAACTGTGCATGCGTAGTCCACATGCGCGTTTGAAGAAAAAAGGCCTTGGTCCATAAAACTGTCTAGAGTTTGAGAGTTTAAGGTGTAGCTGACAATGATCCAAAGTGCTTCTAGCCAAAATAAATACATTCGCAGCAGGGTACCTTTGTATGAATTCCTAATTAATAATTACCCGATCTAGCTTAGCCCATATTCGGCCTCGCCCTTCTTGCCCATTACACCATGAATATCTTAAACCCTCTTCTTGAATCTCCATGAGCCCACAGTTCATTATGCAATTGTTAAAATCATCTTTAACTCCATGAGGCTTTAAGAGACCACCAATTTTTTCATGATCATACCAAATAACATTAAAATCACCCCCAGCCACCCACAGAATGTCCTGTCTTTGAATTGTCTCCAACTCTCGGCAAAGTTGCACTCACCCAGCTTGAAAACAACTCGCGTAAATAAACGATATCAGCATCTCAATTTCACCTTTTTTATACAGTCCAGATATATGTTGCTTAGTATTGGATACAATTTGCATAGTAACATCCTTTTGCCAAAAAACCCATATCTTGCCTTCTTGTTGATAATTAGTCATGAAATTTTCAAACTTCAATTTCCTCGCCCATTTCTTAATTCGACATTCAGCTGCAAACGGTTCCAAAATGGCCAAAACCTCTGGTTGTGTCTCAGCTATATTCTTTTGTAGTTGTAAAAATGAACTGCCCAACTCCCTCACCTTCCAAACTAAAATGTTGTCTAACATATCAAACTTTTTTGGATGACCGAGTGATCATACTCAGTGGTGCAGCTATAACTTTTTTCTTATTTTTCAACTTTACAATTGGCATTTCAGTTTCATGCTCTGTCTCAACTACTACATTCTCTGTAGTTTCGATTCCTTCAATATCATATCCTTCCTGACATAAACTAGGCTCCATCCCCGACATCACATCCATTTTCGCTACTATGTTATCACAGTTACATTCTGCCACGTTTGCATTAACAGGCAATTTCACTTCAGTTACCATAACCTTCAAATTAATTTCCTCAACCTCCAAATTCTCAGCCATTCCCTCCTTTATTCGAATCAAATCTGATGACTTTTCTTCTATATCCTCCCCCATGACCTGAATACTGCCATGCTGCAATGGCATTGTTTGTATCTGGGCTGTACCCGAATCTTGTTGGCTCACTTTCTCCCCTGTCTGCTCTTGGTTGCCCAAGCCACCCTCCGTTCCGGGATCACAATCTACCACCAGATCAAAAATCCTATTTAATTCTGCATCCACAATTTATCCCAATAATAACGATGCTTCCTCTTGAATATTTGCATCCCTTAGTGAATCCCTCAGGCCAACAGACATAAAAACCAGATCCAGAATCACTTCCACATTCCTGTCCTTGTCCCTCAGAAATGCCGCTTCTCCTTCAATACATTGCGGAGTTTTGTCATCCTGCTGTTTTGAATTTTGACCATCTGCTGCTAAGGACGACATCATCACCCCATCCTGCATGACATACAAAATCGGCTGCTCTGTTTCCTTTTTCTCCGCTTCCTGCGATTGCACTTGATCCTTTTTATTCACAGATTTCCACACCTGTCTTTGTCTCTCATTTCTCTTCAAAACCTTGCGAACCTGAGGCACACCCCTTTTTTGATTTCCTGCATGTAACTTCTCCCTTATGCACGTACTATTCAAATGACCTTGTTGGCAGCACGTTGAACAATATGCTAGTAAGGTTTCAAATATCACTTCTTGGAAATGGCTCCCCGTTTTATTCGAGGACCAATCCAAAAATAATGCCTATGATCTTTAGAAATATCCATCTCCATGCACATTCTTGCTCCCTCTGGTCTTGAAAAGCAGGCCGTTGCATTATCTCCTCATACTCATTAAATGAGGGTGTCGAGTGAAATATTTTATAAGGAATGTTTGCAATATCCATCACTTCCCTAGACATAGCAGTAACAAAGTCAGCTTCATTCGTCAAACGCACCAGAACGTTTCGAGCCCTCCTCATAGCACCAACGACCGGCATTAAGGACACTCCCCAACGACTTTTTATGTATCCCCAGATAACATCCAGGGAAGGACGACGTCGCTGGAAGGTTAATACCACAGAGAATCGAAATGGAGCCGTCGTTCGTGTGATCTCCTCCTTGTTGAAGATGAAGCATAAGTCCCCCTCAATCAGTTTTGCTTCACGCATGGGAACCACGACCTTTGGCATAGGTAATGGACGTGCCAAAACGAAATCAGCAAACGTCCTCGCCATGTTAGGCGAGGACCTAGAAGCTGCCATAGCGGCCCAGGCAACTGCCAAGGCTACGGCCACACGTGCACCAGCCCTAGAAAACGACAAAAAACCCTAGAGAGTGTTTTCTCATACTCCTGCTGATTTACCCCTTTCGACAACAGGAAACTTGTTATTAAAAACTTTATACTAATAGATACACTCCAATTAAATATATCTTATTTATTTAAGGGTTGTTTGGAAAACTAAACTCATCACATCTCATAATTTCTTTCTTAAACATCACTCAAATACAAACACTTTCAACTTCAAAGTTTTAAATTTTTTATCTAATTATTACATAATCATTATGATTTTTACAAATTTCTAAACAAACACAAAAAATAATACAACTTTTTTAAATTTTAAAAAAAATTATATTACAAAATTATATTCTAATAATATTTTAACTTTATAATATCTGTATTTAATTTTTTCTGTATACCTTACCAAAACCCAATAAAGCATCTTAATACAAATTATTTTATTACTATTCACAAGCCATACTACTATTATTTATAAAATTTTCATCTCATTCTACTCTCAAAGCAACCCATTGTAATTTCTTTAAAAAGTCAACTTACACATCGGGCTCTATTTACTCAAAAATATCGTTTTAACTTTTATTCTCAAGTAAACGTCACAAGTTTTTATTTCTCATATCTTCTTCATAGAGTTTTCCTTAAAATCGGATGCCATGGTCTTGGATGTTTCACACCCACCAATAGGTATAGGTCACATCGGCACTCCTTATTTTTTAAAGATAGACCTTGCCGCATGGGATTGTAGACCAACTTCAACCATCTTCTTCTCCATCTTATTTCTCTCGAACTCGTCTCCCCTGTCCTTTACCCTATATCGGATGCCGTGGTCTTGGATGTTTCACACCCACCAATAGGTATAGGTCACATCGGCACTCCTTATTTTTTAAAGATAGACCTTGCCGCATGGGATTGTAGACCAACTTCAACCATCTTCTTCTCCATCTTATTTCTCTCGAACTCGTCTCCGATGTCCTTTACCCTATATCGTCTTCATTTTTCCATAACACCTAACACCGATAAACTCTCTTTGATCTATTTCTCCTGCTTTCTCTCTCTCCCTCACTCATATTTTGGTCTTCTAAGATGTTCTTTTCAGTCTCGTCTGTCTCTCTATTGCTGGTTAGATTTTCTTTTTGGTGGAAAAATGTCAGGTTGGTTTTAAGATTTCCCACCATCCCGTAGCATTCAATCAAAGGTTTTTTTTTTCATCTTTGTTTTTTTTTTTTTTTTTTTTTTTTTGTCTTAAAACATGGATCTCTCTAGATAAATGCAAACGGTTGGCCTTTGAAATGGATCAGTTTTGGATCTTTTTCAGAAGATGTTTTAGTGACATCTAAAGGAAGATAGATTCAACTACAGATGCACCTTCTTTATTATTATTCTAAAAGAACCTCCTTTGTATTGGAGCTACAATTGTCGTTACGAATTTTTGTGAAGAAAAAATTTTGAGCAGTCTGATTTGGGACAATTAAGGTGGAATACATGTGGAGGGAAACAAGAACAAAGTGCAGTAGTCACCAGATTCAAGGAACGCTACGATGGAGCAGGTGGTCGGCGACACCAACAAACACTAGTACTGACGTGCTCGGTGTGGAGGGAGTTATGTTCAAAGATTTGAGCACAAATTTCGTGTGGCAAAGCTTATTTAGAAACCAATGTGAGGTTGACATGTAGGACTCCCATTGGGTGGTGTAAATTATCTTGTTAGAAGGGGCTTTCTCTCTCTCATAATCCAAATACATCATGGGGGATCTACTACATCATTACACTTTTATTACAAAGATGGGTAATAGTTTTACATCATTTCATCCAAAGACCTCTTCATCTGGCACCCATTATGCTAACTCATGTTCAAGCCCATTTGCTTCTTTTCGACTCCAACCTACCTGCCAATTTCCATTCCCCTACAGTACCTGTTGACAACGTGTTTCGCACACCGGTCATTGGGCTCAATCACCTATGACATTAGAAATATGAGGGCTTAGGGTTGATGAAACACCTTTGATGCCTAAATTAGTTTTATGCTCTTTGCAGAGAATATTAGTACGTGAGAGAATGTAAGAAAACAATTCTAACCTGTGCTATATCCCATGTTAGAGGTGCCTGTCTTCCGTAAGGGAAACCATGTTGTCGCATTTAATGTGGCATGGCTTCCCCGAGCTGCGTCCTTACGGCAGGTGGATGAGTGGGCCACCTTCTATGCATTCTGTCAGGGACAGGGGACCTTGTCGTGCACTTTGTCAGGGATAGGGGGCCTTACCGTAATCCCTGTCCACGTCTCGTATCTGGTCCGTAAGTGCAGTGTGGCTCTGCCACTACATGCGTGTGCAGGGTAGTGTCAAGAGAGTCGGCGTCCCATCCTCCCACGTCAGTTTACTTCACGCCCAGGCTTTGCGCCTTAGTCTTCTTTGCCCAGCTTGTGGGCTAACTATGCTTCGGTCACTAGGCCTCCCGAGACAAGTTTGACCAAGCCCAGTAGGGTGTATAAACATCCATTCCAGTTATCCTGCAAATTCCTACAACATTTGTGCGGTGGAAATCTTCCTTCTCCTTTCTCTTTCTTTCCCCCTTTCTCTTTTTTTTTTTTTAAAGACCCATAACGTTTCATTGTTTAGTAACACACGATGGGTGGGTTGCCCACTGTGCGTGGCTATCTGCTTTCCCACGTCATGTAGCAGAAATCGCAGGATCTGCTCCTCATCATTTCACTTCTAGCAACGTGTGTCACTCTCTAGTTTGGGGTAGCTCAGTCAACACAGGTGCCTATTGCCCCATCTGCTTTCACCTTCCTTTCTATGCCTTTTCCCTGTTCTTCGTTACAATCTCCAGAGCCTCTTGCGTTTGAGCTTCCCTTCTTCCTTCCCCCTTCAACCATCTCTGACCTTCATTGTTTCTCTGCAATGGAGCCCAAGAACACCTCTCATTTTGCATCTCGGGGCTCACGTTCGTCTCGTCCATAAGGACCTTCTAGGGTTCCCAGGGGTCTGGATCCTCCTAAGGTTCGTGTTGACTCTCAATTCTTTGATGGGTACTACTGGGCCTCTATTGTTTCCTCCACCGACCTAAGGTCGTTGAAGTCTTCTTTTTGAGTGCTTGACTCCACGGATTTAGAGATTCTTGTAGCTCGCCATGGGGTAGTCGATTCGGAGGGCTTTGCCGCCCTGTCTGAGAAGTTTTGGACTACCTCCAACTGGCCCCATCGCATCTTCACCTTAACACGTGGAGGATTTTGATGTTTAGTTGCATCGTTTGGCTCATGGTCTTGGGGACCACAGGCGATGATTACCCGGACCTTATCGCTAGGGAGTTTCTCTTTATGCATGGGGTGCAGAGACTTGACAGAAACCTGTGCAACTTTCATTACTGACCAGGATATAGGGTTGTCCACCTGGAAACTCGCTTCTCTCATGTGAAGGATTGGTTCAAACGGTTCTTCTTCATGTCAGGTCAAGGTTGGGAGTTTCTCGCCAAAGAGGTTGCTCGCCTGCGAGTTTCCCTTCAGTGCCGTTTGAGGTGTCGTGCCGAACAACAAGAAAATCTGCATGACTTTAACTTGGCAGGAGCAAGCTAGGTTGGCAGCGGTTTATGCTTGGGTGTAGACATACGAGGTGGAAGTCCATATCGATGCCCTGCTAACCAAAACTAACGTTGATCAGTTCCTGGTGTCCCCAAATCAATCATGCTTCCATGGTTGACACATCCCCTCGGGGGGGGGGGGGGGGTGGGTCGGCTACTTCTTGGGATTGAAAAAAGGCATTCAGTCCTCTCTTGGAAGCAAAAGGGAAGATCAGCGGCCTACCTTAGTGGATCCCGACTTCCCACTTCATCGCGACCAATGTTCCCTTCTTCTACCCTATCGGGCAATGTAAGGCCGACGGAGATCCTTAGCCGAGGGGAGGAGGAGCTCGAGATGGCCTTCCTTGATCATGCTTCAAGGGAATCTCACAACGTCGATGTTAACGTGCATGTTGTAGATTTCGAGATAGCAGATGATGTTGAGGTGTCGTCGTCTTTGGGAAATGGCGAGGACGTACATTCCCCACACCTAGACCATTCCACAGGGTCATGAGGAATGGTTGAGGATTTGATAGAGCTCGAGCTGAGGCCATCAGCTGAGAAGCCAACAAACTCAAGGATTTCTTTTCCTCGGTAAGGCATTTTCATCATTATTTGCTATAGTCTTCCATATTCCCTTAGCTTGTGTTTTACTTTGTCTGACTTTGTTTGGCTACTAGGGAGTAGATCAGTTAGCCACCCTGACTATGGACGAGAGGGGGGGAGCTAGAAGAGGAGGTCTGGGCACTACAATCTCTTTCCATCCTCACTCGCATGGAGGTTTGTAAGGTGAACTGGAAGAGGAAGGAAGTCGAGGAGACTTTAATCCAATTGTACTCTAGCTAAAAATGAAAGACGAAGATTGCCAGATACCTTGCGTGATCTGTGGGATCAGGACAGGCTGGTCAAGTAACAAAACTTGGACGCGAGGTAAAACAACTAGCTGCAGAAGACCTACTTGGACCTCACCAAGTCCTGGAAGCCCAAGACCTTGGAGTCTAAATTGGCTTCGGCCAGGGGTGAGTTGTAGTCATGAGATCTACAGGTGGAGGCTTTGGAGTTCGGATTAGCTACCTATTAAGAAGAGATTGTCTCCCAGGACGTAGAGGTCGAAGCCTTATGGTCTGAGTTAGCCGACTCTCAAAGGGAAGTCGCCCGTCTTTCTAAGTAGATTCCGTAGCCAGGCTTGGGGTTGTGGCTGCAAAGAGGACCTGGACAGGGTGAGGGACAACTTGCTGGAGAAATGCCAGACCGTCAAGCGCTACAATTCGCCAACTCCCTGGGGAAAGACCAGATGCCCAATTCTTTCTCAAAAATGGCTCTGGGCTCTTGAATGTATATTTTTGTTTTATTTTTGTAAATGAAAACAATTTTCCTTAATGTATAAAGATGTTCTTACCCAACTTATTTGTTTATTCTCTTCCCGTTGTTTTCCTCCTTTTGTTTTTATTTGCGAGAAGGTCGGGCAGTCAAATGACTGTCACTGCCTGTTGGGTCACAGCGAGTCCAGTGACTCAAATTTTATGGGATATCCTGTGAGACCAAACACATAATACAGGAAAAAAGATAATTTTATTCATTATCTTTCAATATTTGTATATACATTTTTCAAGTACATTTAAGCAAAGTATTTCAGCAAGTGTTCTGCGTTCCAAGGGTGTGTTACCTCATTTCCCCAGGCGTCCATAAGTCAAAAAGAGCCTAGCCTGTTGTTGGTAGTGACAATTAATGGTTCTCGCATTGTGGCCCCAGCTTTCCCTCCTCTTGCGTGGTCGTTCCTGTTTGTCTCAACACCAGATCGCCCACTTTGAAGAACCTTGGTCGGACTCTCCTGTTGAAGTAGTGCTCGATCTTTCTTTTGTTAATCGTCGTCCTCACCTTGGCTTCCTGTCTCTTTTCTTCAAGCAGGTCTAGTTGTTCTTCCAATTTTTCATCGTTAGAGCTTTGGTTGAAATACTGGACCTTGTAGGTTGGCATCCCCACTTCCACAGGCACCACTGCTTTGCTCTTATTGGTGAGGGTGAAAGGGGTTTCACTCGTTGGTGTTTTTATTATAGTTCGGTAAGCCCATAGGATCCCGCAGAGCTCCTCTGCCCAACTTACTTTCTTATCAGTTAGCTTCTTCTTCAATATCCTGAGTAACGTCTTTTTGGTCGCTTTGACTTGTCCGTTGGCCTATCGATGTCTCGGGAAGGAGTACTTGAATTTCATTCCTAACTCTGCGCACCATTTGCGGTTGTGTCTTGAATCGAACTGTTGTCTATTGCTCGAGATTAGGCTGTGGGGGATGCTGAACTTGCAGATCACGGCCTTCCACAGAAATCAGGTGATATTGTTCGTAGTGATTGTTGCCAGAGCTTCCACTTCTACCCACTTGGTGAAGTAATCTACGGCAACGACCACAAATCTTACACCAACCTTACTCGGGGGCAAGGGCCTGACCAGGTCAATTCCCTCACTGCGCAAATGACCACGACGACATGATCAACGTCAATTCCTATGGTAGGCAATGCGGTATTGGGGCATACAGTTGGCACTTCGGACAATTTTCTGACAAATTCTTCCTTGTCTTTGAGGGCATGTGACCAATAATACCTTGCCCTTACCAAATTTCCTGCTAACGCCCACCCGCCAAAATGATTCTCGCATTATGTATTGCAGCTCTTCCAACGAGACACACCTTAAGAAGGGCGTCGAGAAGCCTTGCCTATACAAGACCCCATCTACCAGGGTGAAATGTGCCACCCAATTTTTGACCTTCATTGCTTCCCACTTATCATTAGGGAGCTCCCCAACATCTAGGTTTTTTATCACTTCCAACGCCCATTCCGGTGCTCCTGGCCTTATTTTTCAGACTTCAATTCCCACGGCGGGCACATCAATTATTTTGGTGACCGTTTGCTCTCGTAAGGGAAATCTTCCTATCCCAAGGCGACTCGTGCTACCTTGTCTGCCCTTGGTTCTCTCCCCTCGGTACCTGTTAGATATGGAAATACCATAAATGGTTGTGTTTTTCCCACACCAGCTGTAGGTACTTCTTCAATTTTTCTCCCTTTGTGGTGAACTCTCCCAGGACTTGGTTTTCATCTACTTGGAGGTTAGCTCTCATTTCCACTTTAGCGGCCCCAATGACTCGTTGACTGATAAACCGACCATTGGTGCTTCGTATTCTACCTTGTTGTTGGTGGTTTTAAAAGTGAGCTTGATCACGTAATTGTGTTCCTCCTCGGAGTCTGTGGCAATATGCTTCCTACTTCCCCTCCAGCACAGCAGGACGAGCCATCGACGAAGACTTGATAGGGCTTTCCTGCGGGTGCAACTTGGATTTCCTCAGGGAAGTCGGTGAACTCGGCTATGAAGTAGGCCAATATTTATCCCCTTACCGTGTTTCAAGGAAGGTAGTCGATGTCAAACTCGCTCAATTCGATCGCCCAATTCATCAAACGGCTCGAGGCATATTGTCACTGTAACACCTTTTTAAAAGGTGCTTCTGTCAGCACCTTGATCAGGTGGGCTTGAAAGTACAACCTCAAGCGTCAGGCTATCATCACTAGCACAAAAGCCAACATATCCATCTGGGGATATCTTGCCTCCTTTCCCTGGAAGGCTCAACTAGTGTAGTAAATTGACTTCTAGGTTCCCTTCACCTCCCTTACTAAGGCTGCTGAGACGGCGTGTAGGGAGACGAACAGGTACAAGCTTAGAGTTTCTCCAGGCTCGGCTTGGCTGAGGAGTGGTGGGCTAGTAAGATACTCCTTGAGTTTCCCAAACACCCAATCACACTCGTCATCTCAGGTTTGTGCCTTTCGTAACACTTTGAAGAACGATAGGCACCTGTTCGTTGATTGAGGGCTGCTACTTGCCTGGCCAACTTCTACACTTCGTTTACGTTCCGGGGTGAGGACATGTCTTTTATGGCCTTTAACTTTTCGGGTTTGCTTCTGTTCCCCTCTTTGAAACCATGAAGCACAAAAACTTCCTAGACTCCACCTTGAAAGTGCACTTTGCTGGATTGAGCTTCATCTTGTACTGTTGTAGGGCCGCAAAGGCCTCTTGAAGATCTGGCAGGTGCTGCTTAGGCGCTTTACTCTTAATGAGTAGATCATCCACGTAGACTTCCATGTTGCGCTCAATCTGGCTTTTCAACATGTGATTGACCAACCTTTGGTTGGTGGCTCCCACATCTTTTAGTCCAAATGGCATGGCTCAATGGCAATACAGTCTTCAGTCAATTATGAATCACATTTTCTCCTCATCGTCGAGAATCATTCGGATCTGGTTATACCCCAAGTAAGCATCCATGAAGCTCAACCTGCAATGACCCACGGTGGAGTCCACGATCACGTTAATGCGGGGTAGTGTCCATGAAGCTCAACCTGTGATGACCCACGGTGGAGTCCACTATCACGTTAATGCAGTGTAGTGGAAAGCTATCTTTCGGGCAGGTCTTATTCAGGTTAGTGAAGTCAACGCACACCTTCCACTTCCCATTCGAATTCTTCACCAACACCACATTAGACAGCCATTCTGGCCATAAAGCGATCAACTTCATTGGATATGGCGGCGCACTTCTCCTTGTTGTAGCTTCTACGCTTCTGTCGATCTTTCTTTGCCTCAAGATTTACATAGAGGGGGTGTTCAATTATTGCATTATCTATCCCAGGCATGTCTTCGTGGCTCCAGTCGTACATGTAACAGCCCGCTATAGGCTTTAGGAACCTTGTGAAAACTCCGTAACTTTTCATGAATCGACCAATTGCGTATTTTTGGAATGTCAGCGTAGTTAGTGTTATCACTCACTATAGGGCCAAAAGTGCGATTTTATTTATTTGAGGTAATTAGAAATGTCAAAATGGGCTACAATCTATGCCATTAGTTTCGTTTGAATATTTAGGATTTTATGGTGCAATAATCTCATTATCAGTTTTTGGACGAAATGCTTGTTCGAAAACGCGTTTTGTTTATTTCAAGGCACTTTGGGGTTGGATTTTGATAAATGAATTGCACAATTAAGTTAGTGTGTATGTTTAGGATTTTACGATGTAAAGTTTATTTTCATTTTTTCTGGAGTGAATAGTAACCTCAATAGTAGCACCAAGGGCAGTGTTTTCAAAATCACAGTGTGGAATGTCCAAATTAGGTTAGAGAAGTTTTATTTGGACACATGATAAGATTTTGACCACACTTGGTGAATAATATTGGACACTTGGCACCAAGAGGAACTATGAGATGGAAATGTGAAGCAAATTAAGGTGTGAGATCATGCCACCTAAGTAAAATGCTATTTCATCTAACCAACCAAATTGTGCCAAACCAAAGAGGGTTTCAACCCTAGTGAAATCCTAAATAATTAGAATTCAATTGAAACCCCAAAAGCTTGGTTGAAACCGAAACCCTAAACAGTTTCCCCAAACCCTATAGTTTGCTTCCAAACCCTATTTGACCTGATTTCTAGTATTAAGTTTAATCACTTGATTAAATCACTTTCACATGCTATTAATAACTCAAATTCATGTTATGACATCATTATCCAACCCTTTAAACCTTGAAAATTTGATTGGGCCAGGAAAAATCGGATTTGGGCTTGATAGCATCTCAAACCCTAACCAAACCCTGTTTAAACCCCAAAATGAAGCCCACTTGTTTAAGGCCCATTAGGCCCACGAATTTTGGCTCCCTTGGAAAAGCTTCTTGAGGGAGTTTCCACCCACTCAAGGCTGACCATCCACTGCCCATGATAGCCCCAAAGTCGTGCATGATGTGAAGGCCAAAGGCCACCTCACCACCACCTTTCTCTTGGAAGTATCCTTGGCTTAAAACCATTCACTATTTGCACATTTTTGTGACCTAATCACCACCCATCAAGGTGTCACTCAAGCCCATAATTCAATTTCCAGAAATGTATTAGGCGTGCAAGTCATCATTTCACCCCTTTTCATTTCCTTTCTTGGAGAGAACACTTAGAAGCTCTCTCAGGTAGTTTTATGAGCCTTTTTCCGTGCCATTTTTGAAACCCTTATAAGTATTATCTCACTAAAATTTCTTCATGAAAATTCTTCTTCTTTGAGTCTAGTTTTCATGGGTATCTTTTTTGTTTGATTGCATGGTCATTGTTTTGTCAAAAGTTTTTTTAATCTTGAAAAGGTCAATTTGGACGATAATCTGGATAGTGTATTGTATTTTGGAGTTTTTGACCAAGCTAATGGACAAATCTTGGTCTGAACGTTTTATGGATTGTTTTCAAAAGTTTTATATGAATGTTTTTTGGAGATTCGTTGCATGATTAAAGCGTTTGATAAAGTATTTTGTCAGATCTAGAAACTTGGAAACTGGAATGAGAAAACCAGTTTCTGTTTTAAGAAAGTTTGGATATTTTATGGTTTAATCTTACTCCAATGACTTTGACATTTTTATTTGATAATTATAAGCCTTGGATATACATGTTAGGATGTTGGTTTGAAGGTTTTAGGTGTTGATTTGTGAATGTATGATTTTTATGCAAGAGAATACTCGGTTAGGTCAAAAGTTTGATCTTTTCGGCTAGATCCATGTTTTGGTTTATTTTCGCCATGTGATTTTAAGTTTAATGCTTGGATCTAATTTAGGAAATATTTTTAAACCATATAATGTTTTGGTTTGAAGATCTCATTATGGTATGCCTCGGATCAAGTGTTTGATCAAATCAAAGTTTAGAAAAAATTTTGTTTTTGACTAAGTGTTGGAGCCGAGTACTTCAAGTGAGATTTTGTGATTTTTTGGTTAATTTTATGTTTTGATTTAAAACATGTTAGTTCTTAGAAATGTGTTATGAACATGTTAGAATAAAGTTTTGGATTTTTGGAAGTTCTTTGAGATGCTTTGAAAAAGGTCAAAACCTTGAGATTAAAGGGTTTGTGTTTTGGTTAAAAGTTTGGATCTTTTGCTTAAAAAGTTTTGTGTTTATGAGAAGTAGATTTTTTTGGATGTTTAAGCATGTTTTTAAACTTAGTATATGGGTATCTCCGTTGCAATATTTCGGTTTGATCATGAGTTTTGAATGAAATTACAACAAAATCAAGAGATATTACCTTTGGAAGTTCGGCCTTATGGTGATTTTCATAGTTGTGATTGTTTTTAAATTTTTCTAAGTTGATATTTGAGTTTAGGACAAAGCTTACAGGAATGTAAATTTTGGTATTTTAGAACTCTTACAATTTCTTGTGTTTCGTGCTTTGCCTTATAAAACGCGACGACCACTATAAGTTGGCTTCTAACTTACAGTCAGATTACTGTGTATGTGTGTTGGTAAGGGAACCATTGGTTATGTAATTATGTTATCATATATGCCATGCCATGCCATGTCACTACACGTTTATCTGTTACACATTATATTCTATCACAAAATATTCATTTGTTTTACATAGTATATTCTGTCATGAAATAGTTATCTATTATATATTCTGTCATGTCATGTGATGCTATCTATTACACGTTAGGCCATGTCATGCAATGTTGACTGTTACACATTATGTCATGTCGCGTAATGTTATATGTTATATATTATGCCATGTTATGTATTGTTGATCTATTTCATGTTATGTCAAGTCATGCATCTCACGTATATTGTCACGTTACGTATGTCATGTCATTTGTCATTTTGTTTGACATCACGTCATTTCTCGAATATAGAGTATGTCTCTAAAACAATATTTTCTCATTCAGTTATGCCTGGGACACTCGTGATGTAATCACTATGATTGTACGAGCATCTCCATTTATAATACCTCAGGTGTAATCATTGTGATTGTCAGAGTATTAGTAGGTACTCTTGGCGTAATCATTCTAATTGTTGGGGTGTCTCATTTATAATACTCATGGTGTAATCATTCTGATTGTTTGAGTATCTCTGACGGAATATGTTGAGCAAAATCATTCTGATTGTTCACTATTCCTAACGAAACAACTGGTGAAACATGGTTTTAAATTTTGTACGGTACCGGCCGGTACGGTCGAAATTTTTCGTTTCGGCCTTCCGGCCGGTATAGGTACTATATCTGTTCCGTACCAGTCAAAATACCGGCCGTACCGGCCGGTACCGGCCATACCGGACTAAATTTCAGCCTGTACCGGCCTATATTTCGGCCGGTACCGGCCGATATTTCGGCCTGTGTTTTTTTTTTTCGATTTTTTCAAACTACAAACTTATTTTTTAACCCTTAATTCAGACTAGACTATTTATAATTTATATATATATGTATTTATATATAATTTATTTATAAATCGATTATCCCGAAACGCTATCCCGAAACGGTACCGGTACCGAAATATTTCGTTCCAGTGCCTTGACCGGTACGACGTCCGATACGGTATTCAAAACATTGTGGTGAAATCATTTTTCTTGTCAGAATTCATCTCACATTTAGTTCATGTTTCAAGTTCATGCATTCAGTCATGTTACAAGTTCACGCTCAGTCATGTTTCAAGTTCACGTTCAGTTCATGTTTCAAATTCACTTTCAGTTTATGCTTTAATTCAAGTTAAGCTCATATTCAGTTTCAATTCAAGTTCAGTTTATGTTCACGTTCATGTTTAAGTTTATGTCCAAGTCAGTTCACGTTCACGTTCACGTTCAAGTTCATATCATGTCATGTCATGTCAAGTCTAGTTTCAATTCAGTCTATGCTCAAGTTCATGTTATGTCGGTTCATGCCATGTTAAATGTCAAGTCATGTCAAGCTTATTTATGATCATATATGCATTCATACTTTTACTGTCATGCATGCATCTTTGACCTATTTGTTAAGTTATCTGTTAACTTGCTGAGATGTGTAATCAAATCTCACCGTGGTAGTCTCAACTACCATTCCCTTCGGAATGATAGACCATGTGTCAGGATCAGAACGTGCACTAGAGGTTGCTCAACTAGAGACGGTCGATTAGACGGTGACGACACGACACAGAGCTCATAGCCTCAATGCTTCTATTTATCGTTAATATTATGGCATCCTTGACTGAGTTGTGTGAGCTACATAATGAATTAGCTTAGTAGTTGCTTTAGTTCCTGCTTGTACTTAAGGAGCTCGGTCTCCAGTACTCTTATGATTACAGACCTTTTGGACTCATTCTGTAATTATGGATGTTTAGCATTTCAATATGTATGGATTATGTTTTAAGTATTTGGGATATCTTTAGTTTGGTTTATAGTATTGCTCAAGAAAAAAATTATCCGCTGTGAATATTGCATACTGCTAGATGCATGCTTCATGCTAGGTGCATTGCATCTTTAATTGTCATGAATGGGGGTAGGTATCCTTGTGTTGCATGTCCCGATGCTTCGGATGTTCATCTGATCCCAAGCGAAAATCTAGGGGCTTCACATAACACATCCTGGTGGTTAGGCAGAAGTTGCTTCATTGACTACCTTATCTTCAACTCCATCCTAGTCCCAAGCCTCACAATTTTCTAGGGGTAGTTAGGATCCAGGGCGACTTGCTCCAATGGCTCATTCGGCTCCCCTTGTTGAATAGTTTGCTCATCTTTGACTTCTTCTTTGCCGACAATGTTTGGAGGCGGTGGTGGGTTTGCTCCATAGGTTCGCCCTTCAATTTTCTAACATCTCCCCCTTCGGTCTTCAGTTCACATAGCACTCTTGCGCTAGCACTTGCTCATCGTGGACCTCTCTTATGCCGATCACCATGGGGAATTTCATCTTCAAGTGGTAAGTTGACGTTACTGCCTTCAAACTGTTTAGGGTTGGTCACCTCAATATGGCATTGTAAGACAAAGAGGCTTTCACCACCAGGAAGTTGTCTATTGTTGCGGTAATGTTAGGGGCCTTTGGGCTAAGACCGATAGAGTAATAGTTCCCACTGGTTGGACAACATCCCCAGAGAACCCTTTCTATGGGTGCAGGGCATAGGTGGTTAGGATTGATTCCCATCTTTTTGAAAGCATCCTAAGAAAGGATGTCTGCCGAGCTGCCGTTATCGATTAGAATCCTTCAAGTTGTGAAGTTGGCGACTAGCATGGTTGCCACTAGCACGCCATCATGGGGGTAAAGGACTCCCTAACAGCCTTGTTCACCAAAAGAGATGATCGTTGTCACCGAACACCTCATCTGCTTGGTCAGGGGTCTCTCTGCCGAATATACTTCTTCATATCTTTCCTTATGGCCAAAGTGGGACTGCCCCCAGTGAACCTTATCGGCTATGGTATGGATCTAGCCCAGGGGACTATTTTCGCGAACTGGGGTTCGGCGTGGGGGGTTGCGTATGGGTTCTCGTTCCGTCCTTCACCTTTTGGGGCTCTTGCTCCTTCTCGACCCTCGGGGTCTTCCCATGCCTTGCTCTGACTCCCACCTACGACTTGTAAGATATTGGGCAACAAGGTGCTCCAGCTTGTCCATTCTCTTTTTGTGGGTGTAGCAATCCTCGATGTTTGGAGGTAGGTGCAGAAATGACTGTTACCTCGGTCACGGTTGTCAACTTCCCGGGTATTTGATTTACTTTCTTCCTGCACGTTTAGATTGGATTGTGCATATATGGCACCTTGCCCTCTAGAGGAAGTGTTCTCCTCTCACCCCCTATCCTTCTGCCCCTTTTTAGGTTTCTCCGAGGTTTTCACTTGGCCCGATATGTTGGACCTCCTATCGGCTTGTTCTAATTCTATTTTTCTCGGGAAAGTCAAGGTCTGAAGAGTGTCCACGGCATTAATCAACCCATCAGCCTTATCTGTGAACTCCCGCAACGTCATCGGAGTTTTTCTTGCGAAACGCGTCATGAGCTGGTTTCGAGACCATATTCCTAAGAGCGCTGCTAGCGTGATTTTCTCATCATGGTCGTCCCTCATCATACGCTCTTAGTTGAACCTAGCTAGGTATGCCTTTAAACTCTCATCTTCCAACTGCTTGACAATCTAGAGGTAAGTAGTAGGATGCCTTCTTCTCTTGCTTGCCATAAACTGTGTCATAAATAGTCGGGCCAATTCGTCAAAACTGTCAATTGAGCTGGGTGGTAGCACCCCAAACCATCCTCTCACAGCTCCTTTAAAGGTCAGCGGAAAGGCTCTAGAAGTTATCTCTCCGAGAAACCCATGCAGAGTCATATGGGCCTTGAAGGTCTCTAGATGCTCAAGAGGGCCCTTGGGGCAATAGCGCTGCCATCACCTCTGCGCTATATGGTAAATCTGTGCTAATGAGCAAGTAATCGATCGATGACGAAACTCTCATCCTTTTCGCCATCTCCTCATATTTATCTATGAGTCTGTGTAGTTTATGGTGTATTTTTCTCCTTTCTTCCTCATCGACGTCTGCCTTGCCAGCGCTCAAGCGGCATGTTTATTTTGACTTGGCCCTATGTCCTCCTGCGGCTTGCTATTCCTCCTTCTTAGGGCTTCATTCTCTTGCCGAATGTTCTCCATCTCCGTTGCCATTCTCCTCATGCACTCCTCCATCTCTACGAATCTCTATTCCATGTTCCTTGATGATGCTTCCTATCTATAGGTTGTTTGAGAGCGCGTCATAGTCGGCATACGAAGGACAAGTTATATTTATTGTGATCTCACAGACGGCTCCACTGTTGACGACGTGTTTCACACACCGGTCACCGGGCTCGATCACTTGCGACACAAAGAAGATGAGGGCTCAGGGTTGATAAAACACCTCTGATACCTAAGTTAGAATTTGCTCCTTGTAGAGAATTTCAGTATGTGAGAGAACATAAGAAAACAATTCTAACCTGGTGCTCGGGTTTTATACACATTGTCGAGGAGGTCCTCTATATCCCGTGTTAGAGGTGCCTATCTCCCTTATGGGACACAATGTTGTCACCTTTAATGTGGCGTGGCTTCTCCAGGCTACATCCTTGCGGTAGGTGGGTGGGTTCATAAGTGCGGTATGGCCCTGTCACTACTTGCATGTGCAGGGTAGTGTCAGGATAGTTGGTGTCCTATCCTTTCACATCGGTTTGCTTCCCGCCTAGGCTCTAGACCTTATTCTTCTTTGCCCAGCTCGTGGGCCGACTATGCTTTGGTCGCTGGGCCTCCCGGGACAAGTTTGGCCTAGCCCAGTAGGGGTCCAAACATTCCTTCCAGTTCCTTTTTATCTCCTCTGATTCTCCTTCAAGTCTCCAGCTATTTCGATCTCCATCTTGAGAGTTAATGGCCTTGTTTACCAACAAACTATCTCCTTTAATGTCAACTTTGTTTAATCTTTGAAATGAATGGAAGAAAAGAACTTCAATTGAAATCTTGTATTCAACGTGATCCTTTACATGAGTTGGCTTCTATCTATATACAATATAGAGTAGAGTAAAAGACAAGGAAAATGAACTATCTAACTAACTAAAATGCCAATTCGGGCTTGCAGTAACATCTATTCATAAATTTCCCCCTCAAGAATGGCAGATATTATGAACATTCATCTTGGACAATATAGAATGAAAAATAGTAGAACCAAGAGATTTTGTAAGTAAATCAACAATACGATGAGATGAGAAAACATGTAAAGTGTGAAGAACACCAGCTTACAATTTTTCTCTAATAAGGTGGCAATATAATTCAATATGTTTGGATCTCTCGTGAAATACATGATTGGCTGCAATGTAGAACTGATTTATTGTCACAAAAGAGCAAAGATGGTTGAGAGTGCTGTTGATGAAGATCACAAAGTAAAGATTGAAGCCATGTGACTTAACAAACTGCATATGCCATGGATCTATATTCTATTTTAGCAGAAGATCAAGAAACTGTCTTTTGCTTCTTAGACTTCCAGGATATGAGAGACTCACTAAGAAAAATACAATATCCACAAACCGATCTTCTTGTGTCATGACAGCTACCCCAATCTGAATTAGCAAAGGCCTTAAGATGGATTGGAGATGAGGCTAAAAAAACAACTTGTCGTGGTGCCATCTTGTTGTACTTCAAAATTCTAAGAGCTACTTGCATATGTGAGATTCGAGAGGAATCAAGAAATTGACTCAGATAATGCATTGAGTGTGTAATGTCAAGTCTAGTATTGGTGAGGTATAATAACCTACTAATGAGTCTTCTGTAGTTGGATACATCTTCAAGTAATTCACCATCAACTTTAGACATATGCAGTATGGATCCATTTGAAAACTAACATGTTTAAAACCAAGCAGACCAACATATGAAATTAATTTTGAAGCATACTTGCGTTGACATAAATAAATGCTCCTTTTCGATCGAGCAATCTCCACGACTAAGAAATATTTGATAAATTCGACAGTTGATATATCATTGCTTGCTAACAAAATGCAATCAACATATACCAATAGAGCAATAAATGAATCACCTTCCTTGCTTGTAAACAAGGAATAATCAGATTTAGATTGAGTAAATCCTAGACCCAATAAAGCTGATGTGAATTTTGAGTTCCATTGCCGAGAAACCTATTTCAAGCCATATAGAGATTTCTACAATTTGCAAACTCTAGTGTCCCCCATTCTAAGATACCCAAGAGGTAGTTTCATGTGAACATCTTCTTCCATATATCCATAAAGAAAAGCATTATTGACATCTAAATGGATGAGATGCCAATTATGAACAGCTACTAGTGTTAAGAAACATTGGATTGTTACCATTTTTGCAACAAGAGAAAAAGTTTCTAAGTAATCAAGGCCTTCCCTTTGAGTATACCCTTTGACAACTAATCTTACCTTACATATCTCAATTGATCCATCAGCAATGAACTATGTTATAAATCCATTTACAACCAATAGGAACTTTGTTTGTTAGTAGGTCAGTGAGGATCCAAGTGTTATTGGATTCTAATGTACCTAGTTCAGCAAACATGGCACCTCTCCAATAAGAATGTTGCACTACTTAGATAGAATTTACTATGCCTTATCAAGTAAATATAGGTTGAGTTATCGAATCAAGTGAACCCAAGTTGATCTTGAATGATCATCAATAATTGTAAGAAAATAGCTAAAACTATCATGAGATGTTGAAAAAGGGCTCCATATATCACAGTGAACTAAATGGAAAGGAAATGTGGCTTTATATCAATGATTTTGAAATTTGCTAAAGGGCATACCATACAAAAGCCTGATATTTGTTATCTGTAAGAACAATTTCTAGAATAGATTTAGCAAGAACATTAAGTGCTTTGTTCAAATCATAAAATCTTCTAATACCCAATTCATCTTTTTCCCTTGGTTTACATATGGGCTCCCAAGCTTGGGAGTGTAGTGCCTTTTCCCCTCTTTAAAAACCCGCCAAGATCTTTGAACTTAGCGTCCATTGAAGAGCTGTATTCTTTGTTAAGCAAAAATGATGACATCCAGTATAATGGCATCTACATAATAGCTACTGATTTAATGAGTATACTTCTCCCAGCCAGGGAGAGCACCTTTGCTTTCCATCCTTCGATCATCTTGAGGACCTTCTCTATTAGTGTGCATGTATTTATTTTTGACCTTTTATAAAAAGGGAAGCCACAAGTATATACCATCCAGTGCAGTCCTCTTTAGACCAATCCCTTCAGCTATTCTATTCGCTTCTCTTCTCTGCATATTTGAGCTGAAGAACGCATAGGATTTTCTTTCATTGACCTTCTGAACTAACCCCACAACACAACATTTAATACACATTGGTTAATCCATTGGATCCATTTTTTTTTATTAAAACAAAGCATTGGAGAACCTTGGAAACAAAGCTTCATTCTATTCTATCATAGGGTTTTTCCATATCAAGTGTAATAGTCATTAGGCCATCAATACCCTTTTTCCCTTCCATTGAGTGAACAATCTCATGAGCTATTATTGTATTATCTTGTATTAGTCTATTAGGCATGAAAGAAGATCCTCTGTGCTCTTCAATAGTAAACAAGGTCTCTTGTATTTATCAATAACCCTTCTAAGTTGTAGCTAAAATCATTGAGATTATCTTACAGGCTGCATTGTAAAGACGTATGGGGCGGTATTGATTAATGGAAGGTGGATTCTCAACCTTTGGGATGAGAACCAAATTAGTATGATTTAATTCCTTCAACATGAAGCCATTGGTGAAGAAGGATTTAACCACACTACTTGCATAATTTTCACGGTCTCCCAATAGAATTTGTAAAATAATACATTCAGATGCTTTCAATGAACCAATCTGGTCTAAAGCTTCCCAAATCTCTTTATCATCTGGATCCGGACATAGCATCAGATTGTTAAATCATCAATGGTTGGATGATTCAAGTCTGATAACTATGTTGGTTCAAGTGGGTTAGAAGATCGGCAGATGCTTTTAAAGTGCTCAACAAGTAAGTTATCAATCTTCTCTCTTCTCGTAATCCATGAGCCATTCCTTTATTTGTTCAATGGAATCCATTCTCTAAATTGAAGAACTTTGTATTCAAATCAATTGAGTTAAGCCACCTGATCCTCGGTTACTACTTTCATAGGAGTTCTTCCCTCTTCATTTCTTCCTGAATTGCTATTCTCATATCTCTTTCACAGCCAAATTTTCATCTTTCTGTAAGTCATCTAGAGTGCCTAACTTCTCATCACCTTTAACTTGTGATGCACATCCCCAAATCTCTTCTTATTCTACCTGCATAGTGCTCTTTTGGATTCTTTCATTTTCTAGCATAATCTAAAGTCTAGTGTTGAACCCTTTCTTGTAGCTTTCCATGCCTTGGCAACTATCTCCCTATTGGTTGAATCTCTCATCCATATGACTTCAAAATGAAATGGTTTGGCATCGAAGAAAATATTGTTTTAGTCAACTGTTAAGATACATACATTTTATGGTTGGGACCTAAGAAGGCTCTCTAGCTACACTACATCTAACTATATTCGAATGAAATTCCGTTCAAGTATGCTCCATTGCCATTAGGAGACTATCTAATGGAACTTTGGAGCAATTCTTGAAGAAGTAATCAACGTGACAGTTATTGCAAGGTCACCATAGACACCATTTGTCAGTCTCCTTGTTAACTCCATTTGTCAGTCTCGAGAAGAAATCTGCATGTCACAGTTGGCCAAGAAAAGGTGGTTGAAGGAACTTATTTCTCAAATGGTTCTAGAGGATACTACCTTGGGGACGCCAGAGTTGATACACGAGGGAGCGACTAAGCATTTCCGGGATTTCCTTTCTATGCCGCATATGGTGGAGCAGGGGCATTTATCCTCTTTAATTGAAGCAGTGATTTCTTATGAGGAGAATTGGAATCTTGTTCGGGCTCCAACATGTGAGGAAGTGGCAACAGTTGTGGCAACAATTCCGAAAGATAGTGCACCTGGGCCAGACGGTTTTGGCTCTGCTTTTTATGTTCATTGCTGGGATTTTGTTAAAGACGATGTCGTAGAGGCTGCGTGTGAATTCTTTTCGGGTGTCCCTTTATCTCGTTTTTATACTGCTTCTTATATTGTGCTGATTCCTAAGGTTGAAGATCCGAAAAGTTTTGATAAATTTAGACCAATCAGCTTATGCTCGATGGTTTATAAAATTTTTTCAAAGCTCTTGGTTAAAAGGATGACTACTTTCCTTCCCCGATTGATTTCTTGCGAACAAGGAGCTTTTGTTCCTGGTAGGAGTATTTTTGAGAATATCACGTTGGCTCAAGAAATGGCGCACTCTTTGAATAAGAAAGTGCAAGGTGGGAATGTAATGCTAAGGATCGATATGGCCAAGGCTTACGACCGTGTGGATTGGTCATTTTCGGAGAGTGTTCTAGCTAGCTTTGGTTTTTCCTCTTTAATATGTAGGCTAGTGATGAATTGTGTGAGGTCACCCTGGTTTTCTATAATGATGAATGGGACTTATAAGGGTTTCTTCCAACCGGTCCGGGGTTTAAGGCAAGGGGATCCCCTCTCGCCATATTTATTTATTATAATGGAAGAGGTTCTTTCTCGACTTTTATAAAAGGAGTTTGAGAGTGGGAGAATACGCTGTTTTTCTCATCCGATAGGTGCGCCTTTGGTGTCACACCTTGTGTATGCAGATGATTTATTGATTTTTGCAAATGGTGATAGGCGATCAATGCGACGTTTGGTTCTAACATTGGAAAAATATTCGAAGTGGTCGGGGCAACTTATAAAGAAAGAAAATTCGGCTTTTTTCTTCTCAAAACATATTACAACGGCTAGACGGCGGAGTTCGTTGAGGTTAACTGGTTTTGTTGAAGGGAATTTCCCCGTGACATATTAAGATGGCAGGTTGGAAGATGAGACTTCTCTCACAAGGTGCTCGGCTGGTATTAATTAGGCATGTTCTCTCTTATATGGCTACTAATCTATTAGCAGTTCTTCAAGTGCCAGTGGTGGTGCTAAAAAAATTAAATTCACACTTATCAACATTTCTTTGGGGAGAATTGAATGGTAAACCAAAAAAGAAATGGTGTGCTTGGGATTAGGTATGTAAGCCGGTCAAGGAAGGTGGTTTGGGTTTAAGGGAATTTTCAGAGGTACATAAATCGTTACATATGAAATTTGTATGGCGTCTACTATCTGGTGATTCCATTTGGTCGAGGTTTTTCCATGCGAAATATTTAAGAAATGGTCACGTAAGGCTAGTTGAGGCATGGCCCACGGCGTCCTGGTTTTGGAAGTCCATTGTTTGTGTTGTTCCGGAAGTGTTGGACAATGTGGTAGTCAAAGTCAGGAATGGCGTTTCCTCATTCTGGTTTGATAAATGGTTGTATGAAGGTCCTCTATGTAGCAGGTATGAGGTTCTGAATGAGGGGATTAAAGTAAAGGACTTATGGGTAAATGGCGGGTGGGATGGAGATAGGTTAGTGGACTTGGTGAGTATAGAACAAGCCAGCGTGATTATGCAGGAAATTATGGCTGGGCGAGATGGGTCCGAAGTCTTCATTTGGGGGCCTACGGATGATGGTTGTTTTTGTACAAGTAGTGCGTGGGAGTTGATTCGTATCAGGGGTGTTGAACGGTTGGAGTTGGATTGGGTTTAGCATAGATTATTGCCAAAGAAAATGTCGATATGTATGTGGAAAGCTAGATTTGGTGCATTGCCGGTTGATGCCCGAATTCAAGCTTTAGTTATACCCATGGTGTCTAGGTGTGACTGTTGTGTGATGGGTGAGGTAGAGTCAATTGATCATGTGTTGAGGCTGGGTAGTATAGCCAATCAGGTATGGGACATGGCATCGGTAGCTCTGGGAGTAAGTCATTTGGTGGGTCTTTTTTGGTGGGGTACGGTCCAGGCATGGTTTGGGTATGCCAAAAAAAATTCACATAGAGGCACACTAATTGGATTGTTACTGTCTATCATAACTTGGAGATTATGGATTAGGAGGTGTAAAGCAAGAATGGAGGGGGTGAAGGAGTCGGCAAGGGAGGTGTGGTTCGCTATTAAGGTATGGCTTAGGAATGCATCTTCTCTTTTGGCACAGAGCTGAGAAATTTTAGATTCTGACCAAGAAATTCTAAGGGCTATTGAGGTGCCTTTTATAAACAAGCCAAGGAGGAGACCGAGTCTTATTACCTGGAGGAAGCCAATAAATGAGTGGGTAAAGTTGAATGTAGATGGTAGTTGCCGTGGTAATCCGGGAAATTGTGGTGGAGGGGGAGTCATAAGGAACTCATATGGGAATTTTGTATCGGCTTTCTCGTCACATTTTGGTCATGGTACAAATAATGAAGCGGAATTTCGTGCCTTAATTGTGGGTGTGGGTGTTTGTAAGGAGTTGGGTTATACACATGTGGAGTTAGAATGTGATTCCAGTTTGGTGGTTAATTGGCTAAAATGTTAAAGATGTTCGGTATGGTATTTGTGGGATTTTTGGGAAGAGCTGCTAACTAGTTTACAAGGAATAAATTTTACTATTGGACATCAGTTTAGAGAAGGTAATTGTCCTACAGATGCTTTGGCTCGTTTAGGCGATCAAGGCCTGAATATGAGATTTAATTCTTTCGCTTCTATTCCTTGGTACGTAAAAGGCATGATTCGATTAGACAAGGTAGGACTTCCTAACATTCGTATCTAGTTTCTTTTGGGTTCTTAGGCCTGTTTAATTTTCTTTATGTTTATGTCGTTAGATAGGATTGGGATGTTTTATAGGCATGTTTAGTGGCTATGGTGTTTTTTGGTTATTTGTTTATGACTTGCTTGTAATGACGGTAGTCCTCTGCCATATGTGAGGGTTTATTAATAAACTTGGGACGGGACTGCTATGTGGGTGGCTACCGGCTCTTCTTAAAAAAAAAAGTAGGTCAATGCCAATGTGACTGGTGCCCAAAATATATGCAAAGTTGTGTTTTTTCCACGTTTATCGCTTGGGTTAATTCCTGGGGATTGTGTCCTTGAAATAGTCTTAGTTCGGTAGTATCGCCTTGTAGATCTACGGTTCGCATCTTTGGGTATAAATAATTTCCAAGTGTTGTATTGTGAGAACTTCCTCTTGAATTATATGAGGTGTACTTATGAAAACTCATTGTCAAGGATCTATACGCTCTAGGGATTGGTCGAGACTTTGTTCTGGACACTTGATAAAAAAAAAAAAAAAATATTTCAATGACTTACCAAGATTTGCGCAAAACACATATATTTAATAAGAGTAATGTTAGATACAATTATGAGTTATTGAAGCGCCACACATTTTTTTTGAAAAAAAGTGGTATCCACAATAAAAAAAATTAATTTTTTTTATATGGATTTAATATTTACTTACTTTTTAAAAAATAATGCACGGCGTTAATGTACTCTATGAGTGCAAATATCATTTCTTATTTTATAATGTTGAGTGGGTCTCTCGATGTGAGGGAAATCCTTGTGAGCCACTTAGTGGCAATTTGGTAATTTTGTAAAGGTAAGGTTTTGTGTTTGTAAGTGTGTGCCGTGTGTTGAGTGGTAAGAGAGAAGAAAAGAAAAAAAAAGAGAGTGCAGCTGCCGTACGAAATAGTGGAAATTTGTCTTTTTTCTCACATTTCTATTAGAGTTTTGAGAGATTATCTGCAGTCTGGTTTTGAAATTTTTGTATGTTATTCCTGATGGTGAGAGTTTCGTTTTGATTGGTGTTGATCATTGAGGTTATTTTCGATTGTTTATTTGAAATATCCACTTGGTGAGATATTTCTTGTCGCCCTGGTCGATATCTACTTGTATCGTGATGATTATGTATTGAACCAAGAATATAAATATTTTTGATGTTCTAGTAGCCTCTAGAGATTGCTTTAGAAAAAACAATCTATAATCTCATTATTATTGATAGTGGAGGTTTTAACAACACCCTTCACATTGGAGGTTTTCTCACTTAAAAATCTTGATGTATTGCTTGTGAGTTGCTTGAATCTTTTTATTCAGCTTCTAAGTTTATTTTTACTAAATTATCAATTTAACTTACACAAAAAAGGTGAAAAATATTTCGCTATACTTTTTGTATTCACCCTAACACATAAATATTGTAAGTTGCACCCTAAATACACAATCCATCAATCTTCATTTATAGCGATTCTCGTAGATTCTACTGACTCAACAACAATTACACGTTTTTAATTCACCCCTATAGACAAGGGTGTGTCTTCAATTCCTAATTGAGTCTAGTTGGCTCTCGGAGATGAATTGTGCAAACTCACACAGAGCACAAATCATGTGTGTTTCTATGAAGCCATGCAATGCCAAATGTTTCACTTGTTCATATCCAATTTATAATCATACTGGTAGCCAGTCAAGGTTACAAAGCAATTGCATAACAACAAATATCAATATTTCTAACCATCAACAAACCTTTGTATATTTAAAGCAATAAAATAATATCCACATAAAACAATTGTAAGTAGGGTTTACAAGAAATTTGACTTTTGGCAACAACTTTTGTTGGGATAAAGTCAGCAGTCAAGAATCTAGCCCATAAGACAAGTAGGACTCAATCATTCTAAGAAGGAAATAGATCTCTATAAAAGGAGGCTCTCCACTTCTCTATGCATAAACTCCACCACGTACAATGACTCCAAAGGATCTTCTCCCAAGGGAGGCTTTATCTTCAAGCTCTCGAAACCCAAAATTCAGTTGGTTATTATCATAGATTTGCGGAGGGATTTTATAAGTTATCAAGTGTGACGCCCCCAAACCCCCGCTTGGGATGTAATGGAGATTTGGATTGTCCGGACATGCAACACAAGGTTACATACCCCCGTTCATGACAGTTAATATGCAATGCATCCTAGTATACAACTAGCAGTATGCAATAATTGTAGCGGAAAATAGGGTGACTTATAAACATTGATGCCAGAATGAACTAAACATCCCACTAATATTAATAACCATAAGTTCAAACTTAAGAATATCATTTCTTTAATACAAAATACTTAATCCAAGTCCCATGGTTAGATCAACTCTTTCATACACTCTGATGTATTAACAGTCAATGCTTATGAGCATCAAATCTATATCTAGTCTTTGCTCAAGGTCCGGCTCCTCTTCAACCATCTGTGTCCAGCGGTCCATCATGTTCGTCCTCTGCCGGTCCTGACACAACTTCTATCATAACGGGGGGAATGATAGTGGGTCTACAAGGGTGAGATTTACTTGAAATTTCAGTAAGTTAAACAACCGACTTGCAAAGAGATAAGATATGCATGATTAATAATAAACATTAGATGCATGCGATGCAGAAAAATTAGTATATGCCTCCCATCCAGATTCCTCAATATTTTTTAGAAAAACTTTAATGTACGTTTCTTTCAGAGAACATTTTTCACTTTCTTGGTTGAAAAATATGATATTTCAAAAGAGAACATTCATACCTCATTGCTTTAAAAAACATAATCATTATTAAAGCCATCATTAACATAACGTATGGTAGAAACAAGTTTCCCCATATGCACAGTGAGAACCAGCCTGTGATCGTAGCACAACTCATGTTGACACTACGTTTTTGTCTGCAGACATCATTCTCAATGCATTGGTATAATAACATTTCATCATAACATATCATCATAACATATGCACCCACCAGCATTAGGTGCCACATACGACTTCGCTTCGACATTCTTTAAAAAGAATTCATTCGAAACTCGTTGATGGTTTTTTATCAACCCAAGGATTATCACTCCATTTTTACTCACTCCAGAGTGGACAAAGGAGTTCCACTAGAAAAAAATCCCGTCCTAGCCTTTGGGATCGTGACAAAATTCATTTTCATGCAATGATTGAATAAAATCTATTTCATGACATGTGCATATGTAGTGAGCTTTATGCGAAAATGAAATTTATATGCAATATGCTAAAATGGTGATAATTTCGCATGTCATGTAGCAAGTAATCAAATGCTCAATGATGTATCGTATGGTGTTTCATGCTTAAAATGATATTTATAATATGAATGTGGCGTTTATACAAGAATCATAAATAAATTATCTAAAAGTAAGTTAGAAGCTAACTTACAAACTTTCCGAGTTTAGAGAATCTAAGCGTCTATAATCAAAATTATGCTAAGTTAGGAGTTGAACCTCTAAGGAAGATGTTCATAGTCAAATGGTTCCAAAATTCAGTATTTACAAAACTGCCCCTATACTTGGCAAAATTCTACTAAGGCCCTAAATTTTCACTATTTTCATTTGGGCTCCAAAATTCACCAAACTTCACAAACCCATATTTCCTATATTCTAAAATAATCTATGCCCTTATAATTGTAAGAATAAAAGTGCAACTATGCCAATTACACTTAACCCGTGGCATGCATTTTCTTAAGGCCTAGATGTGATTTCACCTATTCAACCTCTATGGATGCATGTGTACTCAGATCATACAAGTTTATCCCATCACTTAAACATGGCTTTAAGATCTTAATCTTCACTAATCCATCCATTGATCATGCATGATGTTTCTAGCTTTCCTTACCCAAAGATGTTTCAAAACTTAGTTAAATAATGTATTTTCATTTTTATCCCAATCACAAGGCTTTTCTAAATGCTCATTATTCAAGCTTAGGTAAATTAATCAAAACTTTCATAAGTTAAGCATAAACTAATCAAAATCGATACATGGCTAGATGATCAACATAAGATAGAATTAAAGCCTATTATGGCATGCTTCCAACCTCAAAATTAAACTGTCAAAATTCATTCCAAGACATTATTAAATCATATCAAGTCATGCGATGGCTAAAAAATTTGACCCAAAGTAATTTATTTCATCAAAACATCAAATCTGACCCGGTTTGACATTAGCATGCTAAACCTTAATTAAAATCAATCAAAACCTCATTCCCATGCCATAAATTGAAGCCTAAAATGTCATTCTAATACTTAAACAAAAGATAAGGCAAGATTACTTACAGAAATTGTGGTCCTTAAAGCTCCCAAAACAACTTCACTCAAGAACTCTCAAGAACTTCACTCGATTTCACTCTTTTGTTCACTAAGGGGGAGAAATGCTCTCAAGACTCAAGAGAAGGCTTGGAGGAGAGGTGTGGAGAAATGAGGAAGTGAGTGACGTATTTATAGGCTTCGAGAGGGGAGGGGAATGTTTTGGCTACAAGGAAGTGAATGTGAGTGGTGGAGGTGGGAGGTGGAGTGCTTGAGTGCAAAATGCCAAGGGTGACATCACTTGGTTCAATTCAATAGTGGTCTAAAGTGTCATAAATCATCATGGAAGAGAGCTAAAAGACCTCCATAAATGTAGGGGTTGCTACAGACAACTACTGACACAACCAGATAAAAGAACTTTCCAGGATAACAAGGAAGACTTTAGAAGTGTATCAATACCGTATTCAGAGCCATACCCCATCTGAAGGGTCAAGTCAGGAGTGGGTTTGCAATTAAAGGTGAAGGAATGGCATGTCGTGTCAACTGGACGTAGAAGCATGGCCCAACACCACATGGAGAGCCCTTATTCAAGGAGGGATGGAGGAGTTGGTGGATCGTATGGGTGTGCGGACCATACCCTAGTTGTGTAAGAGAAGAATGAAAGACTCCTATCCAAGCATATCTTGAGTAAGAGATACTTCATAAAGACATTTTACATTCTCACTCTATTTAAAGGACCTAGACGTGAGACAATATCTCACTTTTGAGACCTTATTCACTAAAGACCTCGATAGGACTTTTGACGTAGGAAGGTATGTTGTGTGTGAGAGGCATTGCATCATCTTTGTAATCTTATTTCCTTTTTCTACAAGAATAAAAAAAAATTCCAGCACTATGTTGATATCTTGTTGGGAGCCCTGGATACCTGTGTGTGTGTGTGTGTCTGTTGAGTAAACGAGAGTCTACCATCATGGTACAAGACAAAGAATTCCTCGAAACCATTCTGCGAAGTATTACCACGTATATCACACGAGAAAGAGAATGCCTTGTGGGGAGTGAGGTAGAACAATGTGGTACTTGGCCTCACCTGATAGTCGAGATGTGGGATCCCTTGGCGTATCACATGCTGGTGTCTTTGAGTCGGTTGAGGCCGGGTAGAGTAGCATCCCCAGGGCATGTTTTAGTGTGTGCATATGAGCAAGTGTGTGCCTATGAACAATGGTGGAATTGAATGCCTATGAGCAAAGAATGATACTTGACCCAATATTGGTTCTTAGAGATTTTCTATTATATGGAGATGGGTAACTCCTAGCCATAATAGTACTATTAAGTTTTTATCTATTTTGCGTAAAGAAAGGGATACATCCCTAGATGGTGACTCTTTGCAATGTCTACGTATATATATGTTTTCACTGTGAGGATGATTCCTTGCCAGGTTTTGAGGATGCACGAAGCTGGAAGAGAGAGGGCGATACCTCCCATGCACATGCGTGCTCTTCCAATATTTACATGAAATATTTTCATTGCATCTCTGATAGCATTATCTTTTATGAATGCTCGTCATAGCTGCCTAACCTACCTATGGTTTCATTCTCGAGAACATAGATTTTGGTGCAGGTTTTGACCTTGGTCTGATGCTTAAGGAAGAAGAATACTGCCCGAGTCTTGACTAGGGAGCCTAGTAGCCGGCTTAGCACCAGTGTTTGTTATAGCTACTTTGTACTTTTGAGACCTTATTCACTAAAGACCTTGATAGGGCTTTCGATGTAGGAAGGTAGGTTAGCTTCTGAGATAGTGCTGGGTAATGGGCGGTGAATGTTTTGTGTGAGAGACATTGCATCATCTCTGTAATCTTATTCCCTTTTTCTACAAGAATAATAAAAATAAAAATCCAGCACTATGTTGATATCTTGTTGGGAGCCCTGGATACCTTTGTGTGTGTGTCTGCGGAGTAAACGAGAGTCTACCATCATGGTAAGAGACAAAGAATTCCTCAAAACCATTATGCGAAGCATTACCACATATATCACACGAGAAAGAGAATGCCTTGTGGGGAGTGAGGTGGAAGGATATGGTACTTGGCCTCACCTGATAGTTGAGATGTGGGATCCCTTGGCGTATCATGTATTGGTGTCTTCGAGTCGGTTGAGGCCGGGTAGAGTAGCATCCCCAGGGCAAGTTTTAGTATGTGCATATGAGCAAGTGTGTGCCTATGAACAATGGTGGAATTGAATGCCTATGAGCAAAGAATGATACTTGACCCAATACTAGTTCTTACAGATTTTCTATTATATGGAGATGGATAACTCCTAGCCGTAATAGTACTATTAAGTTTTTATCTATTTTGCATAAAGAAAGGGATACATCCCGAGATGGTGACTCTTCGCAATGCCTATGTATATATATGTTTTCACCGTGAGGATGATTCCTCGCCAGGTTTTGAGGATGCATGAAGCTGGAAGAGAGAGGGTGATACGTCCCCATGTACATACATGCTCTTCCAATATTTACATGAAATATTTTCGTTGCATCTCTAATAGCATTATCTTTTTTGAATGCTCTTGTCATAGCTGCCTAACCTACCTATGGTTTCATTCTCGGGACCAAAGATCTTGGTGCAGGTTTCGACCTTGGTCTGACGCTCGAGGAAGAGGAGTCAATACTGCCTGAGTCTTGACTAGGGAGCCTAGTAGCATGCTTAGCACCAGTCTTTGTTGTAGCTACTTTGTACCTTTCGTAGGATGTTACACTAAGCTTAGTGCTCATTTCTAACTTAGTCGGCCGCCTATGGCACTAACCCTATATATCTTGGATAATGTAATGTTTTGAGGTTATCAAGGGTGAGAAACCCATTTTTTGTATGATGTCTAGAGTTTGGTACATATACTCATGTGTACGTTGTTATTATAACATAAATCCCATACACGTATACTTCCCTCTAGATTACTACACGCCTAACCATTCCTTTGGGTGTTGATCAATCGGCCAGCAACCTTGGCACCATGATACCTCACCAAGTCTTTTATGATGAATGGGGTGCCACAACATCTATGCATGATGAATATGGACTTACTTATGCAAAAACATAACTTGAAAACATCAAAACGTTTCATGAACGTGTCATACTTGCTTGCGTAAACATAATTAATTCATTCTTATTCTAGCCTTTACATGATGATGAACGCTCCACAGTTCCCCATAAACCATGTGCTCCTGCCAATACCCCATCATATCACAAATCCTTACACCAACTGTGTGTACGTCATGAAGGTTCTACCCGAAGGTAATTCCATAGCTTGAGCTAGTAGCATGTTTTGGAACCATGGGCGTTGGGTGCCTTTGAAAATGCTCCGGAATTTTTTTGGATCCATTCAAAATTTGATTGATGGTTTTTTGTCAACCCAGGGGACTCCGCTACATTTTGATTACTACAGAATGGATAGGGGAGTTCAACTAGAATAATCCCATAACCTAGCATTTGAGGTTGTGATAAAACTTAACAATTCATGCATGACTTAGAAAAAGTTTCATGACAGACTTGTATGCTATGACATGGTAATCGTGACATGTGACAGATATTCATGATTGATGCTTATAATGACATGACATGGCATAAATATTTCAAATAAATAGGCATATATCATAACATGAATTTATTTCATGAATCATACCATCTCACATGCATAAATATACTACAAGTAAGTTAAAAGTTAACTTACAAATATCCTTGCATAACGAAAACGTTGAGCTGGTTGAAATGAGAGATGTTTTAGGATTAGTAATTCTCCTCTAACCACACAAAAATAGAATTTACCAACCTAGAACTTTATTTGCAAAATTACCCCTTAACTCTTGAGAATTTGCAAATAAACCCCTGAACTTTTTGAAAATTACAAACGAGCCTCAAAATTTACAAGAATTTCACTTGGCCGTACCTAAGTCCATAGATGGAATTGGAATTAACAAAAACTCAAATCCAATACAAGACTTTCACTTGATGGTACCTAATTAGTTTAAAAATTACACTTGGCTTGCTTTTTGGCCCGTAAGCACACCATCATGCCAAGATCCGAATTTATCAACTTAATAACATCAATTTTTTAGTTCTAATAACATGAAAAGACACCAATCGTACATTTTTAAAGACCATAATCTTGATGTCTTTGGCCTTTCACTTGAATTTTTACACTAAGGACTCCAAAGGATCACAACTCCTAACCTCTAATATTCTAATCACTCAAACTTATTTGATATTATGCATATCTAAGCAACAAAAATCAATTTTCTCACTTAATAAAAACCGGCTTGCACATTCAGCATAGGAATCGAAAAATAAATATGCTTGGCTATAAATAAAATGGCTAAATCCCTAAGTTGCATGCATATATTCTTGAAATAACACATCCATAAATTTTATATTCATGTCCTAACTTAACCTAAGCACCCTTTTCAACATATAAAAGCAAATCACAACATCATAGAAACCAACATATCACGATCCTCCAAACTTTGCATAAAAACATACACCTCTTTGCATGTTCATAAAACCCCAACTAAAACCTTAGTTTAAAGCTTTAAAAATCCAAATCAAATCACGAATTAAAGTTTTATGAACAAGAGTTTATCAAATAAAGCCATGGATTGAAGTTTCTAAAGCTAAAAAGACAAACTTAGTCCAACAATTCCTTGCTTGATGGATTTAGTTTCTAACACCTTTAAGGAACATGCAACTCTTTTTATTATATTCTCATATGCCATAAATTGAACTAAAATTTGTGTAAACATCAAAACACTACACCATAGAATTGAAATATTTAGGACTACACAATATATCATCACAAACTTCCAAGGGATACCAAATATACTCAAACTGAGTTCCTCATCACCAAAACATCATCATCCAACGTTCAAACTTTGAATAAAAATATCCAACATACTTCCAACAAACTCAAGACTCAAAGCATCATAAAAATAAAAGGGATTGAAGTTAAGATAATAAAACTTACAAGCTTGAAGATCCAAAAGAACTAAGTACCAAAGCTTTCAATCCAGATCTCACTCTTGGTTTGCTTTCAAGGTAGGAGAATGAAAAAGGTCAAAGTGAGGGAAGATGGAGAGTGCCATGGATTAAAGGGGAAGAAGTGAGGGTTGACTTGAGAGGGTGAATTTCATGACAAGTGATGGAATGGGGATGGGGGTCTTTCGGCTGGACAAAAATCCGATTGGCATCATTTGGGGTTTTGTTAGGGTTTCAGTTAGGGTTTCAACTCCAAACCTAATTGGGTTGGTCAAAGGAGTGTACCTTAGTGTAAGGGAGTGGATTAGGGTGTAAGGAAAAGTACATGAGGTGATGGTTGCTTGTAGGATGAGTTTAAACCAATAGAGAAGCTTGCGTGGTCAAAACCGAGTAGCTCCCTTTAGAGTTTGGGGTTTTGGGGTTTTGATTCCCTAAATAATATTTGGGGTTTCATTAGGGCTTCAAAGCCACTTTGGTAGTTGGCCATGGTTGTACTTTAGGGGTTGAAATAGTGTGACTGGTATAAGATTGCATGTTGGTTGCTTGGTTTTTACTCCATCCACCTTACAGAATTATACTTAACTTAACAAGTGTAAAGTGTGCTCCAAATGGAGGGTTGTGATGGTGCCAATTATCCAATGAGATGTGATGGCTGTTTGGTCTAGGTGCTATAGATACTTGTTCCTTATCGTCACCTTGTCCAACTCGCTATAATCAATGTACATCCTCATCGATCCATCTTTTTTTTTTTTTTTATGAAAAGCACAAGTGCAGCCCAAGGAGAAGAACTTGGATGAATGAGCCCTTTCTCTAGTTGTTCTTCTAACTGTGCCTTCAACTATTTCAACTCTACGGGAGCCATGCGATAAGGTGCCTTGTGCATTGGAGTCAATTCAGGTTCCAACTATATTACAAATTTCGCTTCTCTATCAAGTGGTAACTTGGGTAACTCATCTGGAAAAACTTTGAGAAAGTCTTCTACCATAGGTATCCCTAAAACTTCTTCGTTCCCTACTGACTTGTTGGCTACCATTGCCAGAAATGTTGATGCACCATCCTCAATACATCTCTTAGCTTGTAAAGTCGAAACCACTGGAGGGGTGGCTTTAGCCAAATTTCCCACAGTGCTGACCCTAACCTCATTTGATGGTTCAAACACAACTTCCCTCTTCTGACTATCTATCTTAGCATAGTACTTAAACAATCAATCTATTCCCAAAATCAGATTGAATTCCATCAGTCCAAAAACCATCAAATCAGCTCTCAGTGCTCTACCTTCTATTTCTACTAGGCATTCCTTAACTACTCGGGTACAAGTTACAGTGTTCCCATTGGGAATCGTCACACTACTTTATGGGGTAACGATTTAGTTTGCAAACTACATATTCGTACAAATGCTATAAACACAAAAGATTGTGATGCGCCCAAATCGAATAGTGCACAAGCTGTGAATCTAAACAGATTGACATTCCCTAATAATTGACAATAACGTATTACTACTATTAACAACAATTCTAGCAATCTTAGCTAAGCTTTATGACACAGAGGTCTTAGAAAAATACCAGTGATGACACCAGGCTTTTTTGTTTCTAGAGCGTCAACATCTACATCTCCCAAAGTGACAACATACACTCGAGCTGGTATGTGGGGCCGTGGCTTGGGCTTGTTGTCTATGTTGGAAGTGGCTCCACTTCCCAGAGCTACATTGAGGCATTCTCTAATTATGTGGCATGGTTGTCCAAACCCGGAACAGACCCCAACAGTGTAACGACACTCTCCAACATGGTACTTGCAACACTTTCCACAGTGTAGGTTTGTGTGTGGCATCTGTCTCCCGATTACGACGCCCTTCCTTATCTACCCCAGTAAAAGCCCTATTCTTTTCTGCAGTTTCTCTAGCAGCGTATAGGAAAATCCTCTCTCTATCTGAATTGATCTGAGTGGTCAAGCCCTTCTGTTCTGACTCTGTAATTGCAGCTATGTTCACCAACTCCTGGTAGTTCTCGGTCCGAAAAGAAGCCACATGGTTGCAGATCCTTGGCTACAAACCTCCTTGTAACTTTTGTGCATGCATCTTCTCCGTATAAATCAGGTGAGGTGCAAACCTCCCTAATTCCATGAATTGGGTAATGAACTACTCGACTTTCCATGTTGCCTTGAACTAGTGACGTGGATTCTTATGCCTTCTACTGCCTAACCGATTTTGGGAAAAACTGGTTATCGAACTCCTCTTGGAACCTTCCCCAGGCAAAAGCAGCTAAAGTTCCTAGTTCTCTTGCCAACAATTGTTGTTTGGTGCCCCACCAAATACCAACTTCACCCTATAGTAGGTAACATGCATGCAACACTTTCTAGTCTTTCGTACACCCGCAGATGTTGAATGTTCGATCCAAATTGATCATCCATTTGTCTGACCTCATAGGCCCTTCGTTGCCCATGAAGTTTGGGTAAAGTATACTAGTAACTTCTCATAGGGGCATCCTCTGACTTCGGGTCAGTGCCCTGCACTTGCTGTTGTTGCCTCAGTACTTCCGTCAGCAGACATATAGCCTCCATCGTGGCATGTCCTCCATCCTTAGGAGGATTTTGTTCCTCTTGGTTATTTCCTCCAAATGGGTCTCTAGGCAGTCTGCCACATACCATGTGTTCCATCCTGAGACATAGGCTTACATGTATTAGATTCAAGTGCCTTACCCAGATCTTCAAAAATTCAAGCCTAGCAAAGCTCTAATATTTCAATCCTATATTCTAGTACCAACTCCAAAGAACTTGTGAGTTTATCGAGATACGTATTGCTCTGATACCACCCTGTGACACCCCCTAACTTCGCTTGAAATTTGACAGAGTTTGAAGCATCGTAACATGCAACACAAGGTTATAACCCTTGTTCATGACAATTAAGATGCAATGCATCTAGCGTTCTACTAACAATATGCAGTAAATGCAGCAGACAATGTCTTTTGAATCACCTACATTGTACCAGAATGCTAATCTCAAAACATCTTTACATTCCATTCATATTCACATAACCAAAAGTCACTTCATAGGTCCAACCACTTTGTAAACAAAATAAACAAACTGCTAGAGTTGGAACTCCTTAGTTACAGACAAATAGAAATCTAGTCTAAGTGCCAAGCCGCTCACGCAACCTGCTATCAACTCCAAAATAATATCCAAAAATTGAAGAATCATCTCTATCAACACCCCAAGGCTCCTCCTTGGTCTATTCGACATCGTCCAATCGGGGGTTTAGTTCTCGTTCGTGCCTTGACACATTGTCTACCATTCTTGGGGGGATTGATAGTTGGGACTTCTACAGTGAGATTTATAAATTTCAACAAGTTATGCTCCCAAGCTACCAATAATATATTAAGCATGCATGACAGCAAACATGACATGTATGTATGATGGACATGGACATGCTTATTCAAAAACATAACTGGAAACATCATAACTTTTCATGAAAATGGCATGCTTGCTTTGCATAAATGAATTCAATCATTATTATTCTTGTTTTTACATGACGATGGATGCTCCACGGTTCCCCATAAACCATGTGTTCCTATCGATACCGCAGCACATCACAAGTCCTTGCACAAACTATGAGTACTCCACGAAGGTTTTACTCGAAGGTAATTCCATAGCAGGAGCTTGTAGCATGTTTCGGCACGGGCATTGGGTGCCTTTGACTTTGCTCTAGAATCCTCTTGGATTCATTCAAAATCTGATTAATGGTTCTTTGTTAACCCAGGGGACTCCACTCCATTTTAATCACTCCAGAGTGAACATGAGAGTTCTACTAGGATAATCCCTCATCTTAGCATTTGGGGTTGTAATAAAACTTAACAGTTCGTGCATGACTTGGTAAACGTTTTGTGACAGACTTGTATGCTATGACATGGTAATCGTGACATGTGACAGATATTCATGATTGATGCTTATAATGACATAGCATGGCATAAACATTTCAAATAAATAGGCATAAATCATAACATGAATTTATTGCATGAATCTTACCATCCCACATATATATATATACTACAAGCAAGTTAGAAGCTAACTTTCAAAAATCCTTGTTTAACAAAAACGTGGAGTGGGATGAAATGAGAGACGTTCTAGGATTAGTAATTCTCTTTTAACCATGAAGAAATATAATTTACCAACCTAGAACCTTATTTGCAAAATTAACACTTAACTCTTGAGAATTTGCAAATAAGCCCCAAGACTTTTTGAGTGATTAGAATGGAATTTACATACCTCATGTAAATTCCATTCTAAGTCCATCTATGTACTTATAATTAAAAACAAAAACTCACATCCAATACAAGAATTTCACTTGGCCGAACCAAACTATCTTAAAAATTACACTTGGCTTGCTTTATGGCCCTTAAGCACACCATCATGCCAAGATCCGAATTTAACAACTTAATAACATCAATCTTCTAGTTCTAATAACATGCCAATACACCAATCATGGATTTTTCAAGACCATAAACTTAACATATCAAGAATCAACGCAAAACACCAAGATTAGGTCAAACCAGACCTAATCTTAATATCTTTGGTCTTTCACTTGAATTTTGACACTAATGATTCCAAAGGATCACAAGTCCTAACCTATAACATGCTAATCACTTAAACTTAGTTGATATTATGCCTATCTAAGCAACAAAAATCAATTTGTTCACTTAATGAAAATGGGGTTGCACATTCACTATAGGACACGAAAAATAAACATGCCTAAGTATGAACCAAATGGATAAATCCCTAAGTTGCATGCATATATTCTTGAAATAACACATCTATAAATTTCATATTCTTGTCCTAACTTGATCTAAGCACCATTTTCAACATATCAACACAAATCACAACGTCAAGGAAACCAACAAGTCAAGATCCTCCAAACTTTGCCTAAAAACATACCTCTTTGCATGTTCAAAAAATCCAAATCGAATCATGAATTAAAGATTTAGGAATAAGAGTTTATGAAATCAAACCATGGATTCAAGTTTGTATAGCTAAAATGACAAACTTAGTCCAACGATTCCTTGCTTGATGGACTCCGTTTCTAACCCCTTAGAGGAACATGCAAATCTTTTTATTAAATCCTCATATACCATAGATCCAACCAAACATTTGTGTAACATCAAAACACTACACCATAGAATCGAAATATTTATGACTACACAACGTATCATCACACTTCCAAGGCATACCAAACATACTCAAATCGAGTCCTTGATCACCAAAACATCATCATCCAACCTTCAAACTTTGAATAAAAATATCCAACATACGACTCAAGACTCAAAGCAACATAAAAATAAAAGGTATTGAAGTTATGAAAATAAAACTTACAAGCTTGAAGATCCAAAAGAACTAAGCACCAAAGCTTTCTCTCTAAGTCTCACTCTCAGTTTGCTCTCACAGAAGAATAACGAAAAAGTTCAATGTGAGGGAAGATGGAGAGTGGCGTGGGACTAAAGGGGAAGAAGTGAGGGTTGAATTGAGTAGGTGAATCTCATGACAAGTGATGGAATGGTTGCTTGTGAAAATGGTGAAGCATGAATCAGCTGGATGGGCTGGAATCGTGCTTGCCGAGTGATGGTTTTGAGTGAAATGGGTTGAGTGTTTGGCTTGCCAATCCTAAGTACACTATTTGGTTGACTAAGAGGTACAATTTCAGACAAGTGAGTGGTCATTTTGTGGGGGGTTTGCATATGTGGAGCCAAGGGGATGTGGGTCTTTTAGTTGGACAAAAATCCTCCAATCTAATTGGCATCATATGGGTTTAGTTAGGGTTTCACTTAGGGTTTCAAGTCCAAACCAAATTGAGTTAGTCAAATGAAATACCTTGGTGTAAGGGAGTGAATGTGTGTGTAAGAGAAAGTACATAATGTGATGATTGCTTGTAGGATGAGTTTAAACTAAGAGAGAAGCTTGCATGGTCAAAATCGAGTAGCTTACTTTAGGGTTTGGGGTTTTGGTATTTTTGTTTCTTGATAAATATTTTGGGTTTCATTTGGGTTTCAGACCCTCTATGGTGGCTGGTCATGGTTGTACTTTAGGGGTTGAAATAGTGTGATTGGTGTAAGAAGGCATGTTGGTTGCTTGGTTTTCACTCCATCCACCTAACGCATTTGTACTTCACTTAACAAGTGTAAAGTGTGCTCCAAATGGAGGGTTGTGATGGTGTCATGTGTCCAACGAGATCTCCAGTTATTCTAAGTTGACTTGAACATCCTACATGGGGATGAGATGGCTGTTTGGTCTAGATGCGACGGGTACTTGTTCTTTATCGTCATGTGGTGCTCTCTAGTTCGCCTATTTTTCACCTGAAAAACTCAAAATTTTTTTATTGTGACCTTAAGATCATAGAACTCACACGAGTCTAATGGAGCAATTCTTTTTGCCTAATTATAATCCTAAGTGCCTAAAAAAATAAAAAATAAATCTATCTCCTTAGTTGATCATAATTAGATTACGCTAAGGGTCTAATACCTAATCGATCGCTCGGTCCATGAAATCCTTCTAGATTTTCATGGCATTCCTAAATTCCAAAGAAATTCTTTCTATCAAATTTCTTTTGGGGTGTTACATCACGTTATGGTAAGCTATGGATGTCTATTTTAAAAAATGTGTATATATATATATATATATGTAGTGCAGTTTCCAAAATGTATATAGGTATGTTTAAGCCTTTCTTTGAGAGCCCCTTTTTGTGAACCCGATCCATAATGATAGGATGCTAGAGTTTTGCACGACTGTTGTATGATTGAATACTATGTTGCATGAACGTTTATGTTAAAGAATGAAAGTAAGGGAAAGGTAATGTAAAGAAAAGAGAAAGAAAGCATGAAGGCATGATGTTAATGAGCTAGCCATATGAGGAAGGTACTACAAGGTTGGGATGTATGGAAACAGTAGAAAGCATCATTGGCGGTGCACCTAGTGATGACCCATTCCCGAGGCTTTAATTCTTAAGCTTGTTGTCTGAGAAGAACCAATGATCACGAGGGTCTCTAACCCTAACACATGGGGTTTAACAGTGTGTAAAAGGCTAGAATAACAAGTTCAAGATAATGACTCCATGCCACCACCCAAGTCCCTTAACCACTTGAAAAACCCACTCAATGGTGGTAATAATGCTCCCAATTTAGACCAAGGAGAAGAGACAAGAGGGGAATCAAAATCTAGACAATTTCTATTCAAAACCATTGCCCTCCTTTGTGTTTTTCTCTTTTGATTTTCTTGGTTTTATTTTCTGCACCAATGCAACCCCCTGCACCTATAGACTCACTCTTACACTTGACCATGAAGAAATCATGAAAATATAGGGCACTATTTAGCTGACCAAGCATGACACAGCTGAAAACCTCACTCATCACTCCACCTCCCACCTCCACCAATCCAAAGCCTCATCTTCATCCAAGGCCAATGTTCCCCTCCCCTCTTCAAGCCTATAAATACCTCACTCACTTCCTCATTTCCCCACACCTCTTCTCCAAGCCTTTTCTTGAGTCTTGAGAGCATTTCTCTCCCTTAGTGAGCAATAGAGTGAAATCAAGTGAAGTTCTTGAGAGTTCTTGAGTGAAGTTGTTTTGGGATCCTTAATGGCCATGATTTTTGTAAGTAATCTTGCCCTATCTTTTTTTAATTGTTAGAATGACATGTTAGGCTTTAATATATGGCATGGGAATGAGATTTTGATTGATTCTAATTAAGGTTTAGTATGCTAATGTCAAACTGGTCAGATTTGATGTTTTGATGGAATAAATTACTTTGGGTCAGCTTTTTAGCCATGACATGACTTGATATGATTTTATATGATTCACTAATGTCTTAGAATGAATTTGAAGGTTTAATGTCGAAGTTGGAAGCATGCCATAATAGGCTTTAATTCTACCTTGTGTTGATCATCTAGCTTGCATCGGTTTTGATTAGTTTATGCTTAACTTATGGAAGTTTTGATTAATTTAACTAGGCTTGAATAATATGCATTTAGAAAATCCTTGTGATTGGGATAATAATGAAAATTCATGATTTAACTAAGTTTTGAAACATCTTTGGGTAAGGAAAGCTAGAAACATCATGCATGCTTAATGGATGGATTTGTGAAGATTAAGGTCTTAAAGCCATGTTTTAGTGTTGGGATGAACTTGTATGATCTAACCCTAAGTTTCTAATTTGTCCCTAAGGTTATAATTACTATTGGAACTTGATTAATTTGAGTACACATGCATCCATAGAGGTTGAATAATTGGAATCACATCTAAGTCTTAATAAAATGCATGCCACGGGTTGAGTGTAATTGGCATAGTTGCACTTTGATTCTTAAAATTCTAAGGGAATAAATGATTTTAGAATATAGGAAATATAGGGTTTGTGAAGTTTGGTGAATTTTAGGGCCTAAATGAAAATAGTGAAAATTTTGGGCCCAAATATAAGGGCAATTTTGTAAATACCGAATCTTTGAACCCTTTGATTATGAACATCTTCCTTAGAGGTTCAAATCCTAATTTAGTATAACTTTGATTATAGATGCTTTGATTCTCTAAACTCGGAAAGCTTGTAAGTTAGCTTCTAACTTACTTTTAGATAATTTATTTATGATTCTTGTATATGCACCACATTCATATTATAAATGTCATTTTGAGCATGAAACATCATATGATACATCATTGAATATTTGATTACTTGTTTATTGCATCTATAAATTTCATTTTGACATGAAAGCTTGCTACATATGCACATTTCATTAAATATAATTTTCAACCATAGCATGAAAATAACTTTTGTCATGACCCCAAAGGCTAGGATGGGGAATTATTCTAGTGAAACTCCTCTGTCCACTCAGGAGTGAGTAAAAATAGAGTAGGAATCCCTGGGTTGACGAAGAATGTGACACCCCCAAATTCCGCTTGGGATCGGACGAACATTTGAAGCGTCGAGACATGCAACACAAGGTTACCTGCCCCCGTTCATGACATATAAGATGCAATATTCCTAACATGCATCTAGCATTATGCAATATTCGCAGCGGATAATTTTTTTTTTTCTTCAATACTATGCACCAAACTAAAATATCCCAATTACTTAAAACATGTTTTATACATAAAGACATACTAAACAACTGAGATCACAACACTAGTCCAAAATGGTTGTGAACAAAAGAGTGCTGGAGATTGAACTCCACAAAATACAAGTAGTAATCTGAGGTAACTACATCTACGTCACCTCGTTGCTTAGTCGACCGTTTCTAGTTGGTCAACTCCCGGTTCTCCTTCTGATCCTGTAACAAGATCTACCATTCGGGGGGAATGGTAGTTGGGACTACCACAGTGAGATTTGATTACAAATCTCAGTAAGTTAACAAAAAACTTCCACACAAGTTAATGATGCATGCATGGCAGTAAAAGCATGAATGCATAATCAAATCATAAGTAATCATAGCATAACTTGACATACAACATAACATAACTAGCATAACTTAAACTGAAACTGAAGCTTAGCATGAACGTGACTTGAAACATAACATGGACTTGAAACATAACATAACATGAACTTGAAACATAACATGGACTTGAAACATAGCATAACATGAACTTGAAACATAACATGGACTTGAAACATAACATGAACCTGAGCATGACATAACTTAAATGTGAACTTGGAACATAACGTAAACGTGAACATAACATAACATGAACTTGAAACATATTCTTGTCTCATGGGATTACCATGATTGCGTGAACGTAAACTTGAACATAACATAACGTGAAACATGACTTGAACTTGGAATCTTATTCAATAGACTTAATCATTAACGTGACCATATGGGTGCTACACAGGTCCCCTTGAGCCGTGTGTCCCTACCGATTACCGCATCACATCACAGGTTTCTATACCAGCTGTGAGTGCGTTAATACGTACTCCACAGTTGTTGTGGCCCCACGTATTCTACGTGTCACAATTGCTGTGTCTCACGTAGTGTATGCTCCACAGTTGTTGTGGCCCCATACTTCATGCTCCACAGTTGTTGTGGCCCCATGACTTATCTGTTTGTGCCACACTTGCTATGGACACACGTAACATAATGTGCGGCACCATCGGCGTTAGTGTCTGGCGCGCTCCGGTGACCAGCTAATTAGGCCCCATTCACAACCTGTTGACTGTACTTCGTCAACCCAGGGAATTTTACACCTATTTAGACACTCCAACGTGAACAAAGGAGTTCCACTAGGATATTACCCCATCCTAGCGCTTAGGGTCGTGATTGACATGAAACTTAATTGGCATACATGACATATCGTAACGTGACGTAACATGAACGTGACATAAAAGACAGAAGTCCTGACGTAGCATAACGTGACATGAACTAAGACGACAGACATGACATACCTCGAGACATAAATGTAACAGAGAACATTTCATAACATGGCATACTTGTAACATGCAACATTTCGTAACATGGCATACCATATAATAGACAACATTTCTTAACATGGCATAACATGTGACAGTGAATATTACGTGACATGAAATACATGTAACAAATGGCATACTTAACATGACATACTTGCAATGTATAGCAATACGTGACATAATATCTTGTGTAACAGATGAATAATTCATGACAGAATAAATTCTGTGTAACAGATAAATATGTAATGACTTGGCATGGCACATATGATAACATGCATACATACAATTTAGTTCCCTTACTTATCACACATACACATTAAATTGATAGTAAGTTAAAAGCTAACTTACCTCGATCTTCACGCTTCGAGACAAAACTCAAGTGCGATCATGGGAAACTGAAATTAGCGATTTCTAAAAATTAGAACTTAATCACTAACAATTAGGAATATGGAGAAATATCAACTTCGAGTAAAATTACTATTTTACCCTCTACATGTGGAAAAATGACCATTTTACCCATAACTTAAGGATTTTGCTTCCTAACTCCAAAGATCACCAAAATTTACATACCTTATGTAAATTTTGTCCTAATCTCAAATATCAATTCAGAAAAATTTAAAACTAAACACAACCATTAAAACTCTATAGGCCCGAAACTTACAAGGCTATTTCCCTTGATTTTGTTGTAATTCTTTCAAATTTCAAAACTCATGATTAAACCAAAATTTTTCTACTACTACACTCATAACATATTCTTAAGAATAATCATGTTTTGAATCATGAACAAATGTCATCAAAATCACTAAAACCATACTTGAACTTTTTGGTTTTTCTTCTAAGTTCAAAACAGAATTTTGTTTCTAACTTGTTTTGATCAACCTCTTGATCCATGACTTATAAAGATGTGATCTTCAAACCAAAACCTCACATGGTTTAAAAAGATGTTCTAAAACAGATCCAAGTATCAAACTCAAGATCACATGGTTAAACATCAACCAAAACATAAATTTAGCCAAGAACATCATCACTTTGGCCTAACTGAATACCTCATTGCATAAAATTTCATATCTTCGAAACTAACATAAAATATCTTCAAAATAATATTTTAACATGTATATAAGAGGCTTAGGATCTTCCAATAAAAATATCAAAGCCATTGGAATAAGATTAAACCATAAAAGATTTAAACTTTCTCAAATCAGAAACTATTTTGCCTCTTCTAGTTTCTAAGTTTCTAGACCTAAGAAAATATTTCACCAAAACTTTTAATCATGCAACAAATCCTCAACCAATAATCATATACACATGTTAACAGTACTCCATAAAAATTTCGGACCAAGATCTATTCATTAGCTTGGTCAAAAACTCCAAAATATAACACACTCTCCAGTTTATCGCCCAGAATGACCTTTCTGGGGTCTAAACAACTTTTCACCAATAAAATGATCTCTAAATGGAACTACTAAGATATCCACGTAAACTAGACTCCACAAGAAACCACTTTCATGAAGAAAACTTTGCGAGAAAACACTTACAAAAGCTTCGAAACGGGCGTTGAAAAGAGGTAAGAAAAACTGTCCGAGAGTGTCTTTTGTGTTTTATGAAGGAAAAGTGTAAATGAGAGTTTCTTTTCGTGGGAAGTGGTCTGGAGAGCTTCTTACACAAGCTATGTAAAGTGATAGGACTGAATGAATGGTTGAGTGTTGGCCTTTTCTTCTCATAAAAATCAGACCAAGATCTTTTCTCAAAGTGGAGTGTGAGAGTGAAAGAGTGAGGTGACCCTTTAGCTTTGTCTTTCTAGAACCTTCTAGGACCTTCTTGTAAAGATCTGGGCAGCCAAGTGGGGGTACAAAACTTAGGCATGAAGCAATCCTATGGTGACCAAATTCGTGGGCCTTAATGGGCCTAAACCGAATGGGCCTAAATTTTGGGGTTTAAATAGGGTTTGGGTTGCTATCAAGCCCAAATCGAATATCACTTGGTCGAATCAATTTCTCAAGGTTAACAAGGTTGGATAATGATGTTCTAACACAAATTTGAAGGATTAATAGCATGTGGAAGTGATTTAATCAAGTGATTAAACACAATGCTATAAATCGGATTAGAAAGGGTTTAGAGGCCAACTTTAGGGTTTTGGAGAAACCGTTTAGGGTTTCTATTTCAACAAAGCTTTTGGGCTTTCAATTGGATTCCCACCATTTAGGGTTTCACTAGGATTGAAAACCTCTTTGGTCTGGCATAATTTGGTTGAGCAGATGAAACAAGGTTTTGCTTAAGTAGCATGATCTCACACCTTGATTCCTTCAAATCCAACAAACATTCCTCATGGTGCCAAGTGTCCAAATAAAACTTCTCTAATCTAATTTGGACATTTCACACTATGATTTTGAAATACTGCAATGGGTGCACTTATCGAGGTTACTATTCACTCCGAAAAAGTGAATCATAAACTTAACCTACAGTGAAAATATTCTACCAAAATTCAACCTCGAAGTGCTCCTAAAAATAATCTCACAATTTCCAACATACGTTTCGTCCGGAATTATGAAAATAGGTTATTGCGCCATAAAATTCTAAATGATCCACTGAGTCTAATGGCGTGGACCATAATGCATTCTGACACTTCTAACCACCTCAAATAAATAAAACTTATATTTCTAGCACCATAGTGAGTGATAACACTGACTATCTTGACAGACTAAAACCTATGCGATTGGTCGATTTGTAAAAACTTATGGGATTTTCACGAGATTCCTAAAGTCGATAGAAATTCTACCAATGAATTTCTAGCGGGCTGTTACAAAGAACAGTCAACGGGTTTCGAATGTGTTCTTTTTAAAGAATGCCGAAGTAAAGTCAAATGTTATGACACCTAATGCTGGTGGTTGTATATGTTATGATGTTATGTTATATTAGCAATGCATTGAGAACGAGTCTGCAGACAACGTAGTCTCAACGCGAGTTGTACTACGGTCAACAGCAGGTACTCAAAGTGCACATGAGGAACTGTGAAGATACCATACGTTATGTTGTTAATATTATGATTAATTATGAACCACTAAAAATGATGAAATGTTATGATAAAATTATGTTTTTTTGAAGATTGAAGTAAAAATGGTCTCTGAAAGAAAATGACATCAAAGTTTTTTTGAAAATGCTGAGGAATCTGGATGGGAGGCAAAATATGGATTTTTTCTTTTTTTGCATATCATTGCATGCATCTCATGTTTATCATTAATCATGTATATCTTATCTCTATAAAAGGTGGTTATTTAACTTACAGAGATTTCGAGGAATCTCACCGTGGTAATCCCACTACCATTCCCTCCAGAATGGTAGAAGTTGTATTAGGATCGACATACGAAGAGCATGATGAACCGCTGGCTTCAGATGGTTGAGGAGGAGCCCGATCTGGAAAGAAGGCTGGACTTGATATCAACTTTCATAGCAACAACTCTATATACTATAGAGCAGATGCAAGAGTTAGCCATGCTATGTAGATTCAGTTTTAGGGAAATTCTATCTCCCACGTTATGTTGAAGTCAAGTGGACCTCTTTAGTGAGGAAGTACCTATTTATGGTTATGAATGATATTTGGATGTTTTAGTTTATTCTGGCATAAGTTTTTATTCACCCTTATTCCATTGCGGTTTTTGCATACTGCTAGATGCATTTGAAGGATGCATTGCATATTAACTGTCATGAACGGGGGTATGTAACCTTGTGTTGCATGTCTCGACACTCCAAGTCTCTGTTCCATCCCAAGGGGAGGTTGGGGCTGTCATAGGGTGGTATCAGAGCAATTACATCTCTAGGTAAACCCACATGTCCTTAGGCATTTTATGCCAGAATGTAGGTTTGAATCTTAGTTTTGCATAGGAATGAATCCTGCAGTTGGAGCTCGGTTTGATAAGCATACATCTCAGGAGTTGGAAGATTAATGACAGATGGAGCGTGAAAGGAATGCTGAAGGCTTTGGTGCAAGATCCCCTGTCGGATGGCAGACATGCTTTGGATGACGTGATTCGCCAAATGATGGAAACAATGAAGCAACAATGCCAAGTAGAAAGGCACGAAAGAGCTGAGATAAAGGGCTACGCGTATGAGAAGTTCTTAATATACATATATCTCAAATTCCTGGGAATTGAAGGACCCAAGAAGGACAACAAGTGGTTATTAGATCTCAATAGGACCTTAGAGATCAGCGGCTGCACTGAGAAGCAAAAGGTGCAGTACGCAGGGTATCTGTTACAAGCAGAAGCCGGTATCTAGTGGGTATTTCATTTAAAATACTCCTTACGTAATCATTCTGATTGTTAGGGTATCTCATTCAAAATACTCATGGAGTAATCAATCTAATTGTTCACTATTCCTGACAAAACCGCTAGCAAAATCATTCTGATTGTTAGAGTTTCATGTTCCATTTCAGGTTCAGTTCATGTTTAGCTTCATATTCAGTTTCATGTTCAATTCATGTTCAGTCTCACATTTAGTTCATGTTCAGTTTCACATTTAGTTTCAGATTTGTTCATGTTCAGTTTTAGTTCAGTTTAAGTCATGTTAGGTCACATTCAGTTTAAATCATGTTAGGTCACATTCAGTTTCAGGTTCATGTAAGTTCAAGTCATGTTAGTACATGTCATGCTATTTGTCAAATCACGTCAAGTTAGTCATGTTCACGCTTTGCATTCATGCTTTTACTGTCATGCATGCTTCTTGATACTATAGGTTTAAGTTATTTGTTAACTCACTGAGATTTGTAATCAAATTTCATTTGGTAGTCCCAACTACCATTCCCTCTGGAATGGTAAATCATGTGCTAGGATCAGGAGACGTGGTAGAAGATCGACTAGAGGCGGTCGACTAGACAATGACGGCACGACGCGGGGCGAGTTGCACGAGCTACTTGAGGGATTAGCCAAAAAGTTACCCTAGTTTGTGCTTACACTTAGGGAGCTCTATCTCCAATACTCTTATGGTTACAAATCTTTTGGACTTATGTTGTAACTTGAAAACCTATTATCTTCAGTTTATGAAATATGTTTTATGTTTGGGATATATCGTATCTAGTGCATAGTATTGCTAAAAGAAAAAAAAATATCCGCTACAAATATTGTATATTGCTAGATGCATGCTAAGTGCATTGCATCTTTATTTGTCATGAACAGGGGTATGTAACCTTGTGTTGCATGTCCCAACACTTCATAGTTTGTCTGATCCCAAGCGAAATCTCGGGCCGTCACTATTAATGTGTTAGAGATATTTTTCTGGATTAGATAGTGATATTTTTCTGGATTAGATAGTGATATTGCTACTATTTTGATTCAAAGCTTAGATAATATACTACAAAAGTGAGGTAAGAGGTGCTCCTATGCTAGATTTTGCCTAAAATTAACTGAGGTTGATTTTGTAAAAGCTTGCATATTTTGTTTAGAAAAAAGCCTCAGTTATTTTCTGCACTAGTCTCTATATCTGAATTTTGAAATATAAAATTTGATCACCACTAGTTTCGACATGAGCAATTTTTGTTCACTATATCTCTACTGTATAAAAGGTGAATATGAATCTTGAGATAATCTTTCTTTGATTATATGATATTATCTGTTCAATATACAATTATGTTATTGCTTTACATCTAAAAAAGCAAGGTATAAGATTCTATTATTGCACTATACCACTGCCATTTTTAAGAACTGTCTATTTCTACATTTTGTAGCTAGATCATGTTTACACACTAGTATATGTTAGCTATTTACAGAGTCTGTGGACTCACCTGTTAATCTACCATTTTTTTAGATACTTGATGTTTGTGTCGGTTTGAATAGTTGACACTTAACAGGATTATAAGAGAAAAGTGTGGTAAGTGCTTAGTGGCATGAATGGATTAGTATGAGTTAAGAGAAAATTTTCCAATGTTTAGTTTATTCTGTTTGGAAGAACTTTTGAGACATTTGGTTTTAGAGAATTATTATATCTAGATTTTATATTTTGTGGATTTCAAGTTAAAAGGTTCAAACTCGAGTATAGGGCGTGACAGTTGTTATCAAAGTTAGGTTGTTTTAGATTCTCTAGACTTTAATATATAGTTGCTCAAATCTAAGGTGTTAGATTTTGCAAACTCTAAGGAATGATTCTTATGAAATATGAGGTTTTCGATTATTCAAACATTAATATGTGAGCGTGACCAAATCTGAGGTTATAGATTTCGTAGACTTTAGGAAATAATTGTTATCAAATTTAAGGTTGTAGACTCTACAAATTTAGGAAATGATTTTTGTCAAATTTGACACAGATTTAGCAAATTATTGGAAATGATGCAGTTGTTTGAATAGATTGTTGGATGTCGTCAAGCTATGTGAAGTGTAGGATTGGGTATATTCAAGTTGGCTTTCAGTTATGATTTTGGAGGATTTTAATTGTCATTGAGATTGATTTTGCTTACCAATAGTTTAAATGCTAGTTTGAATTGAGGTGATGAGCTTTTAAGTCTATGTTGTCTGTATGAAATTTATCGATGCATTTATTTATTTAATTGGATGGTTTCGGGCCTTTAGAGTTCGTTGCTTATTTTAGATGGGACGTGGGACTGTTGATTTGACAAGAACATCTTGAATGAAATTTGGGTTTGAGGATACCATCGCCATAAAGCTGATCATCGGTATATATGTAGGCATGTGGAGAAGTTGAGGAAACAATTTGAACTTTCTTCGTTGTGAATCCTTCAATTATTGATACCTTTGGGATTCACTCTAATTGATATCGGCTTAAATCTTTCCAACTATTAAGATCTCCTTATGCTCAAACTTGTTACATTCATCGGAAAAGATGCTTCCATGAATTCTTTGCAATATGGTCCATATGGTATGACTTAGCTTATTGTTAATTCATTTAAAATGTTTCTAAGTAGTATTTTTTTTTTAATTCTTTAGGGAATTGATAAGAACAAAAACCACCATTTTTGTAAACCTTTTCAGAGTTGGACCTGTTAATTCGTTTTTGTCTATTTGTTTTGTCTATTTGGAGACTTTATGAAATCTTTTGGAGACTCATTTTAGTGTTTTGACAAGAGTATTTTAGAACTATTTTGAGGAATTTTATAATTTTAGTTTCCTTATCTGTTTTGCCAAAAAAGAAAAAGTTTATCAATGGAAAGACCAACCTTAAACCCAACTACTTTGTTGTGAACTTCTGATTCCCATTGCAAGTCCATTTCTTCCTTAGTCACTTGGTGGAGCACACCTTTGATGCTTAAATGTGACTTCATTCATTAGATCATTTTTCTTTCACTGACAGGAAGCATATGAGTAAATCTTGACTTTTACCAATTAATGTTTGACTTCTGACCATTGCATTTTGACTGCTCAACCTTATCCATCGCATGAGCTTGATTTAGTGTATGAGTTTATGAGTTCTTGGACCTCTCTCTAGGAAAGGGATGGAATGGATGTCAAGGGTAGACACTTCTGGATCACCCTTTTTAGAGTCGAACTTTACCCCATTGAGATGGTGATATGTGTGGTTTATGCAGTTGGTGGGTTTATATTGATCGGTACTAGTATGTTGTCATCAATCATGAATGTGTATTCAAAGGTTACTGATTACAACAAAGGATGAAGGAGAGTATCTAGGAAGATTTGTGAGTGTGTAAGGACTTGGAAGTAATTACAGCCCTAGTCATTATAAACCCAAGGCACCAAGTGGACTAGAAGTCAAATGGGTCGTTTATGGGCTCAAGAGTTGGATCTAAAGGAGCTAAAGTCCGAACTATAGAATTACGTTATTTAGGGATGTTTAATGATGTTAAATGAGGTAGCCATTACAATGAGGCTAATATGGGCGAGAAGAAATGATGTATTACATGGGAAGGCCTTCAAACACCCTCGAGATATCATTGCACAGGCTAGGACAGAACTATCTCTTCATAATGAGGCTATGCAGAAGATGGTTGGTGCTAATTCTGAGAACATGACAAGGGTCCACGAATGGACTAAGCCTGCAACAGGATGTCTGAAAGTGAATTGGGATGTAGCTGTACAAATGAGAATGGGAAGGATTGGCATTGGGGTAATTATCAGAGATCATCATGGCCTAGTGATAGGTGCCCTTCGTGCTAACAGACTTTTGAAGGGCAGCGTTTTTTATGCTGAAGCATATGGTTTACTTTTGGCTTGTGTTTTTTGTAAGGAGATTGGAGTAAGGCACATCTGTTTGGAGGGGGACTCAAAGCAGGTAGTGGACCAAATGAACCAAGACAGTCCTAACTGGAGCTTAGGTGGCTGTCTCATATCAGATGCCAAAGAGATTCTAAACTTAGCTGCTGTTTGGTCCATCTCACATGCATACCGGGAAGCTAACATGGCAGCTCACATGCTCGCACAAGCGGCTTACGAGTGTACTGAAGACATGTATGACATTGAGATATGCCCATCTTGTATCTGTCAAGTGGTTTCTAAGGAAATGAGGCACTGAGATCAGCACTTGTATCTTGGTTTCTTTGTAATACTGATTTGAATTGTATGAGTTTGGAGTTGATAAATGAGATCAGTTTTATTAAAAAAAAATGATATTAAGAGTTATTAATGTCATAATGATATTTTCTGGATTAGGTCATGATACTGCTATTGTTCGGGTTCAGAGCTTACATAGTATACTACTAAGTATTGCCCCTATACTAGACTATCACACCACGTACCTGGGGTGAACCCTTTCAAACTTGAAATCTAGAAAATTCAAAACATAGATACAATAATTCTCCAAACTCAAATACCACAGAAACAAAATCCTTCCAAAGAAAGTAAACTCAACACTACTGGAGATATCCTTCAAGATCTCAAAAATCCACTTGTCACCTATCACTTATAATTCTATCACGTACCATATATTCCAACTGTCATAACCATCTAAGTCATCTATAAAAAAAATGGTGGACATAAAGGGGTGAGTTCACTGACTCAAAAAGATACAAACCTATTCTAGTGTGTAAACATGAGCTAACTATAGAATGCAAAACAAAACAGAATCTCAAAAATAGCAAAGTGATAATAAAAAAAATAGCTATTTACAATAATACGATATACAAAAGTCATTTAGCATAGGTTCACTGAATAGCATCATAACATAAATGAATACCATGTTTAAACTTGGCACGCCAATTTTGCACGCAGGAAAGACGACGTTGTCTCCAAAGTGGGTGCACAAAAAACAGAGATGTGTGTACCAACATAATAACAGGGGCTACAGTTTTACACCCGTGGTAAGGTCAGAACAGAATTAGAAATAGAATCTTATGCTAGAGGGTTTTCAGATGCATCATCATATCATAACAGAGTAGATAAATATCATATAATCATATACCAATTTCAAACTTCAAATTCGCTCTTTTTATACAGTTGAGAATAGAGTAACAAAAAAAATAATACCTACACCAATCATGATATAAAATATTTCATTTTCTTATTCAAATACAAAGAGTAGTGCAGAAAATGACCAAGGTTGTTTTGATAATAGAAAGATGTAAGTTTTTCACAAAATCAACCTCAGTCGATTTTTGGCAAAGTAGAACATTTTAACATCTTCTGAACAATGTCAAGTGAATATAAATCGTCACCTATAAAATAGAAAATAGACATGTAACTTATGTCAATTTCCAATCATACGTAAATTTCTAATAAAACATGTACTTGCAATTAAAACGTGAAATACTAATGACCTATGTGACGCCCCCAAATTCCGCTTGGGATCGGACGGACATTTGAAGCGTCGAGACATGCAACACAAGGTTACTTGCCCCCGTTCATGACATATAAGATGCAATGTTCCTAACATGCATCTAGCATTATGCAATATTCGCAGCGGATAATTTTTTTTTCTTTCTTTTGCAATACTATGCACCAAACTAAAATATCCCTAATACTCAAAGCGTAATCATTCATACTTAACAAAATAAACATCCAAGATTACAGTACGGGTCTTAGAAGACTGTAATCTCAAAACATGGGAGACCAAACTCCATATTTACGTTACCAAATACACTATTGGGCCAGTTAGTCGAGTAACTCGCGTAACTGAACAACGAGGCCAGGATACTATCCAAAAACTAACTATGGGAGTTGTAAGCTCCACGTCGCATCTGCGGCATCTAGTCAACCTCCTCTAGTCTACTAGTGTCCGCTCCCTGCTCTGTTCCTATCACATCGCCTACCATTCGGGGGGAATGGTAGTTGGGACTATCACAGTGAGATTTGATTACAAATCTCAGCAAGTTAACAGGAAACTTCCACACAGGTTAATGATGCATGCATGGCAGTAAAAGCATGAATGCATAATCAAATCATAAGTAATCATGGCATAACTTGACATACAACATAACATAACTAGCATAACTTAAACTGAAATTGAAGCTTAGCATGAACGTGACTTGAAACATAACATGAACTTGAAACATAGCATGAACGTGAACTTGAAACATAACATGGACTTAAAACATAGCATGAACGTGAACTTGAAACATAACATGGACTTGAAACATAACGTGAACTTGAAACATAACGTGAACGTGAACATAACATAACATGAACTTGAAACATATTCTTGTCTCATGGGGTCATCATGATAGAGTAGTCTTATCTATTGGGATTACCATGATTGTGTGAACGTAAACTTGAACATAACATAACGTAGTGTATGCTCCACATTTGTTGTGGCCCCATTCTTCATGTTCTACAGTTGTTGTGGCCCCATGACTTATTTGTTTGTACCACACTTGCTGTGGACACACGTAATATAATGTGTGGCTCCATCGGCGTTAGTGCCTGGCACTCCAGTGACCAGCTAGTTAGGCCCCATTCGCAACTTGTTGACTGTACTTCGTCAACCTAGGAAATTTCACACCTATTTAGATACTCCAGTGTGAACAAAGGAGTTTCACTAGGATATTACCCCATCCTAGCGCTTAGAGTCGTGATTGACATGAATAACTTAACTGGCATACATGACATTTCGTAACGTGACATGACATGAACGTGATATAAAAGACAGAAGTCCTGACGTAACGTAACGTTACATGAACGTAAGATGACATACATGACATACTTTGAAACATAAATGTAACATACAACATTTCATAACATGACATACATGTAACAGACAATATTCTGTAACATGGCATAACATATAACAGACAATATTTCGTAACATGGCATAACATGTGACAGTGAATATTACATGACATGAAATACATGTAACAGATGGCATACTTAACTTAACATGACATACTTGCAATGTATAGCAATACATAACAGAATATCTTGTGTAACAGATGAATAATTTATGACAGAATAAATTCTGTGTAACAGATAAATATGTAATGACTTGACATGGCATATATGATAACATGCATACATACACTTTAGTTCCCTTACTTATCACTCATACACATTAAACTGATCGTAAGTTAAAAGCTAACTTACCTCGATCTTCGCGCTTCGAGACAAAACTCAAGTGCGATCACGAGAAACTGAAAGTAGTGATTTTTAAAAATTAGAACTTAATCACTAACAATCAGGAATATGGAAAAATATCAACTTAGAGTAAAATTACCATTTTACCCTCTACATGTGAGAAAATGATAATTTTACCCTTAACTTAAGGATTTTGCATCCTAACTCCAAAAATCACTAAAATTTATATACCTTATGTAAATTTTGTCCTAAGAATAATCATGTTTCGAATCATGAACAAAAGTCATCAAAATCACTAAAACCATACTTGAACTTTTTGGTTTTTCTTCTAAGTTCAAAATAGAGTTTTTTTTCTAACTTGTTTTAATGAACCTCTTGATCCATGACTTATATAGATGTGATCTTCAAACCAAAAAATCACATGGTTTAAAAATGTGTCCTAAAATAGATCCAAGCATCAAACTCAAGATCACATGGTTAAACATCAACCAAAACATAAATTTAGCCAAGAACATCATCACTTTGGCCTAACCGAATATCTCCTTACATAAAATTTCATATCTTTGAAACTAACAACAAATATCTTTGAAATAACATTCTAACATGTATATAAGAGGCTTAGGATCTTCCAATAAAAATATCAAAGCCATTGGAACAAGATTAAACCATAAAAGATTTAAACTTTCTCACAACAGAAACTGTTTTTCCTCCTCTAGTTTCTAAGTTTCTAGATCTAAGAAAATATTTCACCAACACTTCTAATCATGCAACCAATCCTCAACCAATAATCACATACACATGTTAATAGTACTCCATAAAAATTGCGGACCAAGATCTATTCATTAGCTTGGTCAAAAACTCCAAAAAAAGAACACACTCTCCAGTTTATCGCCCAGAATGACCTTTCTGGGGTATAAACAACTTTTTACCAATTCAATGATCTTAAAATGGAACAAATAAGATATCCACGTAAACTAGACTCCAAAAGAAACAACTTTTATGAAGGAATGTGGTGAGAAATCACTTACAAAAGCTTCGTAACAGGCGTTCAAAAGAGGTAAGAAAAACTGCCTGAGAGTGTCTTTTGTGTTCTATGAAGGAAAAGTGTAATGGAGGGTTGCTTTTTGTGGGAAGTGGACTGGAGAGCCTCTTACACAAGTTATGGAAAGTAATAGGATTGAAGGAAAGCTTGAGTGTTGGCCTTTTCTTCTCATAAAAATCACTCCAAGATTTGTTTCTCAAGGTGGAGTGTAAGAGTGAAAGAGTGAGGTGGCCCCTTTAGCTTTGTATTTCAAGAACATTCTAGGCCCTTCTTTGTAAAGATTTGGACAGCCAAGTGGGGGTACAAAACTTAGCCATAAAGCAATGCTAATGGTGACCAATTTCGTGGGCCTTAATGGGCTTAAACCGAATGAGCCTAAATTTTGGGGTTTAAAGAGGGTTTGGGTTGCCATCAGGCCCAAATCCAATATCACTTGGCCCAATCAATTTTTCAAGGTTAACAAGGATGGATAATGATTTTCTAACACAAATTTGAAGGATTAAGAGCGTGTGGAAGTGATTTAATCAAGTGATTAAACACAATACTAGAAATTGGATTAGAAAGGGTCTAGAGGCCAACTTTAGGGTTTGGAGAAACCGTTTAGGGTTCCAATTTCAACCATGTTTTTGGGCTTTCAATAGGATTCCCACCGTTTAGGGTTTCACTAGGATTGAAACCCTCTTTGGTCTGACACAATTTGGTTGAGCAGATGAAACAAAGTTTTGCTTAGGTGGCATGATCTCACATCTTGATTCCTTCAAAACCAACAAACGTTCCTCATGGTGCCAAGTGTATAATATTATTCACTAAGTGTGGTTAAGATCTTGCCAAGTTTCCAAATAAAACTTCTCTAATTTAATTTGGACATTCCACACTGTGATTTTGAAACACTGCAATTGGTGCGCTTACAGAGGTTACTATTCACATCGAAAAAGTGAATCATAAACTTAGCACTAAAAATCCCTAAATATTCATATTAACCTACAGTGAAAATCGTTTACCGAAATTCAACCTCAAAGTGCTCCTAAAAATAATTTCATAGTTTCAAATAGACATTTCGATCGAAAATATGAAAATAAACTTATTGCGCCATAAAATCCTAAATAATCAACTGAGTCTAATGGCGTAGACCATAACGCATTCTGACACTTCTAACTATCTCAAATAAATAAAATTCATATTTCTAGCACCATAATGAGTGATGACACTGACTATGTTGACAGACTAAAACCTATACGATTGGTTGATTAGTAAAAACTCATGGGATTTTCACGAGGTTCCTAAAGTCAATAGAAATTCCACCATTGAATTTCTAGCAGGCTATTACAACCTATTTTTTCATAAAGCCTAAAACGACATTAACTCTGTAATTTATGTCAAACCACTAGAACATCCTATAACTCCAATTTAATGTGTAACCTCCATGACCTATACACATGTCCAAACTCGTACTTACCCATTAAGCACTTCAACCCCACTTGCGTGGCGCACCCAGCCCCCGCTTGGGATTGGACGATGACTAAAACGCTAGGACATATAACATAAGGTTACATACCGCTCGTACATGACAGATAATATGTTATGCACCTAAGTACACTAGCAGTATGCAATAACGTATCAGCGGAAAAATAGTAAAGGTCGGATAAACTAAGCAACGTGATAAGCAATTGCAAAGCACATAGCACCATACTAATATCATATCCCAACATTGCCCAAAGCATAAACATGTATCATATAGATGTAACATCCCAAAATCATAGAATATAGTTTAAATCTCCCAAAACACGGGACCTCCTTAAAACACAGTTCCACAAAAGTTGAGGTCTAAAACCATAAGTCCCTTTTCTTCCTTCTTTTTTCTTTTCCACAAAATAACTTAGGTTCCTGTTCTCCTCAAGAGGGTTTGGGCGTTACATGCTTTTCCAAGGTCTTATCTTTGTTCCGATTGTTATGCCGCCTGAATTCTGCAATGAACTCAAGTATTTAATAGATCTCCTGGTCGATGGCCTCGAGTCGCTCCAGGATGGAGGGCTCAGGCTAACTTACAACCATTTTAGGCACAATCCTCTCTGGAGGAGGAGGTGTTGTTCTCTTGGTCAGGGTCATCGTCTACTATACCTGTCACAACTTCTACCATTCCGGTTGGACCGGAATGGTAGTGGAAACTACCACAATGAGATTTCAAGAAATCTTAGCAAATAATCACATAACATACCACATATAACACAAGCATACAAGAGGTATATCATATAATGCGTGCATAGACATGTACTTGACTTATGCACTTGACTAGAACTTGACTTGTAACAAAAGTTAAACTTTTTAAAAAAACTTCTTAACTTTTCTTATTCACGTGACTTAATCAGAACTTGCCTTATCAGAACATATCACAAGATTTTCATCAGCGATCCTTATCACGTAAGCTCTTATTCTTGTTCAGAGGGTGGACACAACACGGTTCCCCATAGCACCGCGTGTTCCTGCTAGTTACTGCACCATCAACGGTCTGTACACCGTGATAAATATGTCATAAATAGAGATTCTTATTAACTCAACCTTACTTCGTTGGGTTACATGCCTTATGCGCCCACTAGCGTTAGGCGCTTCCTCGCTCCGGCATCCTTTGAAAAGAATCAATTCGAGACGCGTTGACGATACTTTGTCGACCCAGAGGTTACCACTCTATTCTTAAGCACTCCAGAGTAGACAGAGGAGTTCCACTTGGACATTCCCCCGCTCTAGCACTTGGTGTCGTGATAAAACTTTTAAACCCTTTTTCGAAAACATTTTCTTTGAAAACACTTTTCTCCAAATGCTTGTGACATGAGACTTATAACATGCGTACTTGCACTTGACATATGACATGTGAAATGTCGTACATGAAATAACCGAGCATAACATGTTTATTTCATAGCATGATAACATAAATCATATGAGATATCAAAACACATACATGGACCCATGAAAAAGGGCCTTGGTCGAAACATATAGATGCAAAACATGAAGATTCATCACTTAAACATGCTTCTTCTTCAAATATATTTGCTTAGAAATCAAAGCATAACGAAACGAAGTATAAAATCATGGTGTTTGGCCAAAATCCGAAACTTCTAAGACATGGTATAGCCAAATCATCAAGTAACACAAATCAACCACAATGTTTCCCTTAAAACCGAAACATGCATAGGACATTCTTGCCATTTTCATCTTGAAACCGAATCATACATTCATGTAATATTCATATTCCAAGATCATATAAGCATATTCAAACCAACAACAAGAAATAGCAAACAAAGCAAACATAACAATGAAAGGATTTACACAATCATACACAAATATTAACCAAGAGTAAGTTGAGTGTATACTTACAGAAACCCGCGCAAAGAAATACTAGCAAGCTGTAAATCCGAATATACTACATTAGAAAGAGTAACTGAAAACCCTATTTCATGTTCTTGAGTGTGTGAGGATTTCTAGGGCATCGCTTGATCTTAAACTATTCGGCTTTTAGAGTTCTTAGGTCAAAAACCCATTTATTCCATTCATGTAGTTAAACAAAACCTAAAGTAAAGCAAAAATACATGTGGTAGTCGAAAACATGGAGGATGAACTCCCCCTTACTATTCGGCTTCATCTTAAAAACCCTAAGTCATTTTCCAAGAAATTGGTAGAAAGTGTGTGTTCTATCATTCTCGAAGTCCTATGAGATTTGAATCTCATTTTCGGGTTGAGAAAGTGACATGTGTGTGCAAAACTAAGAGAAAACTGATCCTTACCTTGACTATCCTTGATGGTGCCGAAATCTTCTCTTTGAAAGGATCCTCCTTGTTTGGTTGGAAGAAAATACGAGAAAGTGAGATAATCTTCAAGTGAACATGTGAGAATTGTGTGGAGAGAGTGAGAGTTCATGCAAATTTTGAAAAATGGCAAGGGAAAAGCCCATAGGCCTGTACCCCTTCCTTTTTATAGTAGTCTCCTTACTTCCTTAGTTGCTTCCAAAATCCATGCATGGATGACAAGTGGCATAGGTTTCTTCTTCCCCTTTCTCTTTTGCCGAGAATGACTCTTAGAATTCCCCACTTGGATTTGCATTGGGAAGGGACATCTTGGGGGTGGCGTGTAGGGTTTCTCCTTCCTTGGCCGAAATCCCCTTCTTTTCCCTTTATCCCATTCCTTTCCTTAAGCAAGAGAATATCTTTTCAAGGGTATCTTTGTAAAACATCTCATGCCTCTTCCTTTTCCCAACAAACAACCTTTGGCATGGATGACAAGTGGCATTGGGCATGTGCCATTGCCCTAGCCGTCCATTCCTTCTTCCATTTCCCAAGTTGATGCTTCATCTTCCTAGTGCTCCTTCCCTAGGTGACTTCTCATGTGCCATTGGTCTAAGGATAGTCTAAGTGACAAGTGGCAAGTGAATGGGGTGCTTGGGAGTGTGTTAGTTGAAACCCTAAGGGCATATTTGTCCTTGATATAAAAGTCCTTTCATCTAATCTTCCAGAAGCTTAGTGCATGCTTGACACTTGGCAAAAATTGAACAAATTCGAAATCCTTTGTGCCCCCTTCGATTTCCCATGCAGATTTTCTAGAAAAGCTCAATTTCTCTTCCCTAGGCTTCCCTTCCCAAGAACTCTACCCTGGAACTCAAATTTTGGGCAAGAAAAGGCTCTAGGCGTGTGGGAAGATGGGCTAGCTGAAAATCCCCTAGTCTTACTAGGTTTCTTTTGTCCCTTGATTCATCTAGAATGTTTCTAGCATGTTGACAAGTGGTAATTCCTCTAGGGTAGACGTGCAATTCTTGGTGCTGTCCTACACTTCTCTCTCCCCCTTAACCAACTATCAAGTCTAGATTCATAGTGTAACACATGCATGACTCATAGCACTAGTGACTAAGATTTGAGTCATGGGCCTAAAGCCATTGGACTTGAGTTTCTAAATAGGGCCGAAAATTACAAGGTAATCTGGGGTCACTCCCTTCTTGGGCTCAAATCACTAAATCAAAGACTTTCAAGGCCTTCCAAAGTAACTAAGGCTCTTAAAATGCCATGGCAACTAGGAATGAATTCTATGGATCATGTTTAGACAAACTTGGGTCATCACAACTTGCATGGCTCACGCTTATCCACTAGTCCATAAGCTTATACACATAACATTAATATACGTGTAGCCTTATAACTAATTATCTACAAGTTAGCTAAATTGTCGAAATCCGAGAAGTGTAACCCCCTAAACCGGCGTGTGTGCATGAGAGAGAGAGAGAGAGAGAGAGAGAGAGAGAGAGAGGTATGTAGAGAGAGAATCTTGTCGCACGGGGAGCAAGAAAAGGAACTTCACCAAGAGGAAGAGGGCTGGCCATGAATATTGGTGGACGTGAGATGGCTCACATTGGTGTCTAATGAAGCTGGAGGTTTAGGAGAGCAAAAGAGGATGAGGAGGAGGAGTGATTGCACATGCGGGTCGCAATCATCATTTGTATTGGTTCTGGTCTCACAGGCACTACGGTTGGAGTTACAGAGGACGAACCACGTTGCTGGGTGGTTGCTAGGTCGCGTATGGGTGGTCCGGTTCATTTGTGGTGCGACACGGAGTGGAGAAGGGCAGCGACTTGGCACCGTACGTTGTACTTTGTTTGGTTTGTGCAAAACAGAGGGTGATGGGCTCTTGGTTTCGGTTGGGACTGAGTCGTTCACTCACGAGGGACGCTGAGGCATGGTGATTTATGATTGAGAGGGGAGTACGTAGCAGTGGATCTGGGTGGTTTAGGGTGATTCACGATGGAGGATGATGAGTTGTTTGCTTTGTTTTTGGGTGGAGAAACTGGGGCTCTGAGTGTGGTTTTTGGGGGTGGTTTCCATGGTTTTTGGCATCGTGGTGGTTTGGGTGTGAGGGTGGTTTTGTAGTGGGGGAGTGGTGCGTTTGTGGCCTGTACGATTGACCTTCTGTTTGGGTGGAGTTGTGAGGCTGGGGAAGACCCATTGACATGGAGGCTCTCTATGTCAATGGGGCTAGCCCACGGTGGTGCAGCGGCTCGCTGCGGTGGCTCGTCCATGGGGCAGTTTGCATTGGTTGCTAATGCATGGATGCTTGTATTCCGGTAGAAGGGAGAATGGCCTGTGAGTTTGAGAAAACAGAGAAGGAGGAGAGAGGTTTGGTATGGATGTGAAGGGCATGGTGGGGGTCTTAGGTTTGCCGCAGAAACCCTAGATTTGTTATGGAGGCGAGAGTGATGAAGGGTGAACATGCATGGACTTTTACGGTCTAGGGGCTGTTTGCAACCGGGTTGGGTCTTGCTCATGGTTCTGGGGCTTATTTTGTAGGCTTAGAAACATAACAATCCTAATAGGTCGATTTTAGGAGTTTTGCTACACAACCTCTACCACACTCCATATATTTTTAAATTTTTTAAATTTTTAATATTTTTTTTAAATTTTTTTTGAGTTTATTCCTTTTAAATTATTTCAGATTTTTTATTCATTATTTATATAATAAATATTTAACAAAAGAAAAAAATAATAAAAATTAAAAATAGTGTGGAGTATTAGGAGGTTGTGAAGATTTTTTGCCATTTAAATGGAGGCCCGCTTTGTCCATAAGTATGGCTTAATACGAATATTGGGCTCAATAAAACCATTACCTATCATAAGAAAATTTGGGTACGTGGCATATTCAAAATTATTCAAAAATTCTCAATCGGGGTTTTCAAAAAATATTGGTCCATTAATACCACCCAAAATCAACTACTAAACCTTGCCAAGTCTTAAAGTAAAATTTTGGGCATTGGCCCTATAGACTGAGTAATGACATTCTCCCTCTTTTATAAAAAGCTCGTCATCAAAGTTTGCTACTACCTCAAAGAAAGCCTAAATACTTATCAATCACATTCATTCCACACCTATTTTAATCCTCGGTCATTTTGTTGAACATAATGTTCCAAGATTCTAATCCTCCGATATTTAAGCTCGATGCCTTACATACCTCCCTAAAAAGTGGATATTTAAGTTAATGCACATGGTATCGATCATTAAAACCCCGGGGTCCAATTAAGTCTCAGAATGTAAACTTCAAAAATGGATACGAGTAAAAGTCTAATAATAATTTCACCCAAATTATTTGCTTAACTCCACATAAAATAGTAAATAGAACTCAACACTTAAAATAATAACCACCGAATAGCAAAATAAAACTCTCCAAAGTTTGGGTTCTTAATCTTACACTCAATTCATGAAGGTATCCAACTCGTGCCTTCATAGTACGTCTAACTTAATCCCACACTTACATCACCACTAATTCCTCAATGCCATTTGTCCATGCCACATGTCATATTTACCTTGGGGTCCCTAAGAATCTCTTGTCCCTAATAATCATCAAAATTAAGAATCCATAGCCATGAGATTTAAGTCCTCAATGATCTCAAGTCATAACTAGTTTCCCAATCCTCACAATGTTTACTCTCAAACCATCATACTATTAAGTACCAAGGTTCGGTTGCGCACTTTGATTCCTTCACCAAAATGTCTAAAGCTAAGACCTCTTAAACATATCACTATCAAGTCTAATCCATCTCAACTCCTATTGGGAAAAACTCTTATCATACTTTGCTTAAAAGATAGAAAAAATAGACTCAACTCCCAAAACCATGAACTCTCACACATATTTCTAGATTATCTCTTTCATCCTTAATTAAAAACAATAATCTTTGAAAATACATCCGCGATCGATGACAACATACTAGTTCCAATCAACCCAAGCACACCAAACTACTTGGTACATTTAGTATTAGTCTCCGACTAATCCCTTTACTTATTACACTGCAATTTATTTCACTAGGCATGTGCTAAATTCTTGAGAATGCGCGCTTAGCCATAGTAAGATCTAGTGTGTTGCTGACCAGTTGGCACCACTAGCCTTTCCAATCCTTATCGAGTACATTATCACGGAATGAGGGCGCCCTAGCTTGGAGGTAATATCTTGCACTAGGATGGCCATGAGTTGTCCATTAAAAATAGGCAGAGTCATTATGGAGGCGGATTAGATAGTGTTTAATTGGTTGATATTATCCTAGGGATAAATTGGTTGTTTGTTTTGGCATTATGCGAGTATCAATTGTTGACAACAGACAACACTATTTCAAGTGCCTGGAGAGGAAGGCAAGGTATTCCAGGTCATAAACTACGGCCAATGCCAGGAATAATTATGCATTACAAGTTAAAAATGACTTGGCAAGTGGAGTTAAGGCTTACTTGATAGATGAATTCCAAGAAATGTTCGAGGAATTGCTAGGATTACCCCCTCCTAGGGAAGAGTTTTCAATCGAGATGGAATCTAGAACAACTCTAGTGCATTAGGCACCTTATAGATTGTCCTCGTCAGAGTTAAAGGAATTAAAGAGTCAATTGCAAGAATTGCTGGCAAAGGGATTTATTAGGCCAAGTTCATCACCTTGGGGAGTGACAAGATTATTCGTTAAGAAAAAATATGGGACTCTTAGGGAGTGTATTAATTACCAGGAACTAAACAAGGTGACAATAAATAACAGATACCCCTTGCCCAGGATATGACTTGTTCGATTAGTTATAGGGAGCTTCGATGTTCTCTAAGATTGGGCTTAGGTCCGATTATCACCAATTGAGGATTAAGGAGTATGACATATCCAAAACAGTGTTAAGAACAAGGTATGGACATTTTTAATTCACAATAATGCCGTTTGGATTAGCTAATGCCCCAATAACATTCATGGACATCATGAATAGGGTGTTTAGACCCTTCTTGGATACGTTTGTGGTAGTGTTTATAGACGATATCCTAGTATATTCCAAAGATGTCTACGATCATGCGAGTCATATGAGGGTAGTACTGGGGAAATTGAAGGAATATCAGCTTTACGCCAAATGTAGCAAGTGTGAGTTCTGGTTAGAAGAAGTTAAGTTCCTTGATCATGTGATATCTAAGGACGAGATCATGGTAGATCCTTGTAAGATTGAGGCAGTCATGGACTGACAATGTCCCACGATACTACATGAAGTTAGAAGTTTCTTGGGATTAGCTAGCTATTATAGGAGATTCGTTGAAGGATTCTCCAAGTTATTGAGTCCACTTACAACATTGACATGGAAGAATGCCAAATTTATTTTGGATTGAGTTGTGCAAGCAGAGGTTCGAGGAACTGAAGAGAAGGTTGACCATAGCTCTCGTATTGGCACTGCCAAAGCCACATAAACCATTTGTTGTGTTTAATGATGCATCAAAGTATGGGTTAGGATGTGTCTTGATGCAAGACGGAAGGATAATGGCCTACGCGTCTAGACAATTGAAGGATCATGAGAAGAACTACCCCACTCACGATATGGAACTAGCAGCAGTAGTGTTCATCTTAAAGATTTGGTGACTTGCCGACATCACCTTTATGGGGAAACTTGTGAGGTGTACACGGATCACAAGAGTTTGAGGCTTCGCTTCACTCAGAAAAACCTCAACATGAGGGAGAGGAGATATCTGTAGACTATAAGCAATTATTGCCATGAGATCAAGTAGCATCCAGGGATGGCTAACTTGGTCACCATGCACTTAGTTGAAAGCTTTGAGTGAAGGACGTAAGAGGTTCTACATAGGTAGACTCACTCCTCAAAGTTGAGGAATGAGGAAGCTGTTGGTATAGAGTTTACAACAGGAGGAAGCTGTCGCCTCGATACAAGAGATAAGGGTGATAAACTATGACAAACTGAAAGATCGGCAGAGGCAGGACCCAAAGTTATTGAAGATTTAGAGAAGAGTGAAAAGAGAAAAAGGACCTTTACATTTTAGTATAGATAAGCACGAGACCTTGTTCTATGAAGGATGAAGAGTGGTAATGGCGAATTTAGGAATTAAAGAAAACATACTGGCAGTAGCCCATTCTTCTCCATATTTGATACATCCAAGAGACACGGTGATGTATGATAATTTGTAGAAGAATTCTTTGTGGGAAGGATTGAAACGGAACACCATCCACTTCATCAAGAGGTGTGCCACTTTCAGGCAAGAAAAGGTTGAGCATCAGAGACCTACCAAAAACTTGCAACCCCTACTCGTTCGAGAATGAAATTTGGAGAACATAGCTATGGACTTCATGTTTAGATTACCCTGAACCCCAAGCGACAAGAACATGATTTAGGTAATCATAGATAGGCTGACCAAAAGCGCTCATTTTCTTCCAGTTACTACCACGAACACTTTAGGGAAATTGACTCTATTGTATGTTAAGGAAATAGTTAGACTTCATGGTGTATCTAAAACTATAGTGTCAGATCGGGATCCGAGGTTCACATCCCATTTCTAGAAGAGTTTACAAGCAACTATGGGCACAAAGTTACAATTTAGAAGTGCATACCATCACCATACCGATGGGCAATTAGTAAGGACGATCTAGATATTGGAGGACATGTTGAGAGCGTGCGTGTTGGATTTCAAGGGCTCTTGGGAAAACCACGTACCACTCATTGAGATTGCTTACATTAACATCTATGAGGCAACTATCCAAATATCCCCATTCGAGGCTTTGTATGAAAGGAAATGTTGGTCTCCCCTATGTTGGGATGAAGTTGGAGAAGTTCGAATAATTGGGCTAGGAATAATATAGGAGATGAGAGAGCAAGTTAAGCTCGTACGGGAAAGAATGGCAACGGCTCAAAGTAGGCAGAAGAGCTACGCCGATGTAAGGATAAGAGAGTTAACCTTTGAAGAAGGTGATTGTGTATATCTCAAGGTATCACCAATGAAAGGAATGAAAAGGTTTGGGCTGAAAGGAAAATTGACCCCAAGGTATATTGGACCCTATATGGTATTGGAGAAACTAGGCCTAGTGGCATACAAAGTGGAGTTACCAGAGGAAGATGAAGTAATCCATAATGTGTTTCATATTTTCTTGTTGAGGAAAGGTTTCTGGATCCAACAACTCCGTGTAATTAGTCGAGATATAGTTCTATTACAACCAAATCTCACCTATGAGGCAAGGCTCGAACGGATCGTAGATTGGAAGGAGCAGACATCACGGTCAAAGATTGTACCTTTAGTAAAGGTGCAATGGGGAAGCCCAGGAAATAAGGAATTTAGATGGGAAAATGAAGGGGATAATGCGGGAGCATTTTTCCTATTTATTTGAGCCGCAATAACTAACCTAGAGTGAGTTGAGTGAGGGTAGTTTGGTCAATTCAAGAGTTGAAGCACGACTATAAATAATCTTTGAACTAACTACTCCAGTCACAACACATAGAATTCTGAAACCATAGTTATGGTACGAGAGAAGAGGACTGCACGAAAGGCAACCATACAACCAGATGTAATTCGTCCTATCATGGATGGGCAACACGAAGCAGCGAGGTTGGAAGGGACAATGTCGGCGAATTGAGGAGGGAAGCTACGTCCCCGTTCTGTAGGACCTTATGAAAGCATAGAACAGATTGGACCCGTAGCTTATCGACTGGACTTACTGGTATAAATGCAGGGTATATATGATGTATTTCACATATCCTCTCTGAAGAAGAGTTTTGGAGAATGACGACCAGTTGTAATGGGGCCAAGCAGTATTCATCTCCAACCAAACCTATTATATGAAGAGTGGCCTGTGTAGATTGTAGATCGTAAGGAACAAGAGCTGAGGAATCAAAAGATACACCTGGTCAAAGTATCCTAGAACAATCCGGACTTCCAAGAAGCCACCTGGGAAAGAGAGGATTCGATGAGGACTAAATACCCCATTTGTTCGTATCTTAGAACCTATTGTTTGCTAAGAACTCTATGTATGAGTGACGGTACTCTTAAACGTTTGAATGAAAAGAATTTGTGTGGATTTTCATTTGATTGTTGGTAATGTCACATGTATATACCATACCCATGATAACAGGGCATGGCACAAACTAGGAACACCGCACGTATGTCCACATTGTCGGTACCTAGGATTAGGGAAATGCGAGAGCGTAGTCGCAGGAATTGGCATGAAAGAAGAGATCGAATAATGGCTACTCATTGGCAACAAATGGAAAGGTTTGAGAATCATCGTACCCATGTGTTGGATGCAGATTTTAGAGGGAATATCTTCTTATGACGAGCATTACCGCTTGAAGAGTGACAACCCCCACACGACCCGTTAGTATGGAGGCACGCTACAAGGATGTGGGTGCTTAGACTTAACCAAGAGGCAGAAACCAGCCACACCACAGAAGCTCGCACCAGTAGGTATACGACTTTCAAGACTTCGGATACCTCTACTGATCATATTCACCTCTGTGAGGAAGGACAACTCATAGAAGATAGTGAGCTTGCAATAGAACATAAGTTGAATGAAATGAGAGTGAATATGTACTACGACCACAATTTGGACGCAATATTTTACATGTCACAAGACCCGGTAATGTAGGAGGAGGATGAAGTACCATCCCCTTCATCATTCGAGGATTCCACGGTCACCATCAAGCAAGGTAAATTTGAGTACGATTGACACCCTTATTCTTTTAGTGGATTTTTCACTGATTATGGTGACAATACCGATTTCGATGACGAAATCTTTTCTTAAGAAGGGAGGATGTGATGACCTGAAGTTTTTGCCAAATTTCTTGCTTGTTATTTTAGCTTAGTTAGATTTTGGCCCAATATCCTAACAAGCCAAGGATATGTTAGGGCCATGAAAAAAACTACTTGGATCTGATAGCATAGATGTCCAAGCCCAATAGAGGCCCAAAGGGGCTAAGTGGCATTCAGCTAGTAAGGGTCCAAAAGGGTTTAGGAAAAGCCCTAATTAGGGTTAGGGCATGGGAGGCACCTACATGGAAGGGGAACAACCTTTTTGTTTCCCCTAGAAATCCCATTATTGGAACTTAGGGTAGAAAAATTCTTGGTTAGCACATAATTGTTACTTGTCAAGCATGCAGGGAGGCTTATAAATGAAGCTAAAGAGAGGGAAGAAGATGCAGGGCTCGACAAACCTAGAGAACATGCCCATCTCACCAACCCACATGCCGCATGACTCACATGCAAACCTACCTCTAGAATACATTGAACCTGGATGGGAAAGTGGAAGAAATGAGAGAGAGAGAGAGAGAGAGAGAAGAGGGTTTCAAAACCCCTATGAGCCGCACGCCCAACCATGCTTCCAACTTGGTATTGCCCATGAGGGGCGCATGGGCAATACCAAGGGTCGCAAACACAAGTCTTCAAGAAGACCTTAGGATTTCGGCCAAAGGGTTACATGCCTACTCATGAAAAGCCAACAACCATTTTTGCCATGTGTCATGCATGCACTAGGTGTTGGGATTTCTAGAAAGAGGTAATGATAAGGAAGAGGAAGAGGTGCATGGGGAAGGGATACATGCATTCTCCAAGACACACACACACACACAAACATGCCTCTAGCCATATGGAAAGCATGCACATGCCTAAACCATAGGACTTGATTTAGGGTTTTTGTAAAAAGACATACATGCCCCAATGGTTCAATGAACCTCGACCACATGAGGATCACGCCCAAGGGAACTAAGGGTTTCGGTTTAGGGCAAGGCTTGTGCCATGTGTTGTTCATGCATGAGGACTAGTGATGTTCCCGAAATTGAGGCAATCATGAGAGAAAAAGGAGAGGGCTCCAGCCATGTAAGAAGCAAGGTGCCACTTGACACCCAAGCACAACGTTTATTTGGTTTCCAATGTCAGAAATGATGATATGAGAGAGGAGGGCTAGTGTGGAGAATGAGGAACTATTTAAGGCATTCTTTAAGGGGTCCAGTGCCCAAGGGGGTATCCAAAGAGTCATTTTGTCAATCTTCTTCAAGCACTCACCTTTCATTTCACTCTATTCTCTCTTGCACGACCACCATAGGACGAGACTGATTTCCTTCACTTTCTCACCTACCAAACACAAATTTCACTCCAACCAAACACTACCCATGCCCATACCATTCCCTACCATCTAACTACATGGGTGGAAGGAGCAAAGAGCCCACGCAAGGAGGAAATTCGCACAAAACCATTAACTTTCAACCCAACCTTTTCTTCTACGCACATACACGGCCACATGGAAATTAAGGATAAAGAGGGGCTCGAGTTTGAGTGTATTATCACAACTTTGAAAGGTTGCATGATTAGATCTATGTTTTAGCTTGCATAAGGGATGTTTGGAAAACTAGGGTTTTTCCTCAAGGGGAAAATGGAACCTTCACTAGCAAAATACGAGTGAAAGAGACCTTGAGAAGGATGAGAGATCCTCGGCCACTATTAGGGTTTTCCTTTTGTGGGAGTTTCAGCTAAGAGGAGCAAGGAGTACCATGCATGACACACACACCCCACATGCACACCACTAAGACCAATCCATATTGAACATGAGTGGCATTCAGTCTAGGGCAACCCCTTGAGGCTGATCACATGGAAAGCTACACTAAGCCATCAAGCAAACCCCTAACACGCCAAACAGACTCACTCTCAAATTAGGGTTTCATTGTCTAATGGTTGTATAATATATATTTTCAGCTTGCTTGTCGTTGGTTTCTTCGGATATTTGTAAGTTAGCTCTTAACCTACCTTTGGATAATGTTCATATGTATTGTGTGAATTTTGCATTTTATCGAACAAATTAGATTATGGAATTGTTGACTGTCGAATGCTTTATATGCTATTTTTCGTGTCTTTGCCATGTTTATATATGTCCCCTATGGATATTGTGATAATCGGCCATACCTAGTTTATCATGATCAAAATGTCTATGCTCAGCATGCTATGAACCGATTGTTGTTTTGTGAAAAGTGTATCGTTTGTTCTAATATTTTTAAGTTGTAAATGTGATATGCTTAGTAGTGTTGCATGAACCACGGACATGCATGATTGGGTCTCTCATAAAAGAAAGAAAGAGTTTTCAAAGTACATGTCACGTGCATTTTGGGTTGTGCATCGTTTTGTAAAGAAAATGTTATTACATAATTTTTCAGGACCCCAAATGCTAGATGGGGGAAGGTACTAGTGGAAGTCATGTGTCCACTCTGGAGTGCATAAATTGGAAGTGGTAACGCTTGGGTTGACGAAACACAGGCGGTGGGCCTCGAATGGGTCTTTGCTAAAGGATTCTCAGTGAGGTAGCACCTAACACTAGTGGGTGCCATAAGATGGATGAAGTGAAGGCGAAATGTGAACTACTGCATAATAAGAACTCTGACGCAGTCACCACTGGTCAAATGGACCGAGAAGTGATGCGGTAAATCTCAGGGAGCCCACGGTGCGTAGGGGAGCCATGAGGTGTCCACCCATATGTTACAAGGACTATAAGACTATAAGAACTGCGTAAAATGAAAAGAAGAAAAGTTTTTCTCTGAAAAGTCAAGCATGATTTTCTGCTACAAGATTCCATTGTTATCGATTTCTGAAATGTACATGCATAAGTCAAGTTTTTTGGTCAACTACATGTCCAAGCATACATTCTAATGGTTTTCCTTTATATGTTGATATTATTTACTTGTATGATATTTGTTAACTTACTGAGACTTCTCGAAATCTCAATGTAGTAGTTTCTACTACCATTCTCCACCAGAAATGGAAGAAGTTGTAACAAGACTATAGACCGAACAGGGAAAAATTCAAGAGGCAGAATCCCCCCGATAGTTAAGGAGGCCCCAAAGAGCCCTGAGCGGTCGGTGGAGCCATCCCTAGAGGACAGGCTAGAGGCAGCTGGCCAATTCATAAGTGAAGTACTAAAGTTATTTGAGGAGTTGCAGAAAATCATCAGCAAGGACAAAGGAAAGTAGGCTCGAAGGAAAAGTCTTGTATTATGAAAATAATTAGTATGGAGAGATATGGATTTGATACCCTCCTATATTTTGGGAGCTTTTGAACAATTATGTTTTGGGATTTGTAGTTTAAGTGGTACCATGCTTTAAATTGCTCTAAAGATAGATTAGATTTGAATTATTTTGCGTTGTGATTATTGCATACTGCTAGTGATATGCTAGGTGCATTGCATATTACTGTCATGTACGGGGGTATGTACATGTCCTGACGCTTCAGTCACCGTCCAATCCCAAGCAAGGGTTGCGGAGCATCACAGACAGTGGTATCAGAGCAATTACATCTCTGGGTAAACCCACAACCATGCTAGGGAACATGGTACCAACATATTAGCCATGAATCTTTTAGTTATAGGCTTGAATACTCATAGAAGCGTAATGCATAAGGGAGCGCGTGCTAGGAGCCAAGAATTAAAGTAAAGGATGGTTCCTGTTATATGAATGGAACTGATAAGCACTAGCTCTACACATTCCAAGAGGAAAAGAGTTCATGGCACTTGGACGACGTGAGGAAGTCTCTCGGAGATCAGGGGGTAGGAGGAAAGAAACCCTCCGTTGGAAGAAGAACAAGCAATAATGGAAGTAATCCGTCAAATGATAAATATTGTGCGGCACCAGATAGTGCAAGGGCAAAATGTTAGGCAAGAGAAAACCTAGAGGAGAAAATCGTGGGTGCCTGTTCAAAATATTTTTAGTTTATCAATACCCTAATTTCATGGGCACAGAAAGAGCATTGAGGGCCAATAAGTGGCTCATCAACTTGGAGAGGATCTTTGACATTAGTGGGTATACCGAAGAACATAAGGTCCAGTACGCCATACATTTGCTCCAAGGGGAGGCAGGCATAAGGTGGGACACTAAGAGGCAATTGTTGATACTAGAGCTGGGAGACATAGCCGCTCTTACCTGGTAAAGATTTAAGGAAGAATTTGACAATAGATTCTTCCCAAAGTCGACTAAGCAACAAAAGGCTCTGAAGTTTGCCAATACGGCACAGGTCAACCAGGTGGTGGACTAGTATGCGACTCAATCTATGGAATTGGGGTGATTCGCCCCACATCTAATTGACCCTGAGAAGATGCAAGCCTAGAATTTTTAGGGAGGGCTACAACTGCAAATTCGTAATCAAGTCGATTGTTTCAAGATCGAAAACTTTCAAGAATTAGTTAATGTTGCTTCGATAGCTGAGGCGGAGCAATGCAGCTTGATCACTCAAATCAACACTGAACGGAAGGGGGGATGCCCTACTTGCTCGGAAGGAGTATGGAGAAGAAAAGAGTTCCCCCCGCAGTGGATAAAGGAAATGGGGTAATGATCGGGAACCCAGCGCCCGTTACATCGCCAACTCATTGTCAGACCTAGGCTTCATTTCTATTTTTTTCTAAGTCCAAGTTATCTTGACTGGTCTTCTTCTCCACCCCTGAAATCTCTAATAGGGATCTATTCTAAAAACTTCAAATCAGTGTTCTCGTACCCCTCTGGTGCCCCCTTCTAAATGAGTAGGATTTTTTTTTTCTTTTCTAGATTGCTTCGAAGTAAGATCCTTGCGGTGTGTACGAAGGCATAGTGGGGAATGTCGCTTAATCACTAGAGCTTGTTTTAGATGAGTTCAAACTCACCACTTAATCTGGGATTGTCCATGCACTACACCTAGTGGAGGAGCAGTACCCGGCGGTAACCCTAAAACCCTAGTGGAAGCCAAGGTCTACGCTGTCACTCCAAGAGAGGTGGATTTGGAAGCTGATAAAGCAATTGACGCAGGAGTAATTACCAGTATCTCCTAAAAACTCTACCCTCACTAAGTAGTTAACATTGTTTGAGCTACTAAATAATCTTAATTATCTTGGTAGCTAACGTTAAATTTTTGCCATACTCGGCTTGTGCTTTGTTTGATTCTTGAGCATCATGATCATTTGTGTCTTCCAATTTCATATGGTGATGTGGATTAAATGCAGAGCCTTTGCCTCAGAAGGTTTTGGTAGCTATTCTAGATGGAAAAGTAATTGGTTGCACATGTATAGCTAAGGATTGCCCATTGGAGGTGGCAGGTCAAATGTTGAAGGTTGACCTAATCATATTCCATTTGATGCAATTCAACATAATCTTAGGGATGTATTGCCTTTCTAGGCATTACGCGAAGATTGACTGTTGAAAGACAGAGGTGGTGGTCGACCCAGACACAGCAGATACAATCTATTTTGTAGGAGAGGCAGTCAAGTTAGCTCCATTGGTGGCCACGACCTGCAAAGTTAAGAAGAGCATTTTGGGGGGTGCTACTGCATACCTATTGGTCATGATCGACAAGACGGAGGAGTCGAAAGGAGTACAGGGAATGCCCGTGATAGAGGATTTCCCTAAAGTGTTTGTTGATGAGTTACCTGGATTACTCCCGATTCTCAGATCGGGAGACGGAGTTCATCATAAAATTAGAGCCAGCAATGACCCCGGTGCACTAGGCGCCTTATAGAATGGCCTCAGTAGAGTTAAAGGAGTTAAAGGTTCAAATTGAGGAACTCTTGGATAAGGGATTTATCCGACCTAGCTCGTCCCCCTGGGGTGCGCTAGTTTTGTTTGTAAAGAAGAAGTACGGATCTATGAGAATGTGCATCGACTATCGAGAGTTAAACAAAGTAACCATTAAGAATAAGTACCCCTGCCGCGGATTGACGATCATTTGGACTAGTTGCAAGGAGCTTCAATATTCTTCGAGATAGATTTACGGTTGGGATATCACTAGCTCAAGATCAGGGAACATGATGTCCCTAAAACCACTTTCCGAACTCGTTAAGGGAACTTCGAGTTCTTGGTGATGCTATTTGGATTAACAAATGCTCCGATGGCATTTATGGATTTGATGAACTGGATTTTCAAGTAGTATTTGGAAAGTTTTGTGGTGGTCTTTATTGATGATATTTTGATATATTCCTGAAGTCATGAGGAGCATAGAGAGCATTTCAGGCTAATACTGGAGATGCTGCAAGAGCATCAACTCTATGCCAAACTCAGTAAGTGTGAGTTCTGACTCCGATAAGTAAAGTTTCTAGGGCATGTTATATCTAGCAAGGGAGTAGCCATAGACGTTGCTAAGATAAAAGCAATAATTGAGTGGCAAAAACCGACTAACGCTCATGAGATACATAGTTTCCTCAGTCTAGCAGGATAGTACCGAAGGTTCATGGAAGGTTTCTCCAAACTCTCTAGACCACTTACAGTGTTAGCTAAGAAAATGCTAAGTATGCTTGGAGCGAGGAGTGTAAAAGAAGTTTTCAAACATTGAAGAAGTGATTGACCACGGCGCCAGTGTTGGCATTACTCAAGCCCCATAAACCTTATGTGGTTTATAGTGATGCCTCCAGGATGGGATTAGGATGTGTATTAATCATTGACAACTCAAGAATCATGAGCAGAACTACCCTACCCATGATCTAGAGGTAGCCACGGTAGTTTTCACACTGAAAATTTGGAGACACTATTTGTACAGAGAGAAGTGCTAAGTGTTCACTGATAACAAGAGCTTCAAGTATCTTCTTAGTCAAAAGAACTTGAACATGAGGCGGAGAAGATGCATCAAAACGATCAATGACTATCAAAGTGAAATAAAGTATCATCTGGAGAAGGCAAATATAGTGGCGGATGCCCTTAGTCGAAAGGCACAAACAAACCCGCTTTCCTTGTTAACAGGAGCTTGCTAATTTGAAATTAGCCAAGAGATGTTGTGTTGGCAGCAATACAAGAAATTGTACCACTTAGTGATGTGGAGATCCTAGGAGGACAATAGAAAGATGAGAAGCTTTGTAGATTTCGGTAGAAGATGATGTATTCCGAAGGACCATAACACTTTAGCATTCGTAAGGATGGAATGTTGTGTTATAAGGAAAGAAAGGTAATTCCTGCAGACCCAAAATTAAAAGAGAAGATATTGAAGGAAGCTCACCATACCCCTTATACAGTCCATCCAGGTAGTAGAAAGATGTATCGAGATTTGAAAGGACACTACTGGTGGGATGGAATGAAGAGAGATGTAGCAGAATGTGTGGCCAAATGCCCAATTTGTCAATTCGTGAAGGCTGAACATCAGAGGCCAATAGGGGATTTACAGTCGTTGCCAATCCCAGAGTGGAAATGAGAAGATATATCCATAGATTTTATGGTAGGTTTGCTGAGGACAACATTAGGGAAGAATCCCATATGGGTCGTAGTTGAAAAATTGACAAAGAGCGCCCACTTCTTGCCAATTGTCAACACAGGTTCTATGAATAAACTCTCCAGAATATATGTTAAGGAAATAGTACGACTGCAAGGAGTACCCAAGTCCATAGTGTCAGACAGGGATACACGGTTCACTTCACATTTCTGGCAGAGCCTACAAAAGTTGCTAGGCACCAACTTGAGGTTTAGTAGTGCGTATCACCCGTAAATCGATGGATAGACCGAGCGGACGATTCATACATTGGTAGATATGCTCCGGGCATGTGTATTAGAATTTAGTGGTGATTGGGAAGGACACTTGCCTTTGATAGAGTTTGCTCATAATAACAGTTTCCAAGCCACGATTCAAATGTCACCTTAAGAGGCCCTATACGGGAGAAAGTGTAGGTCTCCGCTGTATTGGGATGAGATTAGAGAAAAGAGGATACTTGGACCTGAATACCTACAAGAAGTTTGGAAACAAGTAGCCTTGATCAGAGAAAGGATGTAGATAGCCCATAACCAACATAAATGTTACACCGATAACTAAAGGAGAAGTCTGGAATTTACTGTAGGAGATTGCGTATATATTAAGGTATCGCCAATGAAGGGAGTGACCCGTTTTGGTAAAAGAGGGAAGCTAAGTCCCTAATATGTAAGGCCCTATGAAATCTTAGAACGGATTGGACCTGTAGTTTATCGACAGGGCTTACTGGTAGAAATGATGGGTACACATGACATATTTCTCATATCCTCTCTAAAGAAGAGTTTCGGAGAACGACAACTAGTTGTAATGGAGCCAAGCAGTATTCAGCTCCACCAAACCTATCTTATGAAGAGTGGCCTATGCAGATTGTAGATCATAAGGCACAAGAGTAGAGGAATCAAAAGATACCTCTAGTCAAAGTACTCTGGAACAATCCAAACTTCCAAGAAGCCACCAGGGAAAGAGAGGATTCGATGAGGACTAAATACCCCATTTGTTTGTATCATAGAACCAATTGTTTGCTAAGAACTCTAGAAATCCCATCATTGAAACCTAGGGAAGAAGCATTCCTGGTTAGCACATAACTACCACTTGTCAAGCATGCGGGGAGGCTTCTAGAAGAAGTTAAAGAGAAGGAAGAAGATGTAGGGCTCGGCACACCTAGGACACACACTTATCTCACCTACCCACATGCCACATTGCTCACGTGCAAACCTACTTGTAGAATACATTGAACCTGGACGTGAAAGTGGAAGAAGGGAGAGAGAGTTCCTAGAAGATATACAATGATGAGGGACACATGGGGGATACCAACGGTCCCAAGCACAAGTCTCCAAGAAGACCTTAGGATTTCAGCCAAAGGCCTACTCATGAAAAGCCAACCTCCACTTTTGTCATGTGTCATGCATGCACTAGGTGTTGGGGTTTCTAGAAAGAGGTAATGATGAGGAAAAGGAAGAGGTGCATGGGGAAGGGATAAATGCATTCTCCAAGATTCTAGAAGAATCTTTGTGTAAAAGAGAGGGTTGGCTAGGGCACAAACACACACGTGCCTCTTGCCACATGGCAAGCACACACATGCCTAAACCCTAAGACTTGATTTAGGGTGTTTGTAAAAAGACAGACACGCCCCAAAGGTTCAATGAACCTAGACTGCATGAGGATCACACCCAAGGGCACTAAGGGTTTCGGTTTAGGCCAAGGCTTGTGCCATGTGTTGTTCATGCATGAGGATTAGTGATGTTCCTGAAATTGAGGCAATCATGAGAGAAGAAGGAGAGGGTTTTAGCCATGTAAGAAGCAAGGTGCCACTTGGAGCCCATGCACAAAGTTTCTTTGGTTCCCAATGTTAGAAATGATGATGAGAGAGGAGGACTAGTGTGGAAAATGATGAACTATTTAAGGCATCCTTTAAGGGGGCCAGCGCTCAAAGGGGGTATCCAAAGAGTCATTTTGTCATTCTTCTTCAAACACTTACCTTTCATTTCACACTCTTCTCTCTTGCACGACCACCATTGGAGGAGACCGACTTGCTTCACCTTCACGCTACCAAACATGACTTTCACTCCAACCAAACACTACTCACGCCCATACCATTCCCTACCATCTAACCACACTGGTAGGAGGAGGAGCAAAGAGCCCACACAAAGAGGAAATTCACATGGTAAGAACCATTTCCTTTCATGCCAACCTTTTCTTCTACACACATCTGCAACCACATGGAAGTTGAGGATGAAGAGGGGCTTGGGTTTGAGTGTTGTATCACGTCCTTGAAAGGTCGCATGATTAGAGCCAAGTTTTATCTCGCACAAGGGATGTTTGGAAAACTAGGGTTTTTCGTCAAGGGGAAAACTGAACCTTCACTAGCAAAATACGAGTGAAAGAGACCTTGAGAAGGATGAGAGATCCTCGACCACTATTAGGGTTTGAGTTAGGGTTTTCCTTTTGTGGGAGTTTCAGCTAAGAGGAGCAAGGAGTACCATGCATGACACACACACCCCACATGCACACCACTAAGATCAAGCCATATTGAACATGAGTGGCATTCAGTCTAGGGCAATCCCGTGAGGCCGATCGCATGGAAAGCTACACTAAGCCATCAAGTAAACCCTAAGCAAGCCACACACACTCTCAAATTAGGGTTCCATTGTCTAATGGTTGTATAATATATATTTTTAGCTTGCTTGTATTTGGTTTCTTTGTATATTCGTAAGTTAGCTCTTAATCTACCTTTGGATAATGTTCGTATGTATTGTGTGACACTTACTTTGAAAATGTTTTGTTGGTTGTATTGTTTGTTAGCCATCCAATTCATAAGTGAAGTACTAAAGTTATTTGAGGAGTTGCACAAAATCATCAACAAGGACAAAGCAAAGTAGGCTCGAAGGAAAAGCCTTGTAGAAGTTTGAAAAAAAGTAAACTTTATGAAAATGATTAGTATGGAGAGATATGGTTTTAAAACCCTCCTGTATTTTGGTAGTTTTTGAACAGTTATGTTTTGGGATTTTTAGTTTAAATGGTACCATGCTTTAAATTGCTCTAAGGATCGATTAGATTTGAATTATTTTCCACTGCGATTATTGCATGCTGCTAGTAATATGCTAGGTGCATTACATATTAATTTTCATATACGGGGCATGTAGTCTTAAGTTACATGTCTCGACACTTCAGTCACCATCCAATCACAAGCGGGGGCATCACAATCTTCGTATTGACCTCAATAAATAACATGGGTAGAGAGAGTCTCTAGATTGATCATGCATGGTATCCTTGTGTGTGTTGACTGGGTTGAGTGATTCCCCGAGTCGGATGGGTTGGATTTGGTGAATGCGCTCACACGTTGGCCGGGTAGAGAGATTCCCCACATCGAACAGGAGGAATGATTTCTCGTTGGAGCTTATATAATGAGATATTGTGGATTTAATGTAGTTTGATAGGCGGATGATTCCTCGCCTTAATGATGGCTATGCAAATTTGAGATTTGCACAAATCATGATTCATCGCCATGCTTATACGCTTAAGGTTTACTCTGATGGTGATTCATCGTCATGACTATATATGCATGTGTTTCTGCCTAGAGGGTGATTCCTCGCCATACATAATATGTGTTCACAAGTTTATTTACATGAAGCAGTGCATGCATATTCATTTTCGTTATCTCTCATTAATAGTATTGTCATGAGTTTTAACCTACTGAGATTTCTTAGAAAACTCACTATGGTGGGTCCACCTATGGTTTCGTTTGCTGGAGCCATAGATCTTGATACGGATTTTGGCCAGGATTTAGCCCATTAGAAGATATTTGTATTTGTTAAGGTGTATATTCTAGTTAGGCGATGAATCATGTATAGTTTGTTGTATTTGATGTAAGTGACGAACTATTGACAATGTACAATATTATTTGGGTAGAAGTGATGATGACATATGGATATTAATATTGAAGGTTAAATTTTCTTACTGGTACAAATCTATGGTACATTTAGTATCAGTCTCCAACTAATCTCTGTACTTATTTCATGGCAATTTATCTCACTTAGTGTGTGCTCAATTCTTGACAATGCGCACTTAGCACCAAGTAAGATCTAGGGTGTTGTTGAAGAAGAATACTGCAATTGAATTATTCCCCTCTCGTTTTCCCTCTCGAGTAGGGGCTTTATTTCCTGTCATTTTACGGGGGTCTTTCGCACTATCTGATTGATAATCATTGTTGTGCTGCTATGGATGATGAGTTAGAGCGTCTCTATGGAAAACTTTCTCTGACTGAACAAGAGCAAGAGGCAATTCATGTGGAAACAAAGTTGTTACAAGATAACATTGCTAGAGGAGAAAAAAGCTTGACAATTCAGCTATTGACAAGTCACCATTATAATCGAGAGGCTTTCAAACAAACATTGAAGAAAGTCTGGCGTCCAGTGAAATTGTTGAAGTTTCAAGATTTGGATTCGCTGTTTACCCTTGCTGAATTTGAAGATGTTAGAGATAAAGAGAAGGTGATTAGGGAGGGCCCTTGGTCATTTGATAAACAACTGGTGTTGGTAAAGGATTTTGATGGTTCCCAACAAGTCCATCGTATCCAATTGACGGAGGCTTTGTTCTGGGTTAGGCTCCATGATCTGGCTCTTATGGTTAGAAATGAGTATATAGACAATCTAGTTGATAGCGTGATTGGTTAGGTTGAAGAAGTTGATCTTGTAAAGGAGGAGATGGCCTGGGGGAGTTTATGAGGGTCTGTGTGTGTATGGATGTGACAGAACCTTTGCTAAGAAGGAAAAAACTCTATATTGGGTTTGTTTCTCTTATGAAAGGTTGCCGGATTTCTGTTATTCATGTGGCAAAATGGGGCATGGACATTGTGATTGTGTAGATTGCATGAAGGTTATGGAGAAGTCTAATGATTATCTATATGGCTAGTGGCACACGCTGGTGTTAGAGTTGGCAGAGGTGACGAGAATATGACCAAATCCAGAGTAGTTGATCGAAAACAACCCCCAGAGGTGACAATGACAACGGAAATGAAACGGACGCTAATCATGATGGAAAATCAGGAGGCTGATACTGATTGTGAATCAACTTAGAAAGATTCTGTTACAATCGACACGAATACTGGGAAGGATAATTGCCACGTTCAAATTCAAAATGGATTCTTTGGAAACGGCGGAGGTGATAATGAGGGGAATTCCGTTACGGAAGATACCATATGGGATTCTCGGGCTAACAGGCAGAATCAAGGGGAGGATGAAGATGCTGGACAGTCTTATACGGGAACTGTGATGGGCCAAGGCAATTGTCCATTGATCTGGGCCAAGTGGTAGTGGACACAGTAGGTCTGCAGGCTGAGGGTATTAAAAATGTAGTCGTGGGCTCTCAAAAGTGGAAACATAGACAAAGATCCATGACTTCAAACCCATCTGAAACGAAGTTCTATTTTGGTGCAATGAAGAGGAAAACAACTAGCACAGAGGAAGAAGAGACATAGTTGATGTGAAAACATAAACATATTGTGACCAAAGGAATCCGAGATGAAGGACACATTGAAGAAAGCTTTATTATCAGCGGTGGCTGGATCCCAAACCCGCCGGCAGCCATGAAAATTCTCAGTTGGAATTTCCATGGGCTTGGGATCCCACAAGGAATTCGAGCCCTTCGAGATGTGATCAAGAAGGAAGTTCCCGATACCTTGTTCCTCCAAGAGACAAAATTGAGGGCAAGAGCTATAGAAAGTTGTAAGTATCGTTTTGGCTTTGTTAATTGCATTTCAATTGAATGTGTAGGGAGAAGTGGAGGTGTAGCGTTATTGTGGAAAAAATAAATAAATTTGACTATCAATTCTTTCTCTAGATTTCACATTGATGCTTTGATTAAATATAGTAATGGGAGTTCAAATGAATGGTACTTTACGGGTGTTTATGGACACCTTGACACTTCTTTGGAGAATCCAAACTTGGGACTTGATTAGATCTTTGTATCGGGGGGAGGAGAATGCATGGTTGTTATGTGCTAATTTTAGTGAGATTTGAGATCTCTCAGAAACAAAGGGGTGGCAAACCGAGACCTGAGAAACAAATGATGGACTTTAGGGATGTATTGCAAGGTTGTGCATTAAGTGATCTTGGATATAGAGGCCCTAAATTCACATGGAGTAGTAGGAGAGATGGTAGTGGGGGAATAAGTGAATGGCTTGACAGGTTCTTAGGAAACTGTAGTTGGATTTATTTATTTCCTCAAGCTGTAGTTACACATGGTGTTGCAGCACATTCTGATCATTTGGCCTTATGGATTAATATTGAGGAGGATGGTGTTGATGAGAGGAAAAAGAAACCTTTCAGGTTTGAAGCCATGTGGGTGGGTGAGAGGAAATCTGCATAAGGGACTCATGGCATATGGGGTCAAATAGAAATAACATGATGGAGGTCATGGGTTTGATTAAAAGGTGTAGTGAGAAGTTTGAGGTGTGAAATCGGTCTACTTTCGGGAATGTTAAGTATCAATTGAACAAAGCTAGAAACAGATTAAACCAATTGCATGATTTATACCCAGTAGAGATTGACATTACGAGGTTGAATTCTGCTATAGAAGATGTTCAAGTCTGGCTAGAAAGGGAGGAAGTCATGTGGAGGAAGAGATCAAAGGCTCACTGGTTAAAAGAAGGTGATCAGAACACTAGATATTCATTCCAAAGCTTCCCAGAGATTAAAGAAGAATTTTATCAGAATAGTGAAAGATGATAGAGGTGTATGGCACGAGAATGATCAATGCGATGGATTGGTTGTAGAATACTTTAGATCTCTGTTTAGTGCATCTGAGCAAATAGGGCAGCTAGACATTTTGGAGGGTATGGAGCACAGGGTATCTGTTGAAATGAATTTAGAACTTAAAAAGAATTTCTCTATTGATGAAGTTGTTGCTGCTTTACAACAACCAACAAAAGCCCCTAGACCAGATGGGATGTTCCCTATTTTCTATCAAAAATTTTGGCATGTCATTGGAAAATTTGTCACTTCAGCTGTGCTACAAACTCTGAATTCAAGTGTGTTACCTATGGATCTTAACCATACTTTGATTAGTCTAATTCCTAAGAAGAAATGTCCTGAGATGGTTGCTGATTATCGTCCTATTAGTCTATGTAATGTGATTTATAAGCTGGCGTCTAAGGTGATTGCAAATAGACTTAAAAGGGTGCTGCCGTGTATTATTTCTGAATCGAGGGCTCGTTTGTTTTCACAAATGAGATGAGATTAAAATTAAGAAGTTGAATAAAGTATTGTTAGAATATATTTTTTAATATTATTTTTGTTTTGGGATTTGAAAAAATTGAATTGTTTATTTTATTTTTTATTGAAAGTTTGGAAAGTTGTAATGATTAGATGAGATGAGATGAGATAAGATGATTTTTAAAAACAAACGAGCCCATGTCAATGTGCTTTTGTCCCTGGGAGATTGATTACTGATAATGTTCTTTGTGACATATGAACTAGTTAATTATATGAGACATAAGAGACAGGGGAAGACTAAATACATGTCCTTGAAATTAGATATGAGCAAAGTCTATGACAGGGTGGAATGAGATTTTTTAGAGAAGATTATGCTGAAGTTAGGTTTTGCAGATAGTTTTGTTCAGTTAATTATGAGATTTGTTAGAACTGTCTCTTTCTCTGTTTTGATTCATGGGGTACCACATGGACCAACTTGTCCTAGCAAAGGGATAAGGCAAGGGGATCTATTATCCCCTTATCTGTTCCTCTTTTACACAGAGGGTTTAATCAGTTTATTGAAGTCTGCTGAGAGGGATAGTTCAGCACCTCGTATTAACCATCTACTGTTTGCTGATGATAGAATCATCTTTTGTAAAGCTGATGCTAACCCTAACAGAAATATTCAGTCATTGTTGGATAAGTATGAGCTTGCATCTAGCCAAAAGATTAACAAATGGAAAACTGCAATGGTTTTTTCTAAAAATGTTTTAGAGGACAGTCAAAGGGAGCTTCTAATGCTTTGGGGTGTTAACTCTTTTTAGCAGTATGATAAGTACCTAGGTCTGCCGAATATGGTGGCTAGATCTAAATCACGAGCTTTTGCTAAGATTAAAACTAGAGTTTGTCATAAGTTGTAGAGTTGGAAGGAAAATTTTTTATCACAAGGTGGAAAAGAAATGCTTATTAAAGCAGTAGCCTTGTCCATCCCTACATATGCAATGAGTTATTTTAAAATTCATGTTAGCTTTTGTAAGGAATTGGATAGGATGATGGCAAGATTTTGGTGCAGGTAGAAAAATAATGAGAGAAAAGTGCATTGGGTTAGTTGGGATAGAATGTGCCAATCAAAGTTCAGAGGAGGTAAGGGTTTCAAAGATTTAAAACTTTTTAATGTGGTTTTACTAGCTAAGTAAGGGTGGAGGATTTTTCAAAAGGAAGATACCCTTCTGCACATAATTTTTAAGGCGAAATATTTTCTCGGGGTCAGTTTCTTTGAATCTAAGTTAGGAGCAAATCCCTCATATGCATGGAGAGGGATTTGGGAAGCAAAAAAATGGCTTCTGGAGGGCTGCAGATGGAGAGTAGGGACAGGGAAAGCTATTAACATATGGTCTGATGTATGGATCCCTGGTCATTGGTGCAAGAACTGGACACAATGCAAGGGAATCATATGGAAGCTATAGTGGATACACTTATTGATCAAGAGACCGAGTGGTGGAAGGTGGAGTACATTAGAGTTCTCTTCAGTCCAATTGTTGTTGTCGATATACTAAAAATCATGTTGTTATCAAACCAATATGAGGACAAATGGATATGGACACAAGAGAAGAATAGAAATTTAAGTGTTCGAAGTGCTTATAGGTTTATTCAAGAACAATATAGAAGAAATCAGGGGGAAAGCTCCAGGGGTACATATCACTCTAAACTATAGAGGTGGCTTTCGAAGATGCAGATCCCTAAAAAAATCAAGACTTTTGCGTGGAGAGCATTTAAAGATGTTCTACCTACACTCAGCAACCTTAAAAAGAGGAAAATTGATGTGGAGGATAAATGTTGTTTTTGTAAGTTAGGCCCAGATGATGTTCTACATGCTTTAATCTTCTGTCCAACAATTAGAGATATGTGGAAGAAGTATTTGCCTTTTATGCAGAATGTGGATACAAGAATGGAATTCTTGGTTGTTGCTACATATGTGATGGAAAAGGGCAATCAATCAGATTTCTCTATGTTTTTCCTCATTACTTGGGGATTGTGGTTCAGGAGAAATAAAATGCAGATTGATAGAGTTTTACTTGAGCCTCTTCAAGTCATTGACCATACTTTGTCTTTGCAAAAAACACATAAGGAGCTCATGATTACATCAACGACGAAGGCTAAAATGGTGTGTTACTGGAAACTACCACCAATGGGTTTTTTAAAGTTGAATGTTGATGGGGCTATTTTTTTTATATATGCAAAAAGCTGGTGTAGGTGTTGTGCTTAGAGATGACAAAGGAAACTTGATGATGGCTGCTAGTAAGATGGAGAATGAGGTAGATGATCCTGGAACTATTGAACTTTTGGCTTTACTGTGGGGCTTACAACTTCGTGTCCATTTGGGTTTCTCCAAAATTATCATTGAAAGTGATTGTTTGGTAATGGTTAAAGAAATGAAAGAAGAGTAAGAATCCTTTTCAGTAGATGGTAATCTCATTAAGGAGGCAAAAAGCCTGTTGCATTATTTTAGTGAAGTTGAAATTCACCATGTGCATCGCATGAGGAATGAGGTGGCTCATAGATTAGCATGTTATGCTTGGAATGTTGATAATATAGAAATGTGGTGGGTTGATGTTCCTATGTTTGTTGCTCAAGCTCCATGGATTGATAAGAACAACTTGTATTGATTGATTTCTTTATGAATGAATGTTGCCAACCTGTATTTCGGATCCTCACCAAGTACGTTACTAAGGAATGAGGGCACCACAAATTTGATTAGCAAATGTCGGCAATCTCGTAATTTTGCGTATCATGCATACCCTTGATGTTGGTTTCTCTTGAATAGTTGAATCTCTTATCTTCCTCACGCTCACTCTCTACAGCATCTCACCTCACCCTCTATTCTCCTTCAGGATCACTCTTGGTTTCGTTTTTCTCCACATTAAGCTGAATAATTCCCTGCCTCCCTCCCTCTCTCCCTCCGAAGCCTATTAAAATAGGAGGAACATGTTCAATTTTAAGCCTATTGAATTTCTATGTTACAAATAACAAATTTACCTTCGCCTGAATAGCTTCTCAGTGACTCAAGGTGAGTTCCCTTGCCATTGAATATAAAGTAGAATATGTTTAATACATTGCAATATTTACTGATACACCTACGTTACATTACAGCGGCTCATTTGTTATATCGTGTTTGTGTGGAAATATACTGCTTTGATTTTTTCCAAGCAATTGTATATTGTAGTTTATTTTTTCTGTTGCCACTTTTAAATTGTAGTAAGCTTTGTCTTGCTGACTATACCATACTCATTAGTCAATACATAAAATAATTTCAATTCCGTTTGTTTGTTGTATTTGAAGTTTTCTTGGATTTTAATGGTATTCCGAAATAGTACACTGGTACATACCGGTATAAAAATATTCTGTTATAGTATTTAAACGGAAATTGTCACTAGAACATAATTCAAAACTTTGCCCAAAAGTCCACCCTTATATGCAAGCTAGGGATGCTCCAATTACGGGCCGAAAGGCCAAGAGCTAACTATCGAGATTTTGGGATACCCAGAAACATACTTCTTGAAATGGTTCATGCATATTTTTGCCTAGGACGACAAGATTTAGTTGGTAAGGATTAAAATATATCTTCATTTGTCTATTCATTTCTATGATCAGCCCCACAACAATCATGGAACGACTAAAATAATCAAGACGTTTTCCAAGGAGAGTCACAAAATTTGGGCTCATGTGAGGAGGAAAAGAGAAATATCTATTCCAGTTCTATCATCAGCAACGAGTTTGAATCTAAGAAAAATTCTAGAGAATGTTTGCCACCCAGGCCAAAGTACTAGGCTGGGCTAGGCTTCTCCGACTATTTGGAGCTTACGGTTCCATGTTCTTTTCACTCCTCAGTCGGGTTCTTTTCACCCTTACAATAAATTATCTACATACTAAAATGTGTTAGGGACTAAATTGACTGTGTCAAACCCTTTAGAAATCTATCACTAAGGGAAGAGATAAAGCCAAGTGATAAGGTAGGAAAGAGATAAGGCAAGAAAGATATAAGGTAAGGAAGTTGGCTCAGACTCCTAAAAGGAAAACATATCACAAGTCAAGTTGGACTCTATCATTCCAAGGAAATAACCTCTATATAAGGAATAGCTCCCCCACAAATCTGACGGACTCTAGACAGGTTCTCTACAGGCTCTCCAGGCACTCTCCACCAATTCTCTAGAGGGACTCGCCTGAGACTAAATTCTCCCATTGTATTGAGCGATATATGAGGCCATGAAATGCTGTAAAATCATCACCTGATATAGTAGATTTCTCCCCCAACAACCCATGGATGTAGGTTTTTATGTCGAACCACGTAAATTCATGTGTCTATTTTTATTTACTTTTATTCGCTTATTTATTATTTATGTTATGGATGAACACGACAAGCACCGTATCGAATCCCGAATCACCAACGTGGGTCAGGGATGACTCTTTCTTCATTTCCGGTCTGTTGTGCAATTTTTGGCATTAACAGTTGGCGTCGTCTGTGGGATCGACTTTTTCTCTATACCAGAATTGGGAGAAGGATGTTCTCTGACTCACTGGATCATTTACAAAAGTTCAGATTCCTTGGTTCGTGAAATCGTCTCCAATAAATTAAATAGATATATATATTTATTATATGATGCCTGCCACACCCCAGCACAATGTGAATTCTACACTCACAAGATTGTCATCGAAACATTTGATAAGATCTCCTCAACTTTGCTATTTTTCTTGTTGTTTACATTTTAAAACTCCACCAAAAGACTCGTCTTTTCCATAGCCGTCATAGTATTCCTCGCCGTCCCGTCGTCGCCCAACGCACAGAGTGTTCCTTGCCAGTTGCTCTCCCACACGGTGCTACTCACCAATTGGTCGCCCACAAAGTTCAGCTCGCCAATTGCTTAACCATGAGGTATTCCTCGCCAGTTCACAATGCACAGAGTGTTCCTCGCCAATTGCTCTCCCACATGGTGCAACTCACCAATTGCTCGCCCACAAAGTTCTGCTCACCAATTGCCCACCACATGAGGTATTCCTCGCCAGTTGCACACCACGCAGAGGGCCCCTCGCTATACACATTATTTTCCATGCCATTCGCAAGAATTTTACTCAATGATAGTTCGAGCAAGATAACCAAGGTTTGCAAATCTCTCAAACTTGTAATTTGTATTATACTTACCTATTTTGTTTTTTGTGAGAACTTCTTAGGATGTGGTGCAAGCAAATCCTAAGATCGCCAAAAGACCATACGACCTTCTCCAAAGATCTCCATCGAACGGTTTGCAAACCTCAAACTTGTGAGTTGGATTATTTAATCTAACCTGTTTGGTTTTTATTTTTATACAAGGAGAGCTCTAGCTCCCACCACAAAGTGCGGTTGCATTTTGTCTCCTACTACAATGAAGCAGTTGAGCTCAACTTTACCATCAACGCAATAGAGTCATCCTCCCGCCACACTTTCCTCGCCAAGGCTACACGGTCGAGCATCTCCTTGTTAAGGCACTCGCCAAGAGTTATGCGGTCGAGGGCATCTCCCGCTACACCTATTCGCCAAGGCTACACAATCGAGCATCTCTATCGTTACACTCATCACCAAGAACTGAGCGGTCGAGCATCTCTCCCGCCTTTCTCCAATCAGTAGGTTTGCGCGATCGAGCATCATTCCTGCCACACCTTCTTGCCAAAAAGTAAGCGGCCGAGCATGTAACACCCCGCTTCCCAAAAAGACATTTTACCCTTTTCAAGGAGCCAGTGTGCTACTACTAAACTTGAACTTAAAACTTTTTCTTTTTAACTACGCGCCAGATGCAAAAGATTTCTATAAATAACAAACTTCAATAAATACTGAAAATCCAAAATAAAGTCTGCATAAGCACTTATTAAAAATACGGAAGTCTCATGTGCTTATCAAACTAATTTATTTAAACTTTAAACCATAGAAATAATCATAGCATAATCTGTCTAGGCCTCTGTCTCGCCTCCCTGGGTCAAGTCATGTCCTGCAGTCTCATTTTCATAAATGTCATCACCTGAGGTGATTTAAAAACATGAAAACAAACTAAATTGAGTCGAATACTCAATAAGCAACACATCATACAGTAAACATAATAAACATAAGGTTTCTTGAAAAGCGTGCATATTCATAAATACATTCATAAATAACATGAACATTAACATTAACTTATCTTTCACTTGTCATAGGCCGTTACCCACTGTTGACTCCAGTGAGTTAGGGTTAGCGAATCTAAATAAATTCAGATTCCGCCCGTGGCCTCGGGTTGTGGAATCCATACTTGCATACTTGTCATTTCATAGATTTCAAAAGAAATTGCATACATACTTGTCATATCGTATCATAGATTTCAAATGAAATCGCGTTCTTTCATAAATATCGTGATACATGTTCCCTCACATAAATTCATGACTTTTCATAGATAATTTTATACATAACTCTCACATAAAATAATTTTATGCATAACTCTCATATAAAATCATGCATTTCATAAATAATTTTATACATAACTCTCACATAAAATCATGCATTTCATAAATAATTTTATACATAACTCTCACATAAAATCATGCATTTCATAAATAATTTAATGAATGACTCACATAAAATCATGCATTTCATAAATAATTTTATGAAATAACTCTCTCATAAAATTATGCATTTAGGTACATAAAAAGGGGCTTCTAATGAAGGGCATACATGCATAATATCTTTTATAAAAAGACAAGCAGTTCACCATACATACGTGTAAGGATATGATCATGCTACTTACCTTGCAACGCTAATCCACTATTTTCAGCGCGTAGTCGGTCGCCTAAAAAAATAAACACAAATTTTTATAAATTTCTAATTAAACCTGTGACTTTATTTAAACCCTAAACGACTAAAATAGTCTATATTTCCTAAACTTAAATTCTTCCTAACACTAAAATCTTCTCACCCGTTAGTCTTAAATAGGCAAGGATATTTTTGGAAAACAACATACTGAACATGGGCATTTTGGGAAAATAATACAGAGGGGCATTTTGGGAAAACAATACAAAGGGGCATTTTGGGAAAGCAATACAAAGGGGCATTTTGGGAAAGTCTGATATAAACACAAAATAAAAGTGAAGAAGACAACTTATATATGGGAGAAGACCAACTTGTGCGATGCTCACCGAGAGAGAGGCTGAGTACGACGAAGGGTCGTGGTGGCTGGCTAGGTTTCACGGTGGCTAGGAGTGGTTGGCGTCGGACTAGGATTCTCTGGGCAGCGTGATGCGACGCCGAGAGAAGGAGAGAGGGAGTTCTGTTAAGCCGAAAACAACCGAGAGAAAGATGGGGACGACGACGATCGTGGTCTTACCGGGATGGAGTGGGTGCCACTGGGTTGTGCTGGTCGGCGTGTTCTGTGGCTGAGGATGGCTGGGCTGTGGCTCACGGTCGGAGAGCTCAGTGCTCTGTTTTTGGGTGTGGAAATCAGGGGTGCCGCAAGTGGTTGCCGTGCGTGTGTAGTGGCTATCACACGGTGGCTGAGCAACTGGAAGGGGTTGCGGCGGGGTGGCGCAAGTGAAGGCATGGCAGAGTGACGGTAGTGGAGGGCAGCGTTATGGAGAGTGTCGGCACGTTAGGTGGCTTCCGTTCGGGGTCCTTGTGCTGTGTTAAAGGGGCTGAGTGTGGGTTTGGTTTCCCATGGTAATTCACGGCAGAGGGAGGAGCGGCTTGGAGGAAAAGGCTCACGGTGGAGGGCTGAGCTAGGAAACACAGTTGTTTTCTGTATTCACGGTGGAGGGAAAAAATGACGTGATAGTCTGGGGGTGTGATCAGGGGCTGGTTTCGGCTAGAGGATGGGGCTGATGGTTTGTTCACGCTAGAAAAGAATCGCTCGTACTGGACATAATAAGCCTCTATATATAGACCAATGAAAACCCTAGTGAAGAAGGAGAAGAAACGTACGTGCATGGAAGTGGATTAGATTTTGTGAGTGTTTGAATTTTATAGAATCGAAAACCGGTAACTAGGAGTTTTATTATGAAGAGAAAATAAGAATAGGAATAGTGTTTGGACTCTAACACACATGTGCTTGGAGTAAAAATTAAAAAATAAAATAATAATAATGGAGCCTTAACTCTAGGTTTAAAAATAAAATAAAAAAATTATCTAATAATCCTCATATGGGCTTTAACTCATTTATTGAGCTTAAAAAAATTTCTGTAATTTATCCCTAAAAATATAGAATCGGGTCGTTACAGAGCATCTCTCCCACCTTTCTCCAGTTGGTAAAGTTATGCGGTCGAGCATCACTCCCGCCACACCCTCTTGCCAAGAACTGAGTGGTAAAGCCTCTCTCCCACCTTTCTCCAATCGGTAAGGTTACGTGATCGAGCATCACTCCCGCCACACCTTCTACCCAAGAACTGAGCGGTCAAGCATCTCTCCCGCCTTTCTCCAATCGGTAAGGTTACGTGGTCGAGCATCACTCCCGCCACACCTATTCACCAAGGCTACACAGTCGAGCATCTCTCCCGTTACGCTCATCGCCAAGAGTTACGCAGTCGAGGGCATCTCCCGCTACACTCATATCCGAGTGTCTCCACTCACTACAACTGCCACTAGCAGGTTACCTTTAGGAACGAGCCTTCAAACTCTACAACCGTCTCACGCAGGTATCCTTCGGGAACGAGTCGACGGGCTCAGCAACTGCCTAAGATGGATCTAGGGGGTCAACGGACACTCTGACCACTTAAGTACGGGTTACTACAAACAAACTCTTACATCCACATCAAAACGGATAAACACCAAAAAAAAGTACAGCATGGGGCAAAATCCACTAAGGCCACCAAAAACGATCACCGAGCACGGAAATATACATACTCTACTAACGATAAACATTCACATACAATCACTACGTGAACGTTCTTACAAACAAACTTCACAAGGGCCCATCCTCGAAGGCCCTTACTACAAAGTTTACAAATTCTTCTTGAGGACCACTCATGGAGATCTCCATTGCATAACAATGAAAAACTACGAACCAACTATCAGAATTTCTTTTTCTGCAGGTTACCTTCACCACGGTTAACTTGAAGATTCTCAAGTCCTTCTTGATAAACAAGTTAACTTTAAGAATCGAGGGCATATGTTAGGGACTAAATTGACTGGGTCAAACCCTTTGGAAACCTATCACTAAAAGATTGAATAGAATGATACATAGACGAGCAAAGTTGGAAGACTGAAAAGACCAAAATCAATATTACCATCATGGTTTAATAGATATGGAGGTATAAAAGTTTATACGATCATATGAGAAGCCATCAAGCCCAAACAAAAAATCATATACCGTAAGATTTTAAATATTTTTCGAAGATTGAACAAATTTCAATGACCATTTTTAAGTGGGGAGGCCGTTAACGTAACACCCGAGTTATAGAAGTTTTAGATATGGTTGAACGAAGATGTGGGAATGAGTCAAAATGTGGCAATATTCACTGGGTCAAGGATCAATTTTTCATCAAAATTAGTTTATATGATTTTTTCCAAAAAAGAAAAACTCACAATTTAAGTTCATTTTCAAAATTTCTTTTTTACATAAAAATGCATCCGAACTCAAAAGCTTTTTTAGATCATCTTATGGTTTCCTTCTATATATCGAGGTCATTTTTTTAACTCAAACATTAGCTTAATACCTGGAAGGAAATTTGGGCTTTTAGGAAATCGAATTTTAACTGTTAGATCTAGTGTTTGGGACAAAAACCGCAGTCGGAATGGGAGAAAAAATATCACCAGTCCACGGTGGTGGTTTGGGTCTCGAGGATGCAATTAGAGTCCATGATGGCGGTTTTGGGGTGTCAATATGGTACCCGTATGTACGTCCTTAGCAATAAATGATAAATGAATACAAGAAATATAAAGAAAGAATAAGACATACGATTTACGTAGTTCGACACAGAGCCTTTGTCCACGGGTCGTTTAGAGGGCTAATCTATTATAATAGAAGTATTTTACAGTCTCTCGTATCTCATTGTATAATGGGGGTCCGTGACTCCTTCAACCTAGAGTAGATAATATCTCCAGAGTCCCTTGTGGTGAGGTTGAAGAAGCCCTCTTAGTGATCCAGCCAGAGTTGACCGAAACCTTGCTCTCTCTCCTATGATTAGATCTTAGATCCACGTTTGTCTATCTCTTTCTTTGGGTAGGAATGCTCCCTTTCTTGAGGCCTTGATTGGTGAGGAATGTTAGTTTATGTCACATCACCATCTCCCTTTGAATGTCTGACTTCATTTCCTAAGCCTTGAAGCTTTGTCTTGTCTTCTCCCCCTTGCCTTTCTTTTTCCTTCTACATTTAATGAGGGTCACCCAATGGACTGGGCTTGGAATGCTAGTTTGGGCTTGGTACTTTTACCCCAGAATAAATATAGATAGAAACCACTATTAGAAGCATCAATTTTGCACACATGATGTGGCATCATTTAGACCACACATATTCCCAAGTGAGTGTTAGGAACAATCAATTAGAAGCAGACACGCAGTGAGTGCAAAATGTGCACTGCTATAGTGGCTTCTCTCTAGCATTACTCTTTACCCCAACACTAGGGTTAAACTATGAAATTCCAAGTAGGTTAGGTAGGTGTGACAATATGTGATACGATTTGTAAACTCAACACAAATACGACACGAAATTAACAAGCTTGAGTTTGATATAAATGGATTTGGTCAAAATCGATTGACCCATTAAGACACAATTAATAAATGGGACAACCTGCTTAACCTATAATAACTCATTTAAATTCTTTTTCAAAATTACAATTTTTTACTGTTGAGTTATAATATTGGTATTTCTTAATATGCTTATGTTTTTATTGTTAAGATTTGAATTTTGGACCAATGCTCACATTTGTTATTGTTGAGTTTGTAATATTTATTTTATTATAGGTTAAAATATGAAAAATGTTGATATCTTTTATCAGTAGGTAGTCTTTTTAGATATTGTAGCTACTAATAAATATAGATTTTAAATTAAACGAGTTGAAACGGGTCATGTCATGTTAACCCATTTCTAATTAATTATTAAACAAGTTGTGTCATGTCACTCGTTATTTAAATAAGTCATGTTAGGATTTGAAGGTCAGACTCGTTTAGCTTAACGGGTTATGTTGAGATTGACCGCCCATATAATTAAACGTCCATAACTTGACTTGACATGTTCGAAATACCGCCCCTAACTGATTAATTAGAACTCTCTATGGCTCCATCCCTATGGCCCAACTAGAAAAGCTTCATCGCACAATCCTCTCTTCACTCCACGAAGACGGCCCTCTTCTACAATCTCTTCTTTGCTTGCACCAAAATTTAAGAAGTACATTTCTAGGATGAACTTTCTCTTTCTATACCAGACAACTCGATCGATATCTCTCTTGATTTTGATTCTTTTCCTATTTTCGAATAAATTAACAAATACGACGTAGTTTTGAGTAAAATGAGAAAGAATAGAGAAAATATGGGAAAAAATAGAGAATAATATTGAAATGAAGTTGGGAAGGATTTAAGGTATGATTTTTTGGGAATTAATTTATTAAAATAGAAATCGTGGTTGATGTGGATACTTATTTTTATTTGTACTTTAAATTTTCTGTTGGGGACATGGGGTACTAAGATTTCAACGATGTCAAGTCCCTTGTTCAATGAGAATATAATTACGTACTGGCCGCTCGAAATCAATTGGCTCCCGAAGTAAAACCCGTAGTAATAACTAATACGATGAAGGGATTGTTTTCTATGGATACGCATGCCGTAGGATCCATACATGAGAGTGAGTTATATAAACAAAGACAATAACAATTAATATTAGAAATTTATAATAATAATTATAAATATGGTCTTTAATTGGTAGAATTACTTGAAGCAAACTTATAACGAATATTTAATTAGCAGTTGGAAGTTCCCACAAGCCATCATATTCAGTAGAGGACTCAGTATTACACGACCAAGTACGTACGTACGAAAAACATAAACTATAACGTACAGAACATATACATATACATATATATATGTATATGTATATATATGGGGTCATACATGAATTAATTAGTCATGACCTGATCATCAGGGCCGTGCATGCAAATTTACTTGTAATTTAGAAGGGCATGTGATCACCCCCTCCAGAAACAGAGCTGGAAGCTGTGGCATTGTTTCTCTCAGCGTGACAAAGTTGACGAAGTTTGGTGGGTACATACCAAATGGATAGTCGCGGGTGTGCGTTGAAAATGGCATCAATGTCCCATCCTTGGCGTGCTGCTATGGCGACCAAAGGCTTGTAGCATGCCTGCCTCCACGCCCCAACATTTTCTCCTCTCTCCTTAAATGCTCTTCTCAGTGTGTTGGAGACTCCCTCGTCGATGCAGTGCAACGCATAACAATGCACGTAGTGTCGCATTTTGGGCTTGTTAATGTAGCTAGCTCCAGCCTTCTTCGCATACCTAAACACTTGGTTCGTCACCTGCAGTGTAGTTTGCATACGTGCGGCATTATTGCTACATCACACATCAATAATCATATAATGCGATTACAAAGATATGATTTGATGATATATATATATATATATGGGGGCTTTATGATCAGCAAGTCATAATTCGTGTGTTCTCACATGTTAGTACTTGTAACCTAGTCGGGCGGGCTTCTAACAATCTCATCAATTAAAATTGTTTGTCATTAGGATATAGCTTAAAACTTCGAACTATGAGAGGCATGCAGGGCATGAGCATCTTAATTAATTAGCTTATAAGGAGTAACTCGGATCTGGACCATGATCTAATGTGGGTATGCCAAGGAGGGATTGGAGGAGGTCGAATTTATTTAATTAGAGTATACCAGAGGGCAAGGTTCTCTCTCTATTCCTCCTCTTTTTTTCTTTTTCTTTTGAAGGCAAGGGTCATCCACTCGTCAACTAAATATTGTTTTCCTTGTTCTGAGAATCAGAAGGCAAGAGTATAGCAGAGGGCCGGCCAGCTTTTGTGGGTGCCGTAGGCCCGTAAGTGAAAAAGAGAAGGGAGAAGAGTACGTACAGGTCAGGATACACTTTAGAATCCGAGATGTAATTGAGGGGCTTACTAAGAACCAGCTGTCAGAAGAAGGATATGCCACCTAAAAGTTCAGACTGGCAAAAAGAGGACATAAAATCAATAAAAGTATCCCCTCTACGTCTTTACTCTTTACCACATTACCACATACGACAGGAACACCAGCCTGCGCAACTGACTTGTCACACTTGTTTTCTTTGAACAGTGTTAATCATCTTAACCCAATCTTAATCTTAAGAATGCAAAAATATAAGTGCCGTATAATTACTGGACTGAAAGGAACCGCAAGTGTGGTATCTAATTTCTGGACTGTCCAACAAGCGACGATGCACCAGATGCATGCTGGATGAACGTCGGTACCAATGCAACTGGATATGGAAGTTCAAAACCTGAACATGAGAAGGAAGGAGAAGAGCTTTCTACCTAGAGACGAAGCTAGGCCCTAGCTAGCTACGTCGTCGGCTAACATGGATTCACAAAAATAAAATAAAAATAAAAAATAGTCGGCTACCATCGACAAGCGGGAGTGCGGGCACATTTCCTATATACAAACGTGAAATTAAAGCCTTAAAGGGTGTACGTAGGTACCTTGGTGGGGCATTTTTCGCCGCGCTCCTTCGCTATGTTCTGGACCTGGATCAAGAAATCACGGCACTGCTCGTAGAGATGGAAGAGGTAATCGAGACCGTTCTTCTTTCCACGTGCAACCTCACCGGGCTCCGTTACAATGAAAGGGTGCTCCCGCTGTCTCTCACTTCCACCGCCATTGCCATTACCATTACCATTGTCATCGTCCTCCGCACCCTCGTTATCATCATAATCAACGTCCACCACTTTCCTCAGGCTCTTCCTCCGCCTCTGTTTCCTTCTCTCGCCCACCACCTCCCACGTGCCACCTCCGCCGCTTCCCACCACCTCCTTTTCCTGCTGCACCGGCTCTTCGGACAACCCTGTTGATCATCACATGCATGATAAGTGATAAACGTTGACGGTCCCCTCAAATACATGTGCAAATTAAGAACCATTTAAGCAATTCCAATATAACAGTATTGAAAGTATTCAATAAAAAAGTTGCTGATATTTGATTCTAGCTAAACTATCCTTCCTCAGTTAACATGAGAACTAGTACTTCAATGTCAATAATAATAGTGTTAAGATATGGTGATTTCACAGGTAGTATTGTTACAGTTCTTCTGGTTGCCACTGAAACTGTTCCTTTACGTAAATGTTAGTTTTTAATCCAAAACCTCATATGGTGGTTTTCTCTTGGTGTTTCATATATAATGAAAATCCCTTATGTTTAAGCCTTAGTTTGAACCCTTTTGCCAAAAAAAGGGGAAAAAACCCTTCTGCTCACGGAATACCAAAACCAGTGAAATTAAAACACAAAAAGGGAGCAAAATATGAGATACATAATTTTACATTGGCAATATCGCATGAAATATATCATAAAAGCATGCAAATTAAGGTGATACAGCTTAAATGCAAATAACCTTCTTGGGAGAGCGCATCGAGAGCATTGGTGGTGGTGTCGGCAGAGAGGTGGCGCCGGCGAGACTCCTCCTCGTCGAGGCGTCTGCGCTCGGCTCTAACTGCAGCTTTAATACCGTACCTCTCCCCCACGAGAAGATCACACCTGAATATTTGAGAGAGGCTGTTCATCATGTCATCCAGCTCCTCGTCCTTCATGTCTAACAGCGTACTCACTGTAAACCCAAGCTCTGCAATCCTTGCCGCCGTATAGTATCTAATCCCGTAAGCTTGGAACAAGTCCTCCAGCCCTCCAAGCTCTCTCGGCCGTAATGAGTATGCTGCCGTCGCAGCTGCGGCTGGTGCCGCCACGGCTTCCAGCAGCCGATTCGGAGGCGTGACTACCCCACGCGGGTCCCACTTGAACAAACTCGCAGTAAAGGGGTCGGGATCCATCGATGGATCAAACACCTTCTGTCTACAACTTCTTTAATTTGCAGCTAGCTCGACTCCCTCACTCACGTCTCCTTCTGTGGCTTGATAAATGTTTCGTGAAGGTGGCACGCTGTTGCTTCCTATAAAGGCACCAGTATTTTCTCGGGTTTCCGAAACTGCCCCCTCTTCTCTATATAATATATATGGAGAGTGGGAGGGCTTTTAACTTTTTCTCCCAAGGAAAATCAAGAAAGAAACTAGATGCTGTTACATTGAAACTAGTCAGTCCAAATGAAACCAGACAGAATTAAAGTACTCCTTCCGCTCCCTCTCTTAGGGCTAGCTATTCCCAGTGGGCAGTAATACGGTATACCCAATCAAGTTTTTCCATATATGTCAGAATTTTTATCTTTCTTTCTTACACGTCTTTTAATGGACAAAATAGGCAGTATAGACACATAAGATCCCTGTAATAAGGCTGCCATTACAACAATGTTAAGAAATTCGAAGTGAGGACATTTTGATGCGCAAAATCCCGTACACCCTTTTTTCCCCCTCCACGGATGCATATATTAATATGGTAATATACTAATAAGAGTACAAAGGCAAGCTGAAAATATCCCACTCACAAATAGCAATTAAATTAAATTTTATAAAATAAAATAAAAATTGAAATTATGACTTAACCTATGGATCGTATTATTTGGTGTAAACTAAAAGTTTATACCATCTAATGGGACAATGACAAGTCAAGTCTCCTATTGTTCTTGAGAAAGAGAAGAGTGTTATAAGAGACATAAATATATTATACAAAATTAATTTCATAAATTAATGTGACTTAATCATGTAAATTACCAGATTTTAAAAGCATCTTCCATAAGGCCACCATTTGCAACTGAAAGTGGGTATATATATATATATATGAAGTTGACATGGGACATGACGCCAACATGGCTTCATGCATGCATATTGGTATTGTGCAAGAGGTTAAGAATGTAACATTGTTGTCTGAAAAATAGACCATTATAAGGAACAAAGTATGCTTTGATGACCAAGAAGTAGTACAGCCGCCCCCATCTCTTTGATAGGAAAATCCTATGCCAAAGATGAGATAATTGAAGCAACAACTTTGGAAATTGAATCTCTTATTACCATATCATCCATGTAGACAATGAAACGAATAGTAACATTAGCATGATGATAAATGAATAATAGCGAGTGTCAACCCTAGAGTTGACAAAGCCAAGGGATACATTTGTCACTCAAGCAAGAGAAGTAGGCCCTTGATGTCACATCCCTTACTCGGGGGTGAACCCTTTTAACCTGAATTTCACAAATTATAAAACTTAAACACAATAATCCTCCACAATCAAATATCTCAAAAATCCTTTGAAAGAAAGTATACTCAACACTACTACATATTCTCTAAAATCTCATCAATCCACTTATGCCACATGGCACTTATCTCACATTTCTCTTATAATCTTGTCACATGCATCAAACTCAAATGAAAAAAATGGTGTAGATAAACGGATGAGTCCACTGGCTCAATAAGCAGCGAACCTATACTAGAGTGTAAACATGATTCAGTTATAGAATATAGAACAAAACAATCTCAAATGTAACAGTGGTATTTCATAATCATTTCCTTATAATAATAATAATATAGACAAAAAACTTTAGGAACAAGCATAACTGAAATTGAATCAGAAACAGAAACATATATGCAGTTGTGCATATCTGTGGTTAGCCAAGCAGAAAAAAAAAATCACTTTGTCACCTAAGTGATTGCATTCAAAATAGAGGTGATATTTACCCGTGTGGCAAGGTTATGCATATCTACTGTTAGCCAAGTAGAACATAAATCCCTTTGTCATCATAGTGATTATACTCAGAACAGAGACTACAATTTTACACATGTGACAAGGTCAGACCAGAGGCCACCATTTTACACTCGTAGCAAGGTCAGAACGAAGTCCACATTATCTAGCAATGGCAAGGTCATGACAAGTGACACTATTATAACCCATGGCAACCCATAAATAAAGCATAATAGAATCTTATACCTTAGGATTTTCATATACAAATGCAATAACATAATAGCATACTAAACATATAAATATCATGTAATCAAATAAAAATCTTAAACTTTATATTTTATGCAATAAAGAAACAACATACAAAACTTACATATGTTTTCACCAGTCATAATAAAATGTCACATTTCCATGTTCGAATATAAAGAATAGTGCAGAAAATAAAAGAGGTTGTTTTCATAACAAAATATACAAGTTTTTCACAAAAGCAACCTCAGTTTTTGGTAAAGTTTAGCATAGGAGCACCACTTACCTGATTTTTATAGTGTACCATATAAGCCTTGAACCCTAATAGCAATGGTATCACATCCTAATCTAGAAAATATCATTAACAAATTAATAATTCGTACTAGTACAAAACCCAACCTAACTAATAAGATTCTATAACCCAAACTATAGTTCAATACGAGCCCCATCAACAGCCTAAAAACAAAATAGTCCATCATGGTCCCTTCGGTTTATAAAGACCCAACCTCCTTGGATTTGCTTATATAAATTTCACCATAACGCACATAACCATTTACAGACATACTCCCGACACATTGGAACACCAACCAACATTTTATGTCCATGCCCTCCTCCTACCATGACATTACAAACAAGGGATCCTCCAAACATAAACTAACCATGAAATCACTCAACTACAAATTCCAATATGAAAAAATGGACAACCCAAACTAGCCATAGATGGACCGACAATTACACATTTGAAAGAGTGAGCATCGAGCATCTTACCGAGCTTGGATCGATAGTGTTGAGGTAGCACAATGGCACGAAGGAGATATTTTCTATCCATAATGGACCATTGTGGTGGAAAGATAGGGCTTGCTACTGGCTGATGTAGTGGAGCTATTTGTGTTCATTGTGGAGTGGCTCAGCCTAATGGTGTGTGGGTGTACTCAATGGTGCGATGGAAACATGGTGGCCACTAGCACTACGATAGAGCAGAGAGACGAATCACTTGAGAGAGAGAGAGAGAGAGAGAGAGAGAGAGAGAGAGAGAGAGAGAGATTCAGATTAACTACTGCAATCAAAGAGAGGGGGACAAGCGAGGTATGGTTGCTTGGTGAGTGGTGTAGTAGGGGGATGAGGGCTTGGTGCAATAGAGCAGAGAGAGAGAGAGAAAGGCAAACAAGAGATGGAGAGAGAAAGTCAGAGGAAGAGACGGGTGAAGAGAGATGGTCAGAGAGGAGTAGCGTGCGATAGAAGAGGCAGAGAGGGCCTGGACTAATAGCATGTGATGTGAGAAATGAGAGAAATATAGAGAAAGAATAAATATAAAAGTGGAGTTGTAGGGCTTGTACAAAATGACGTCGTTTTGGACCCTTTTTCCTTTTCTTGTTTTTCAACGGGCTTGAGATCATAAATTGGGCCTAGATTTGAATTGGGTTATCACACTTGAGGCTTCCTTGAGATCATAAATTGCCTTGTAAAGCTTATAGACATGGTGCAGCAACTGAGAATGTGTGAAATCAAGGGGTTGCATATAAACATCATCCTTAAGAAAGTCATGTAAGAATGCATTTTGTACATCTAACTATCGGACTGATAGCTTGTGGGAAATAGCAAGAGAAAACACTAATCTAATTGTGCAAGGTTTCATAAAAGGGTCAAAGAACTCTCAAAATTCGATGGTAGGTTGTTGGCGGTAGCATTTGGCTACCAAATGTGCCTTGTATCGATCCAAGGATCCATTTGAATTTCTCTTAATCTTATAGACCCATTAGCTACCACCATGTTCATGTTAGGTGTGGTCGGAACTAGGGACTAGGTAGTATTCTTTAGTAGTACATTAAACTCAACATCCATGGCTTTACGCCACTCAGCATGCTTGATGGCTGAAGTGAATCAACTTGGCTCTTCAACTGGTGATGTAGATTCTAAAAGGAAAGCTTTCGGCTATGGGTACCTGATGGTGTCATCCGTGATGTATTTGGACTCATTAGTGCCATCATGGAGTCATGTGCACATAGGATGAGTCCAAGGAAAGCATGGAGTTGTAGGAGTAGAAGTAATAGAGGATGATTGACGAGGGGAGGAAGTGGGACTTGGTAACGGTACAAGAGAGGGTGAGGGATATATGTGGCTGGCACCTAAAATAGAAGGAGAGTTTGGATGCGGCGATGAAACGAATGAACGCTTGGAGGTTAATGGACGAAGAATAAACTTCGACGGAGTTGTCAGTGAGGGGAGAGCCAGGTGGAGGTCAGGAGTGAGAGAGATAATCTGAGACTGAGAGTGGAAATTAAGAGACATGTGTGTTGCAAAGGGAAATTGGTTTTCATTGAAAACTGTGGCATGAGATGAACAAATGACCACTCAATGGGTGAAGATACTTATAAACCTGATGATGGCCATTGTAGCCTAAAAAGACACATTGTTCAGATCAAAAGTACATTTTAAGGGATTGGTACAAACGAAGATAGGGCCAACATTCACACCTGAAGCATGCAATAGAGAGTGGCCAAGGGCTTTATGAAACAATTTCTCAAAGGGAAAGAGATGAAAAAAGACCAAAGTGGGAATACGATTAATTAGGTAGCACACCATGTTAAAGGCGTAGTCCCAATATTTGTAAGGTAAAGAGGCATGAGAGAGAAGGGCAAGAGCTGTTTCCACAACACAATGGTGTTTACGTTCGATGAAACCTTTTCGTTAGTATATGTGAGGGCAGGTGATACGGTGATGGATACCAAGAGAGGATAAGAATTTTTTAAGAGAGCAAAATTCCCCATCCAAATCTATTTCTATTATTTTTATTTTGCGATCAAACAGTTGTGCCAAAAGTAGATAAAAAGAGCAAAATAAAGGTAGAACACCAAATTTCTTAGTAAGAAGAAAAAGCCGAAGAAATCTACTAAAGTGAAAACGAAAAAATGACATAATATTTATAGTCAAGGGTAGACAAAGAAAGGGCAAGGTCCTAGGCATCAAAAAAGAGAAGATCCAATTGAGGCTTGAAGACCGACTATGAAAAAGAAAAAAATAAATGGATGACTCTTTCCTTATTAACAAGCACCACAAATTGGTGCAAGTGTGTCTGAAGATACATGCAAACTAACTTAGAGACAATAGATTTGAAGGTGACAATGCCACGTCTGAAGCAGGATCCTAGTAGACACATGAGCTTGAGGATAGGTGGAATGTACAAGAGCAACTAATAGCAGGTAGAATCCTTGTATAGGTATGCCATGCAGAGGACCTTTCTTGTGGCTTCGTCCTTCACCTAAAAATAAGCACCCTATAATTCAATAAATACATTACTTTCGAAAGTGAAGTTGCTAACTTTAAGTAGAATTTTTCGGATAGTAGGCACATGCAATAAGTATTTTAATAAAAAGGAAGCCTAAGTGATCAGAGTGTTAGAAATTTCTAGAAGAGCAATATTCAAATATGCACCATCACCAACATGAGTTTGTAACACTCTAATGGAAGGCCTACACTTAAAAAAAATGATGGCCCCATGTGTACAGAATCCTGGAGTGCCTCATGGCGACCCTAAAACAGCCTAAGAAAGCTTAGACTAGGATCCACTAGCCCATTGGGTGCTTTGGACACATCACTTAGATGCATAATACTTGGCATCCACTTGGATCTATGCTGGCTTGCCACTTCCCCAAGACCTTGGCATGTCATCAGCCCCACCATAGTGAACAAAAACTAACCATGCTCTTATCATCTACAAACTCAACTTCAATCCGCCTCTAGTCAAACTCAAGAAACGTTTTGACAAGTGTCTTACATTAAGCCACTTTGATCATGGGGATCCAATAATTGCTCCACACCCCTATGGTTGAACCCTTACACCACTTGCTCATGAAATATTTTATTTCACATTCATCATACACTTTTGTGCCTAGACATACAGATATACAATGGGATGAAAGCAAAATTTAAGGCCAATTGAAAATCATGCAAAAAAAGACCCCAAGCTCTCTCTCTCTCTCTCTCTCTCTCTCTCTCTCTCTCTCTCTCTCTCTCACCTATCATTATATATTTCCTTCTCAAGCTCTTTAGACTTTAAGCTATCTGTGATATCCCATATGATATGGATAAGGGTAGGTGGTGTATGGGATCCCACATTGCTTGGGAAGGAGAAGTTCTTGCTCTTTATAAGGTTCTAGTGGGGCTCCAATTGTATTATTGACTAGTCATTTTGGAGTATAGGCCATGTGGTTTGGGCCTTCCATTGGGGCATTACAAATGGTATCAGAGCCTATCCCAACCAGAAATGTGGGACTTGAGCCGTGCCACCTGCAATGGACAGGCTCGACGAGGACGTCGGAAATTTAAGGAGGGTAGATTGTGATACCCCATATGATATGGATAAGGATAGGTAGTGTATGAGATCCCACATTGCTTGGGAAGGAGAAGTTCTTGCTCTTTATAAGGTTCTAGTGGGGCTCCAATTGTATCATTGACTAGTCATTTTGGAGTATAGGCCATGTGGTTTGGGTCTTACATTGGGGCGTTACACTTACTCCCTTCTTTATCACAATTTCATCTCTATTTTTTCCTCTCTTTCTATTAAGCTAACCTATACAAACACTCGAACCTTCATTATGCTAAGAACTCTTCACCATCACCTAGGTTCTCCTCTTGGAGTTTGGTTCTAAGGCTCTTAAGGTATGAAGATTCAACATCTCTCCTCTTGATCGAGTTCTAGACGCTTATTCTTGGGTGTGTTTTGAAATGAGTTTTGATGGCTAAACTTATAGAGCCCCACATGTCAATAAAAGGTTTTGGGTGGGTACGTGTTCAATCTCTTGAATATGATTTAAGTGATGTATTTTGAGGTTTTGAATCTTGTAAGTTTAAAATAAGAAAGTATATGATGGCATGATTAAAGATAAATATGGATCATTGATGATTAATGACTTCCAAGGCATGAACGTTTTTTCGGGATTTTTGTTGGATAAAGTAGGACCCTTGTGAACCAAATGTGTGTCTCAAAATGACGATGATTTCGATGTTACATGATGATGATCTCGGTATGTATGATGATGAAAGTTTTGAAATGTTTAGTATATCTAAAGTTATATGGTTTTAGATTTTGGTTTCTTAAGGGTTGACATGATATTTTGTAAGAAACTATGTTTAGAGTCTTGTATGCTTGGCATGCACAGCCAACAAACAAATAGATACTCCGGTAATTTTAGCGATTCTTGCAGGTATGTTACTCTAAGACCATAAGTATGACCATATGATGTATGATTGTATATTGTGCGCAGTGGATAAGGTCTATGTTCTTGTAACTGTTGCATTTATTTCTTGCTTACTCTTTGATTATCACCAGCATGCATTTTTGAAAAATTGCATCATTTTTTGAAAATGACATGAGGGTTGGATCATGACCCCAAGCTGGGATAGAGCATTTTCTCAGTGGAATTGCTCTAACCACCCTGGAATATTTAAGAATGGAGTAGTGTCCCTTGAGTTGACATTGGGTTATCAATGACCTCAAACAAGAATGCAACAGTCTTGGATCGTAGGACTTGCCTCTTGGTTGGTGGAGGCTGGATAAGACGTGAAAGAAGGATATGCAAAGGCATAGTGTTCTTGAGACGAAGTCACACTGACGGACATTACTAGTAGTCGTGTGTGTCCGGATCTTTAAGGGAAGCCATGACATACGGTTAATAAGGAACAAAAGGGAAATTCGGAAAAAGAAGATGTTCAAGAATTTAAAGAAAAGTTTCCTTAGGTGCGCTTCATTCTCATGCATTTGCTCATTTATGTTGATATATGTCATTACATACCATCATGAGTCATGTCTTAGGGTTAACTTGTTGAGATTTTATAATCTTACCGTGTTAGTCCACTACTATGCCGATTTTCGGAATCATAGATTTTGCAGACCAATATGAGGAGGGAGTTTACGATTAAGACGTTCAACCTCATGAGAATAAGTGAAAAGCGTGCCCTAGTTGTCTTTTGGTAGACCAGTACTTATCGACTACCTAGTATCATGTTTTATTTACTCTAATGGGGAGAACATTTATGTAGATTAATTTTTGAATTATTCTCGTAGACATGTAATGATTCAATGGCACTTATGGTCGTACTTGTGACTTTTGGATGCTGCTATTATTGATACAGTGTTTGAGGTTTAAAGGTGAACAATGGTGTTATTTGTGACATGTAAGAAGATCTCTAGTGTTTCGAAAGAAGTGAACCATATAAAAGAAGTTATTGAACTAAGAATATTAATTAGTGGTGGAAAAATGAATGAATATTTGTGTTGGAGTAAAATCTTGAACTAAAGAGAGTGGAAACAACATAGCATTCGAGTAAGGTACTTGGGAGCTTATTCACATTCTCCGTTAAGATTCCACTACAAGAAAAACATACTTTTGTGATTAATTTATTGTAACTAAAAGACTATTTGCAACCAATTTTAGTTACAAATAATCATTTCGCTGAAATTAACTAGTCGCAAATAAGTAATTTTCTTGTAGTGTTCTATAGGTTTGAAAATTAAGGGCAGTGCTCCATATATAATGATTATGAAGACCTTGTGTTATTATTTATAAGTGAATTACATGCAGAGATTAAGATTACATCAAATACAATTACTCATTGTGAGCAAAGTCCTAAAGTAAATCTGCTTATTGAGACCATCTTGAAGTACCGCAACATCTTGAGGTTCAACTGACTGCTTATAACTTATATAGTGTTGCCTTATCATTGGGTGATAAGCTTTATCCTCTATATTTTGACAGATAGCGAAAAAGGAGAAATTCTAGACTAGAGATTAAAGTGAAAATTTTAGGGGAGGGATATTTCATATATATATTTTGGGAGTTATTATTTGGTATTTTCAAAAGGCAGACCGTACATATATATAGCACTCTTATCTTGTTACAAGGCATCACCTTATTTTTTTTTTTTTTGAGTAAACAGGTGTCAACCTTCATTAAGAGAGGACTTACAAAGTTGATTTGAAAAACAAATCAATTACAATTGTTGATAACTCCCCAGTACACTTTCGTGACTGACATGGTCTAGTCCAGACAGTAAATCTCGAAAGACCTAAATCTTCAGAGAAAATACCCTCTCTGTCCACGACAGAGATTACAAAGCCCCATACCCTGACTAAGCAGGGTAGGGTATCTCAAACCCCAACAACTCCGTCAACGCGGAGGGGGGGACTAATACTCCATTCGGACCAAAGTCCGAAGGTACTAATTTTTTTGGATTTTTATTTAACCTAGAGACTACATTACACAAAGAAAACTACAAAGAAAAAAACACTACAACAAAACAGAACACAGGGGCTGCTGTGGCGCGTGCAGTACATGCGCCACTCTGGGGAGGGAACTGCCAGTCGACCTTGGAGGTCCCGGACTCACAGGCTCCAGAAACGCCGCACGTGGTGTTGGCAGAGGGCTCCCGGCTGGTGCGTGGAGGCCACGCGCCGAACGACGCCGAAACTACGAGCCTCGCATGCGAGCTACTCGCCGCTCCGTTCGGTGCCGTATTCGGTGGTCTTTAAGATCGGCGGCAGGGCATCACCATGGCGGGGCGTGTGCTGGCTTGTGGCGGCGGGAAGACCCAGATCGGCGATTCACACTTATTTCCCCTGAAAAAACACAAAAACACAAAACAAAAACTACATGGAATAGAAGAGAAGGGAAGAAAAACTACATAGAATAGAAGAGAAGGGAAGGAGGAGGAGGAGGAGGAAGGGAGGGGAAGGGAGCCGAAGCTCCCACCCCTCAAGCCGGATCTATGAACGAGTTCTTGGTTTCAGCAAAACGAGAGAGCGCAGCCCCAACAAAAATGGATTTGATTTCAATGGGCGTTCATGCATCACCTTATTAAATGCTAGTAGTTATGTAAATAATTTTAATGATTTGTAACTTTATGATAAAGTAGGACGTACGATCACTATATTTATATTCTAAAATTATCTAATAATTAATCATACTTTGGACCAAATGCTTCGAAGTTTGGGAGATTAATTGGTTATTCAAAATGAATCAAATGCCATAGGCTCTTATTAGTTTCTTTCTCCACTTAAAAACATGTAACATATAATATTGTAATTGTTTTAAAATAAAATTCAAACTGCTGAATTTGCTTTACAGCATTCTCGACTTGATTTTGATTTACAGATCTTACACAATTTAGAAAAAGGATTATGATGGTTTGCGAGGAGGTTTTCTTCAAACAAAAGTCTAGCTAGAATCCAATTGTTAAATAAGGCCGATAAAAAAAACTAAATTATTCCACCAAATGATGACTTACAAAAAGAGAAAAACCTCTATTGCTTCTCTCTCCCTTCCGAACGCTTCTCTTTCCTTTGATCGTAACACTATTCATGTGGCTGCTATTGAGTACTTTGACGCTCAATTAACTGCCGATATATAGTATCATTGATGCCTCTCCCCTTCTTGGAGTTATTCCCAACTAGGTCTTATATGCTGACAATGATTTCTTGCTTAATCTTCCCTATCTTGAGGAAGTTAAATATGCATTGTCAAGCTTATATTCCTCTAGGCTCAACCCCTGGTCTTGATGGTTTTTCCTCATCTTTCTACCTCACGTGTTGGTCTATCATTCAACATGATCTTATAAGCACTTACGATTTTTTTCAAGGAAAGCTACTTTATACTTCTTATAAGCATTCGTTCATCACTCTCGTCCCCAAGATTGATAGATCTTGTTTCCTCTCAAAGTTTAGGCCCATCGATTTATGCCAAGTGTCTTACAAGACCATTTCAAAAATTCTTGCCACTCGCTAGGCTACTTTGTTGCCAAAACTTGTTTCGGCACTTTAGGATGCATTTGTTGAGGGTAGAATCATCTTTGATAGTATTTCTTTGGCCCAGAAGTTAACTCATATACTAGCAAAGAAACTAGGGGTAACAATGTCATGCTTAAAGTGGATATGACTAAAGCTTTTTATAGAGTTAATTAGAACTACCTCGCTCGTGTTCTTTCTTCTTTTGGTTTTGGTTTTGGTGAAGATGTTATCTCTCTTTTTTATCTTTGTCTTTCGGGTCTCACCATTTCTAATTGTTTGAACGGTACTCACTCTAGTTACTTCACTTCTGCAAGGGGATCCCTTGTCCCCTTTGCTTTCCATCCTTAGTGAAGAACCTCTCAGTAGGGGTCTTCATCAACTCATCGTGGATGGTCATATCATCCCATATTTTTTCCCTCAAGGTTGTAGCCCTATCTCTCATGTTGTTTTTGTTGATGAACTCTTAATCATCACTAAAGGTTCTAAGAGCCTCACCAATCTTATCAGATTCATCACTCAACATGAAAGCATGTTTGGCCAAAAGATTAATCAATCCACAAGTGTTTTCTTATTACACAAGAGTGACTCTAGATTTCGCAAGCACATCATTGTGAATACCACGGGCTTTAAGGAATGTTATTTCCCTACCACTAACTAGGGTGCGCCTCTCTCTTACAGGAAGATTTCGATTTCTGGCCATGATGCCATTCTCTCCAAAATTGAAAAGAAAGTTGCTAGGTGGAAAGGTCTTCTCTTATCTATTGGAGGTAAACTTACTCTTATAAAGCTTGTCTTATCCTCCATTCATATTCATATCCATTTCAATCTTAACCCCCACCCCCCCCCAAAAAAAAAAAAGGTGACTTACTCATTCGTAAAGCTTTCGCTAACTTTTCTAGGGGAAATAAAGGTTCACTCCAAAAAAAGAAATTAATTTCTTGGAATCGTATTTGCTAGCCTTTCTCTTTTGTTTTTTTTGAAGTTAAATTCTCATCTTCATTTCATTAAACTAAGGAAGAAATACATGTTGGAATCTCCTCCAATGTTACAATAGGGTCAGAAAATGAAAGAGAGTTTTTTGCTAACAAGTGAGCTATAGAGTTGCCATTTCTCCTAACATGATAAACCTCCCACTTAGCAAACTTTTGAAGTAACACTTTAGTTTCCTTCATGATCATACTGGCAGTACTCCAGCCTTCTTTATCACTCTTAAGGGCCATTACAACTTGGAGAGAGTCCCCTTCGATTATGACCTGTGTAAAGCCAAGCTCCAGTCCAAACTTCACTGCTTGCAGCGCCCCATAAGCCTCAGCCAGTAGAGGGTCAGGGAAGAGGTGTTTGCTAGTTCTCAATGTAGAGATAATATGGCTTGCACTGTCCCTGGCCACCACTCTTACACCAATGAGACCTTGTGCCTTATCTGTTGCCCCATCCCAGTTCAGCTTGATCCAATTCAAAGGGGGAGCCTGCCATGAGTTTGTAGAGGTGTATACTTGACAGGTTCTGAAATCTCTTTTTGGGGCTTCCTCATTTAGTAGCTCGAGAGTATGTCTAGTCTCCCTGATTATGGTTGAGGGATGTGTAAATGTACTACAAATTCTTGAACCACCTATGGCAACATGCTTTTGGCAATGACTTCAAAAAGTTGTAGCATTGATTCCTGAGGTAGATAACATTTTTGTAACCTTTTTGAGTAAGCACTCCATACGTCCTTAGTAGATTCACATCTCTAGACTGCATGCACTGTGTCTTCCACTTCTAACTTGCAAATGGGACATAATGGATTCTGCACAATCTTTCTCTTGAAAAGGTTAAATTGTGTAAGGAGGGATTCTAGACATGCTCTCCATAAAAAGACTTTATCTCCAAGTGAGACTTTAAGCTGCCATAGCAACCTCCAGACTTCTGTGAAGGATTCACTGCTCGAGGCTTGGGACTTTTCTGATAGAGTCCTCTCATTTTCCAAATGGTAAGCACTTCTAACAGAGAAAGAGCCATCCTTAGAGCCTTGCCAAATGATTATGTTGCTGGTATTTAGGCTACTAATAGGGGTTCTTAAAATGATGTCAGCTTCTCTCGGTACAAAGATTTCCTTTACCATCTCAGCATGCCATTGCTTTGACTCAGGGTTAATCAGATTGGAAACAGTGGCTTTACTGTCTAGCACTTTGACAGGGCTAATGCTCTTGCTAGGTGTATCGTGTGCAATCCATTTATCCCCCCATATATGTGTTTCCTTGCCATTCCCAATCCTCCAGTATGCACCTGCTTCAACAAGAGGTCTGGCTGAAATAAAGCTCCTCCAGATAAATGATGGTTTGGAACATAGTTTTGCTTGCTGGAAACTGGTGTTTGGGTAGTATTTGGCTTCCACCACTTTGGCTGCCAGAGTCTCGGGTTGCTGGATTAATCTCCAACAATGTTTAGCAAGCAATGCTTTATTGAAAACTTCCAAGTCCCTAAATCCCATCCCCCCTGCTAACTTGGATTGCCCCATTCTCTTCCAAGAAACCCAATGGGTCCTTTTTTCTTTAACTTGCTGTCCCCACCAGAAATTGTGGATTACACCATTTATGTCCTTTAGAAGTGAGACAGGTAGCTTGAACACACTCATAGTATAGGTGGGAAGGGCTTGTAGGACAGCTTTGATGTAGATTTCTTTCCCTGCCTGGGAGAGAGTCTTGACTCTGTGAGAACTGGTTCTTATTCTAACATTGTCTAAGATGCTCTTGAAAGAATTATAACGACCCTTTCCTACCACAGAGGGCAGTCCAAGGTATTTTTCATATGATGTTGCAGACCTCATAGCCGCCATTGAAATGATATACCTTTGAGTTGCCTGATTAGTGTTCTTGCTAAACATGATTAAGGTTTTCTCAAGATTAAGCCTTTGTCCTGAGGCTAACTCATACATTTTTAGTAGACTGAGTACCCGACTCCATTCAAAAGCATTGGCCTTGCAAAAGAGCAGGCTATCATCAACAAAAAATAAGTGAGAAACACTGATTTCCCTTTAGCTATTGGAACACCATGAATCAAGCCCTTGGCTTCTGCTTGATTAATCAAATTGCTAAGTGCCTCAGCACACAAGATGAAGAGATAAGGTGAGATGGGGTCACCTTGTCTTATGCCTCTTGTTGGGTGGATGGGTTCTTGGGGTATGCCATTCACCAAAAGTTCATAGGAAACTGTTTCAATACACTGCATGACAAGTTCCACCCATTTGTTGCAAAAACCCAGCTTGAGCAGGATAGCTCTAAGAAAGCTCCATTCAATTCTATCGTAGGCCTTGCTCATATCAAGTTTCAATGCCATGTAACCCTCCTTCCCTGTCATTTTATATTTCATTGTATGGAGGGCCTCAAAAGCCACTATAATATTGTCAGAAATAAGCCTGTTAGGCACAAAAGCAGACTGGGAGTTTGAAATAATAAGAGGCGGCAGTGTTTTAAGCCTATTGGTAATCACCTTTGAAACCAGTTTATAGAGAACATTACACAACGAGATTGGTCTAAATTCAGTCACCTTGGTAGGGGCCCTTATTGTTGGAATTAGAGTAATGAAGGTCTTGTTTATCTCAGTAATACTATCCTTGGAATTTAGCACCAATAAGATTGCCTCACATACCTAAGTTCCAATGATTGACCAGTGTTTTTGGTAAAAAATTGCTGGGAAACCATCTAGTCCTGGTGAGCTGAGTCCCTCCATCTGGAAAAGTGCATCCTCCACTTCTTGTTGAGAATAAGGCCTTGTGAGTGACTCATTTTGCTCAGCTGTGACTCGAGGGATCAGGGATGCCAAGCAATCTGTTATGTTCTCTGGATTTGATGTAGAGAAAAGGTCCTTGTAGTAGCTTTGGAAAAGAGCACTAATTCCTTCTTTAGAGAGAATTTCCTAGCCAGAGTCATCCACCAATTTGTTAATGGCATTAGTTTTCCTCCTTTGGGATGCACATTGATGGAAGAACTTGGTGTTCCTATCCCCCTCCTTTAGCCATTTTTGTTTTGCCCGTTGCTTCCACCTGAGATGATCTTCCTCAAGAAGTCTGTTTACTGCTCTTTGTACTTGCTTAATAGCACCAGTGAGATGTCCTCTATTCTGATTCTGTAGGTCACTTAATAGAGCTAACTGAGCCTTCAATTCTTCCTGCTACTTGCCTGCATCCACCTTCCTCCAATTCAACAATATCTGTTTGCATTCAGTTAGTCCTTCATTTGCCTTCTCCACTGGGTTTGCTACCTGTATGGCATGATTCCATGCTTCCTCCACCACCTTATAGCAGTCTTCTTCAAGTGCTCAGCTAGCCTCAAAACGAAAAGGCTTTTTGGATCTTGAAATGAAAGCCTGACTCCCATCTAGGCAAATAAGAAGTGGGCAATGATCTGAACTTAATGCTGGTAAAGTAAACACCTTTGAGTTAGGGTAGCATTCATTCCATGTGAAGTTACAGAAAGCACAATCCAACCTCTCTTTAATGAAGGCCCCTCCAAATCTTCCATTAGACCAAGTAAATTTATTACCAATGAAGCCCATGTCACATAAGCCACATGCATCAACAGTTTGCCTAAAGGACTCAATCTGGTATCGGGGTCTGAGAGGGCCCCCACATTTTTCTCCAAAGCTGAGCACCTCATTAAAGTCCCCAATGCATAACCACCCTTCATTACTCAGTGGTGTAAGGTGGCGTAGTAACTGCCAGCTATCCCTCCGTAGTGTAGTGTTGGGTGATCCGTAGAATCCTGTAAGTATCCAGTCCCTACCCCCCCCCCCCCCCCCCCAAGCTCCCTTGACTATTAGGGAAATATGGTTTTGAGTGTATGAGTGGACAGTAGCCTCGAATTCCTCCTTCCAGAAGAAGGCAATCCCTCCACTTAAGCCTTTGCAATCTACTACAAAGCTGTTCTCAAATCTCAAGGTCTTTTTTATACTTTCAACTTTGAGCCTTTTACACTTTGTTTCCATCAAGAAAACAAAGGATGGGATCTTTTTGTGCACCATCTGATGCAGAGCTTGAACTGTCTGGGGGTTCCCAAGCCCTCGACAGTTCCAACTTATAACATTCATTTTGATTGGTGGGGCTATTTAACAGCCTCCACCATATCAACATTGTGCAAATTATAACTAACTCTACTCTCAGATTTAAACCTTTCGACCTTATACAGTTTATCACAGGCTGGGAGAGGGCTGGAAGTTCGCTTTGAAATGCTAGGGAAGCCTGAGGAAAGGCTTTCAAAACATAAATTCCTGGCACGTCTCTTCCAGGATGCCCTGGCTTTGGACTGGTTCAGAGCTTTGACTTGATCAGTAAGAAAGTGGTCCAGGGAGTTTATCTATGAAACCAGATCATTTGGCACCACATGTTCCTTTTTAGTGATGGTAATCTTACAAGAGTCGAGGTGTGTCTGCTTATCCACTGGGTCTGTCTTTCTAAAGGTAGTGGGTTCCACTCCTAGCATATCACTGGGCCCCTTTGAAGGGTATAGAGAGACCATTGCTTTATTTTTCACCACATTCTGTTTCAAGTAACTAACTTGGCTCTAAAAAGTCCTCTGATTCCTGCCCGTTGTTCTGAGCAATGCCTTTTCCTTTATCATTAAAAAGGTCCCTGGTAGGAGCCTGACATTCCTCTTTGACTTATGTTTTACTACTTTGAGCTTCTTCCCTGACCTCCCTTCCTTCCACCCATGGATGAGACTGAGTATGGCCCTCCTGGTATGCTCCTTCACCATATTTTTTGTATTGCATGTCAGCCTCCTTAGTAACTGGGGCTCTGAGCCATGCCCCATATTGTTGCTTACCATCACTTGGTGCACTGGTGCAGACTTGCTGAGAGTGCTTGATGACACCACACTTGAAACAAACTGAGGGTAGTCTCTCATATTTAAAGTGAATCCATGACTTCTTCCCCTCCACAGTAAGGAATGTGCCTCTTGGTAGTGCTTTGGTGATGTTAACTTCCACTCTTATTCTCAGGAACCTGCCCCAACTTATTCCTCTTTCATTTGCATGGACCTTTAGGACCCTCCCCACACTGCTACCTAGTTGGAAGCCAGTTTCTTGGTTCATGCAGTTGAGGGGTAGGTTATAGGCCTGGAGCCAAAACTCCTCTCTATTAAAGGCAATCTCATTGATGGACATGGATCCCTCATAAGGTTGAATGCATAATAGCCAGCGATCAAAGGACCATGGTCTGCCCTTTATTACTCGAGACATATCCTGCTCAGTGTTGAATTCAATGAGATATTTGTTCAAGCCGATTTCAATGAACTGAATCTAGCTCTCACACTTCCAAACTTTAGCCATAGTACTCTTAAAAAATTCCTTGTTGACAGGTTTCCCTGCCACTATCATTAGCAACATAGAAAAAGGACTTTGGTTCCCCGTTCTCGACTTCGAGTTGGATGGTAGCATCACTCCCTCCTTCTCCTTCTCAGTGAGACTCAGCCTTTCCCATTGTCTAGACAGTTCTTCATCCATGGCCATCGCTTCAGCCTTGTGAGAACCAGTAGATGGGACAAACTCTATTCTAGAGAGAAAACCTCACTGGAGTGTGAGGACTGAAATGGTGCTGTTGACGATTTGCTAGCCTTTCTCAGAAGGAGGTTTGGGTATTAGAAACCTACATGATATCATCAAAGCACTTTATTGTAAATTGGTTTGGAGATTTCTGTGTTTGAGCCCAGTTCTTGCATTAAAAGTACATGAACAATGACATCCCCTTGAACCTTATTGCGGCTAAAGCTTTTCATTCCAACTCTTAAAAAATCATTTGCAAGTTCATCCATATTATTCATCTAGAAAGTCAACGGAATATCTGTGAGGATGATTTAAACTTCTGGCATGACAATCGAGCCAGTAATGGCTCCTTAGCCTCCAACTATTAATCTTGCCTTGATAGTGCTGTGGAAAGTGCTAACCATGTCTTCGATGATTGTTCCCTTTTTAAGAGGGTGTGATTTCATTTGCTTCTACCTTTGGACATATGCATAGTATCTCTAGTAGTTGGAAGAATAATACTATTCATTGGTGGTCCTCCTTTCGTGGCTCTGAATAGTTTCACTTGCTTGTCTACTTGGTGCCTTCCCTAATTCTTTGGGAGGTCTGGCTAGCAAGGAATAAGGCTAGATTTGAACATAGTCATGTTAGTGTTGCTACTACAATTGAAGTGGATCCCTATCTTCATGGAAACTCTCAAGCTCAGCGTTGATAGTACTTCTAAAAGTAACCTTGTCTTCACCTGGATGGCTGTTGAGGCATATTAAGAACATCTAATAGCTCTATTATTACTTATTTTTCTTGTCTTTTGGGCACTAGCACTAACACTTTTGAAGAGCTTTTGTCATTAAAGATTGGGTTGTTTTATGTTACCAACTAGACATGTAGGACCTTATTAGAATCGGACTCCCAACTTATGGTTAACCGGTTTAATTCTAATTTTCAACCCCTATTTTGATATTTGGGATTATGTTTTGCCTTTTAAAACCATTTTCTCTTTTGGAGTCCATCATGTTTATAGGGAAGACAATGCTTTAACTGATAGTCTTGCCCTATTCGTTGTGCATAGTAATACGGTAAGTTTCTCTTCTATTTTACAACTTCCTAAACATATGGTGGGTCTGATTGCTTTGGATTGTACATGTATCCCTAATTTCAGGCATTAGTTGTTTCTTTGTTTTTTAGATCACAGTTTTAAATCTCGTACCGTACCGGCCGGTACGGCCGAAATTTTTCGTTTCGGCCGTCCGGCCGGTACAGGTACTATACCTGTTCCGTATCGGCCAAAATACTGGCCGGTACCGGCCATACTGGACTAAATTTCGGCCTGTACCGGCCTGTACCGGCCTATATTTCGGCCTGTGTGTTTTTTTTTTTTTTCAAACTAAAAACTTATTTTTTAACCCCTAATTCAGACTAGACTATTTATAATTTATATATATATGTATTTATATATAATTTATTTATATATAGACTATTATTTTGGAATATAATTTTGGAATATAATTTATTTATAAATCGATTATTCCGAAACGTTATCCCGAAACGCTATCCCGAAACGGTACCGGTACCGAAATATTTCGTTCCAGTGCCTTGACCGGTACGACATCCGGTACGGTATTCAAAACATTGTTTTAGATTTCTATTTATAAACCTATTATTGTTTTAATAATTTCCATGAAACATTTAGAAGTTTTGTTGTTTGAATATAACCCCCAAATTCCCTTTTGAATAATGTATTCATTCGCCATAAGTGAGGTATTAGGGATAAGTTTAATAGGTTCAACCCATTAAAAACTATCACTAATAATAAGGGAAGAAATAAACACAAGAGAAAAGGCAAAGATGAGATAAGCCAAAAGAAATTGACTCATACAAAAATGTGAAAGCGACATAAGGCAACTAGGATACAACTACTCAAAAGAAGGAAATAGACATTTATAAACGGATGAGATCTCTACAAATCTATGGATTCCTTACGACTTCTCTACGCACGACCTTAACCAGATACAATGACTCTAAAGGGTCTTCTCTCAAAAGAGGTATCATTTTCAACCTCTCGAAATCTTAAATTCTTCTATTATATTGAGGGATATGTAAGGTTATGAGAAATCGTAAAGTCGTTTGTTATAGTGGATTTCGCTTTCCAAACAACTCATGGACATTGGCTTTATGCTGAACTATATAAATCTTTGTATTTCTCTAATTATTTTTTATTTTCTTATTTAGTATTTATTTTTATGGATGAACATCAAGAATACTGTGTTGATGCCTGAATTACAATTATGAATCGGTGATAATTCTACTATCTTTACGACCGGTTAACTGGAGAATTTGTAAGAATTATCAATAAAATTATGATGGTTGCCTTTCATAAAAAAAAAAAAAGAAAAAAAAAACCTCGCCGTAAGTTAAAAAGGTGAACTCGACCAGCTTACCATATTTTATAAAATTTACCGAACAGGGCATTGCGAAGTTGACTGATTCCATTGAGAAGGAAAAGAATGTCTGTGCCATTAGATTGTGTTGGGGATATAACTAACTAATATGGAGTTTGTACAATTGATGGTAATTCTGTCACCTGTTGAAATTCTGGTTCTCTGTAGGCTTCATTAATTAAGGCAAGTATGAAAAGGGGTAGAGTTGTCATTTAAGAGGAGAAGATATTGATTTTCGATTGAAGAGAGATATTTAAGTACTACTATTCCTTGGCATCGTAAAAATTGGCAGGGAAGTACAGAGACCAGTCAGGTACTTCAGCGGAGTCAGTTTTGTTTGGTCATTTTTTTTTCCTTATTGTTTTTTGGGCGGAGTCAGTTTATATATATATATATATATGATCTCTCTCCTTTTCTGAAAGGCTGGATTTTGTACTTTTCAAGACACCCTACGTCCCTAACCTTCCTTTACCTTTTAAGATTACGGTGTGACATGCTATCAGGTGCTTCTGCATCTATTTGCACTCACTCCTCATTCTTAAATTAATTAGCGGCATATTACATAAATGTTAATCGATATGCTAGCAATTTGAAGACCTTCTGTGTTCCAATGCCACTGTAAAGTTCGAATATGGAGGAAAATTGGAAAAAGCCATATTCGAGAGACCGTACTTAACATCTTGTGGCGAAATGGGTAAATTTATTTTTTCTAGACACATATTGCTTCCCATTAAAAAACTAATGAGTATTTGTTGGAGAGAATGACGGTAGGGGTGTAAACAATTTGGTCCTGACAATAAAAACTGAAATTTTGGCTTGGACCGGACCAAATACTATACCGGTCGGTTTTGATCTAAAAAATTGTGGATTGAAGAAATTTGGTCCGGTCTCATGGTTTATAAATTTTGGACCAGATCGGACAGGATTAAACCGAACTCTTATATATATATTTTTAAAATATTTTTAATAATTTAATATATTATTTTTTAAAATAATAAATGAGTATCTAGTAATAAATGAGAATCCAGTAATTTTTGTCATCAGATTACATGCATCATTGTTTGTTGGAAAAAAACTATTCTGCCCACCCAAGTATTCCGCCTTAGTTGATTGTTGGTCAAAAATTTTATTTTTATTTTTTACTTATTGATTAAGTAAATGATTTTAAATATATTGATATATTTTTTTAATTTTTAAAAATATTTAAATATATTAAAAAATGTAAAAAAAATCCATTAAAAATTATGCCCAGCTGCAAGAGTGGGACGGCATTTGTTTACAATATTTGTGTTCCAATGGGTCTCACCGGAAAAAATAGTACAAGCTGAATTACTCTCGAAAATATTAAAGCAAAAGGAAAAAATTAACAAAAACAAAAACTTAATCAAACATTTTTCTCCTTTCAAGAATTTTTTTTTTCCTAAAAAAAAAAAACATTTTGGTCAACTCTTTCAACAATTTGTACCCAATAAAATTAGGACACATCAGTAAGCTGTTGGATGCTCAGAATTCGTCCCCTCGACTGGACTGAGTCAGTCGCTCAGGCCTGACTCCTGAGGCTTCAGGCCTTCAGGCTTCCTTACATCAACAGTACTTTTCCTTTTACTTCGTTTGTCCTGTTCTTGCTATTTAATTATCTTTAGTATTTCAATTGTGAGGGGCTCTACAGCCGCACATGGCCTCCCCGACAGTTTTTTATTTTTTAATACTTTTAAATATATGTATTTTAATTTATAATATTATTAAAAATATATTTTTTTAATTATTAAACAAAGAAAACAAAAACATGCAGGCCTATCGAGAGCCCCGGTTTATCATTTCTCTTCTAGTAGTGACAGGGTTATTAACTTATTATTATCTATCTATTATCTAAACTTATTTTAAGTTTTTTTTTTTATTTTAAGTATTTTTTAACATCCTTAATTATTAAGAAAAAGTTAAAATATATATATAATTTTACTAAGACTCAATTCCTTAATTATTAAGTAAAAAAAAATTTTAAAAATTTTAAAAAATCAAATACAAATTAAATAATAAATAAATAATAATAGGATAATAATTCTATCCTTATTCTTTCTCTTCTATTGTTGTCTGTCATCCTCTCAGATTGAGTGATCATCCGGAAATTTATTGGGTAAAACAAGCAATGTTTTAATTTCATTTTAAGACTTTTCAAATGGGATTATATTGGGTAGAACTTAAAATTTTTAAAAAATAACATATTTTATAAAATTAAAATACGACATTAACTGATTGTTAAATTAATATTAAAATAGTTATATGAATATTATTATTCTTTTAGATGCCCCTCGATTTTTATCATTATTCAAATTGTTACGATCCGATAGGTAATCCATTTCTCTCTCCCCCACTCGATTGCGTAACACATCATAGGCAGAATGAGAGGTAAAATGGACAATGCTAGATTTACACAAATATTTTACAAAAATAAACATATAAAATTGTGTAATTTGATATGATATATTAAATCTATTTTATAATAAATATGTTTTACAATCTGATATGTCACATCAAGACATGTCAGTTTCTAAATTTATCATTATAAGATCTTTTTATAGACAAAACATTTCTTGCATAAAATTGATTTAAAATTTTATCACGCTTGCACGAAGGAAACATTTCTTGATTTCTAGATTTAGTACTCTACTATTTTTTTTAATAGCGGACCAAATTTCATTCATTAAAGAGGACATACAAAGTTGACTTAAAAATAAGCTAGTTACAAACAATAATAACTTCCCAGCACACTTTCGTGACTGACATGGTCTAGTTCAGACGATAGATCTCTAAAGACCTAAGTCTAAGAGATAGCATAACTCTGTCCATGATAGAGTTAACAGTAATCGAGTGACAAAATCTCATACCCCGACTAAGCGGAGTAGGGTGCACCAACCCCACCATAAGCACTGCCTAAGCAAAGGGGAGGGAGGGAGGGGGGGGGGGGGGGGGGGAACCACTCCATTCGGACTAAGGTCCGAAGACACTATTTTTTGGATTTTTATTTTTCTAAAAAGTAAATACAATACACGAAATAAAATACAATGGGAAAACACTGTGAAAACGAAAAAACAGTGCTCCAAGAGGCTGCTGTGGCGCGTGCAGTACACATGCCACTCTGGGAGGAAAACTGACGGTTGATCTTGGAAGCCCCGGACTCACAGCATAGGGCTTCACTGTGGCGCGTGAGAGACATTCGTCGAACGTCTCTGAGATTTTTGTCTCGCGCGTGCAAGCTACTCGCCGCTCTATTTGGCGCCGCATTTGGTGGACTTGAAGATCGACGGCTGGGCAACACTGTGGATGGGTGCGTGTGGGTCTATGGACGCCGGGGGTTCCAAATCTACGATTCTCCCTTATTTGGCCAGAAAAAACATAAAAAAAAAAAAACTAAATGGAACACTGCACAGAGGGGGAGAGAGGGAGGGAGGGGGAAGGGAGCCGAAGCTCCCACCCCCTCTAGTCGAATTTGTAGTGAAGGTTTAGAGGGAAGGGAGAGCCTTTTTCCTAGAGAGAGAGAGAGCATTTCGTCTAGTACTCCACTATTAATTTTTGAGTTTTGCAATTATATCCTTCCATCCAATTTTAGTTAAACTAAATAATAATGTGAATGTGATGTGATGTTAATGTCACATGCAAACTAATCAAAAAATAACATGGAGAGGTTTTTTAATCTTCGCCAGATGGGCCCAACTATACTGAATAAGGCCTATGGAAGCCCAACGAATTAAAGGCTATAGACGCACCATATGCTCACCACCTTGAGATCACATTGCCCAATAGGATTAATATATAACTATCACCTTACAAAGAAATCTTCTTCTAAGGAAACAACGAGATATCTGGGATATTTTCCCTCGATATGTTAATCCTTTCCTTTTAAAGTAAATCCCAAGAATGTGATAATCGAGTCCCAAGATTTGGAGAAAGAATAATGATATCCTTATAAGTTATAATCCACGTCTATATAAAGAGCCAACATTAGCAATCCAAGGTAACTTCTTGATCCCTCATTGCAAGGTGATACATATATATTTCTAACTTAGGTATCGGAAGTGTACTAGGCACACTTGGCCACCGTCTTTTCTTGTTGCAAGTTTGCAGTCGAGATCAGTTGGCGGTGAAACATGTCTAAGGTGGCCAGCTCAGATTACAATTCCTTGATACGCTTATCGCGAGCTTTAACCCTCTGGTCGATACGCAACATGGAATTTGTTAACTCATTGTCTCTTGTCCATTCACTCATGATCCTTCTTCATCGCCGAATGTTGACTAGATAGCTCCTCCAATTCCCCCTTTTCTTCATCTGGATCAAATCCTAGGAGATGACGGGCTTCCTCGCTCTTCGTCGAGACCTTAGATAGCTCATGGAAGCATCTCCTAACCTTCTCCAACTTTGCCTCCAAACGAAACAACTCTCCTTGTCTCAAAGCTCTTTCTTCTTGAAGCACCTGCAACTAAAAAATGGGCGCGATCGGCTTCTTCCCTCGCCCGATTGACCTCCCCCCTGAAGTCGACCACATCTTTACATAGACCAGCCAAGTCACCCTTTAGCAACCATATGTAGCCATAAGCCTGGTCGAGGATCCTCCAATTTAGCCTTCTCAGTCTGTACCCACGCAACCTCTTTCCACACTTAAAGGCGAACATACTTCTTGCCCAGACTTCATCCTCCAACTCGGCCTGTTCGTTGATGATCCAGGCTGCTAGTTGATCCATGCCCTGCCAATATCACACACACATAAGGATCCAGGTTGAAAAGAAAGAAAAGTAGAGGCCAAGTCAGAAAAATAGCCTATTGAGGAAAAGAAAACTCTCAACTTGTTCGCCATAGCACGAATAGAATCATCTTGTGCCTTAGACCTCGGTATAGTCGAAGCCCAAGATGGACCGGAGTGCACCTCACCTTGAAGAAGGGGCACTGTGATGGCCCGAGTTTCGTCTAGGCTTGGCCCTTAGAATTGTTCTAGGTTGCCATGGTATTTTAGGAACCTTAGTTACTTTGAAAGGCCTTAGAAGCCTTTGATGTAGTGATTTAAGCACAAGAGAAGAGTGGCTCTAGTTACCTTAAGGACTTAAGCCCTACTTAAGAATTTAGGTCCAATGGTTTAGGCCCATGACCCAGTTCTAAATTTGCTAAGTGTTATGTGACCCAAGAATGTTTTGCTTTGAACCTAGTCTTGAAAGTGGGTCAAGGGAGAAAGAGAGAAGTGTAGGAAAATGCCAACGGTTGGCTTACACGCCTATCTTAGAAAAGTTGCAACTTGTCATTGTGTAAGAAACTTTTTAGATGATTCAAGAGATAAAAGGAACCTAGAGGAGACCAAAGGATTTTCGGCTAGACCCAAATTCCCACATGTTTAGACCCTTTGTCTTGCCCAATTCGAGTCCCAAGGGAGTTATCTTGGAAAGAGAAGCTTAGGGAAGTGAAATTGGGCTTTTTCTAGGAGTTTTGCATGGGAAATCGAATGGAGGCTTATGGGATTTCAAAATTTAGTCAGATAATGCCAAGTGTCAAGCATGCATGGAGTTTCTAGAAGGATATGTGAAGAGACATTTGGACTGAAGGATAAGAATACCCTTAGAAATTCGGCTAGCACACTCCCAAACACTATGTTCCTTTGCCACTTGTCACCTAGTCTAAATTGGACCAATAGAACATGAAAGGTCACCTAGGGAATGAGTATTGGAAGATGAAACATCATCTTGGGAAAGGAAGAAAGAGGTGGACGGCTAAGCCATGACATATGTCTTTTGCCACTTGTTATCCATGCAAAAGATTACTTGCTTGGGAAAAGGAAGAGTCACATGATATTTTACCATGTTACCCTTAGAAGAAACACTCAATTGTTTGAAGGAAAGGAAGGGCATAAGAGGAAATGTGATTTTCGGCCAAGGAGGGAAGTTCACACGCCACCTCCAAGATTTGCCCCTTCCCAATGCAATCTAGTGGGGAACTCCAAGAGGCTTTCGGTTTTTGAGAGAGGAAGAGGAATGAACCTTGCCACTTGTCTCACATGCAAATGTTTTGATTCAAACAAGGAGGGAAGTCAAGGGTCACCATATAAAGAGAAGGGTACATGCCTAGGAGGCTTTTCCTTGCCATTTTTCGGATTCTTGCATGATTTTCCACTCTCTCCACTCAATTCTCTCAAGTTCCTTTGAAAGCTCTCTCTCTCATTTTCTTGTGTTTTCTCACCAACCAAACAAGAAGATCCTTGCAAGAGAAGGATTTCGGCACTACCCAAGGATTTGCAAGGTAAGATTCGGTTTACCAAAGTCTAGCTTTTACACAAATCCTTTCTCAATCCGAAAATGAGATTCAAATCTCATTTGACTTTGAGAAATGACAGAACATGCACTTTCTACCATTTTCTTGGAAAATAACCCAAGAGAAACCCTTGAGTCCGATTAGTGAAGGGGGATTTATCCTCCATGTTTCGACCATCTCATGTATTTTTGGCTACCTTAGGTTTTGTTTTACCTTATGTGTGAAATGAAAAGGGTTTTAACCTAATAACCCTAGAAGCCGAATGGTTTATGACCAAGTGATGCCCTAGAAACACACACACACACTCAAGAACATAAGTTAGGGTTTTAGATGCTTTTTCTAATATGATATATTCGGATTTACAGCTTGCTTGTATTTCTTTTACAAGGATTTTGTAAGTATACACTCAAACTACTCTTGGTTAACACTTGTATATGATTATGTAAATCTTTTCATTACCATATTTGTTTTGGTTGCTATTTCTTGATTGTTTGATTATATTACTGTAATCTTATATCAATCTATGGAAGGAATATATGCTTTGAAATTATGATGAATATGCCATGAAATCCTTGTATATGTTTCGGTTTTCACATGTTTATGAATGATGAAATGTGTATCATGATCTTTCGGCCATATGATGTCTTGATTGATTCAGATCTTGGTCAAATGTTATGATTTCATGCTTTGTTTTACTAAACTATGATTTCTATGTTATTTGCTTGAAGTTTGGAATATATTTATGTGATGAATCTTCATGTTTTTATGCCTATGAGTTTCGGCCTAAGCAAGATTTTATGGTTCTATGCACATGTTTTTATATCTATCATGGTTTATGTGATTATGCTATGAAATGAATATGTTGTGCTTGGTTGTTTCATACACGGCATTTCATATGTTGTATGCCATGCATAAGTAAGCATGTTTAAGTCTCATGTCACATGCATTTGGGGAAAGAAGTGTTTTCAAACAAGTGTTTTTAAAGAAGTGTTTTCAAAGAAGTATTTAAAAAAAAAAAGTGTTCTTCAAAGAAAAGAGTCTAAATGTTTTATCACGACCCCAAGTGCTAGGGCAGGAAAATATCCTAGTGGAACTCCTATGTCCACTTTGAAGTGCTTAAGAATGGAGTGGTAACACCTAGGTCGACGAAGAATAGTTGACGAGCCTCGAATGGATATTTTTTAAAGAATACCAGAGCGAAGGAGCACCTAACGCTAGTGGGTGCATAAGGCATGTAACTCGACAAAGTAAGGTCGAGTTAATATGATTCTCTGTTTATGACGTATTCATCACGGTATATGGACTGTTGATGGTGCGGTAACTACTAGGAACACGCGGTGCAAGGAGGGGAGCCGTGTTGTATCCACCCTCTGAACAAGTATAAGAGCTCATATGATAAAGATCACTCGATGAAAATCTTGTGATATGTTCTGATAAGGCAAGTTCTGAATAAGATCACGTGAATAAGAAAAAGTTAAGAAGTTTTTATGAAAAGTTTAAGTCTTTGTTAGAAGTCTTTTGCAAATGGTAAAGTGCATAAGTTAGGTTCTGGTTAAGGCATAAGTCAAGTACATGTCCATGCACGCATATCATGATATACTTTTTGTATGCTTGTATTAACCGTGGTATGTTGTGTGATTACTTGCCGAGATTTCTCGAAATCTCATTGTAGTAGTTTCTATTACCATTCCCCAACCGGAATGGTAGAAGTTGTAACAAGTTTAGTAAGAAGCCACGATAACCAAAAGGAAGAGAACGGCACCTCCTCCTTTGGAGAGGATTGTGCCTAAAATGGCCATGAATTTGCCTGAGTCGTCCATCTGGGAGCATCTCGAGGCCATCGATCGAGAGATCACAGGAATACTAGAATTCATTGCCGAGCTCAAGCAGCATAACAATCGAGACAAGGATAAGGCTTTAGAGAAGCGCGTGAAGCCTGAGTCTTCTTGAAGAAACGGGTGTTTAAATATTTTGTGGAAAAAGAAAAAGAAAAAGAAGACATTAATGTTTATGGCCAACTTTTGTGGACTCGTGTTTCTTTTGTGGGAGTCCTGTGTTTTGGGAATTTTAAAATTATGCTTCATGTTTTTGGGATATTTGGCCTTTAAGGCCTATGTTTATGTTTTGGGACAATGTTTTGGGTTATGATATTAGTTTATGGTACCATGTGCTTTGCAACTGCTTATCGCATTGCCTAGTTACTCGACTTTTATATGTTTTTTTTCCGCTGTATCATTATTGCATATTGCTAGTGTACTTAGGTGCATGCATAGCATATTATCTGTCATGTACGAGGGGTGTTTACCCTTGTCCCAGCAGACAAGGGTTGGATGCACCTACACGCGAGGGCGAGGAGTCACCCTCAAGGGCACCCACCCTTACCTTGTCAATGGGTTGGGATGAACCTGCTATAGCAAGGTTGATTGTGGGTGATCGTCCCTTGCCTCTCCCCTCGACACGGAAAGAATTAGCCACAAGCATGAGCTCCTCTATGATGAGGGGTGAAAAAGGTCCCTATTTGCCTCCCAAAGAGGCACTAAATGGCAAAGAGGGAATTGAGACCCTACCCCCCCTCGACTCCAAGTCGTGGGGGAGTGCGGGAGTTTTGCCACCAAAGACAGTTGAGGGAAGGGATCCTGGGGTGGGTCCCCTTTCCCCTTCCTCCCCTTGAGATTCAATCTCAGTCCACGGCTCCTTGACTTCCCTTGTCGGGGTCACGACACGAGGAATATTGGAAAAGGTGTCCAAAAGACCACGGGAGAAAATTGAGTCGATGTTTGCATCCTTCTCTTCATCGACCAACTCCAGGCCTACTGGTAGGGTTGATAGAATAACAGAAACTCAAAGTCAAGGGCCGTCGTCAAATCTGTGAGGGTTTGCCCCATCAAATCGCCTAGACCGTCTGAGGCAAGAGAACATTCTCGGATGGGAGATTGCCCCCCAACAGGAACCTCAGCTCACCCAGAAAGATCGCTCGGCTAGGGAGGAGGCTCCAAAGTTGTTCTTGAAGGGTCAGGGCCACACAAGGCTCGGGCACCATCTCGACCTTGCAGGGTCGTGGAAAGCCTTTTCTTATCTTGGGAAGCAGCCAGTTCCTTTTGAAGGCGACGACCACTCACATGAGACCAGTCGGACATCACCAAAAATTTGTAAACATGGGCCCTCGTCAATAGGGCCTCTGTCCAAATGGCTTCCTGGTTATGCTTGACCTAGGAATAAACTCTCTCAATGCGGACTAGCTCTCGCTGAGAGAGAGTAACGGCTATGGCCTTGTCGTCGGGGACTTTTGCCCAAATGGCACAAACTAGGAAGTCCGCCTTATTGGCTTCCATGCCATGGAACTCCCATCCATGGCCAAAAATAAAGAAGAATTTTTTTCTGACACTATTTGGCATTATAGACAGTCTTCAAATCGAGTGAGGCGAAATCAGGGGTGAGAACAAAAGTTGCAAATATTGCCCTCCAACGCCTTGACAGCATGGGTGGCAAGGAATTCCTGGGCAGTCAAATTGAGATACCCCTCTCTAGCGGGTTCAAAAACCATTCTCCAGACAACACAACAACACATTAGAACCCTCCAAGCATTAGAGTGAAGTTGAGCTGGTGCCAACTTCAAGTAGTCGAGAACGCCATGTACTAGCCGACAGAAAGGGAGCAGTAACCCATGAGAAAGGGCACAAGCCGTCAGAGCCACCTTTTCAGGGAAGCCCTCGGAGTTGATGGCCCAGTGGAGAGGAACCTCAAGAACCACTGAATCGAGGATTCCATAAGAATCCCTCAGCTTCCTGAGGTCAGTCATGGTGAGGACAAATGACCAATTGTAACGTTCATAATAGGGCACGTCGCTGGCAGAAGAGGACTCTAGTGCCGACACGGATCCCATCGGAGAGGGAGGAGGAGATCCATGTGAAGGAAGTCGAGAAACATTCTAGTGAACCATTGACACAGAAAAGTAATTTGAAGAAGGAGAAGTTAAGGTTTCGACAGAAAACACAAATAGTGAAGAAGATGAGTAAGCAAAAGTGAAAGGGGCAACATGAGGGAGGAAAAAGTTATTTATAAAGGGAGATGAGACGGTTGAAATGCCCTAGGGAGAATGCAAGGGGTCTGGCAGCGTGATTGCTATGGACAGATCCCATGATCTGGTGATGTGAGTGGGTATAGACGCAGAGCCGTTACAACCCCCCCGAGCACGATAGCATGAACAACCAATCCAAATCGATGATGTGATGGGCAAGAATCATTCATAATTTTTAAATTCCCGATGTAACACCTTGCCAAAACATACCAAGAGATCATAAAGATAATGGAGTTTTGACCATATTAAGGAACTAGTATGTGAAGAATATGAAGCATCTAAAGCCATAAGTTATAAATTACTTAAAGAGCATTCTTTTGTCAAAGAACCCATACGAAAACGTCAAGAAAGAACTTACTACCTTGATGGGCTTAAGGATTAAACCCATAACATCTTGAGGATCTTAGCTAAAAGGGAAATGGGCTTAATCATAAAAGTTAAAGGATCCAACTCTTGAGGAGAAAACCTAGAATGGGCCCAAGGTAAGGCCCAAAAGTGAGGGCCAAGGTTTAGATCCAAATCCTAATGAATTAAGGCCCAATAGGGAGCCAAACAACTAGGTCAAATCCAAATGGACCAAGGCCCAATAGGAAGCCCAAAACTAAAATCCTAATAGGCCAAGTCCAATAGAAAGCCCAATCACTAGGCCCAACCAAATATACTAAGGCCCAATTTGAACAGCCCAATCCAAAGCCCTAAAGAAAGCCTATCCCAACGTACAAAACTTGGGGCAAAGTTGCCCAACTTGGAGATCAAGTTTAGGAAACTTGCACACCACTCCTTGCCTTAAGAATTCAACACCTAGTGCACCTTGACCGATCTACATGGCATACAAAAAACTTCTAGGTGGTCAAGTTTCACTCTCCACCATGGATTCAAGAGGACAACTTCTGATTTAGTTTAACACAATAAGACAAAAACTAAGACAACCGGCATGAAAATGGTATATCGGCTATTGGACTTCAAACCAATCCCTTTGAGAAAACTTTTCTGAAAAACTAAGACTTTATCTCTTTAAATTAGATTAATTATTAGCCAACCTAGCTTGAAGACCTAGGTTGCATCAGACATAGCTTGAAGACCTAGGTTGCATCAATATACACATACAAAAGAGGAACTATAGCTCTTAGCATCTAGCCAAGTATCATCATGAACAAGCTTACAAACCACCTTCTATTCCCACTCCATTCCCTTGGTTCCCAAGCAAATATTGAAGTAACAAGGCATTCAACCATTACGTGATACCTAATCCTTGGTTTGACCACAAAGCTTGAAGGAAAAATTGAATAGAAGATTGAAGAAGCCAAATGGCTCTTCTCGGCCACCAACACAATACTCGCCTCTCTTCCACCTCTTTCACCAAGAAGCCAAGTGTCCCTCACTCTCATCTCTTTCTTGCACAAAAAAAGAATCACTTCTGCACCTACTAAGCCATTAGAGCCAAACTAGTTAAGAGAAACTAGTGGTTTTAGGCAATGGTTTTGAAGGGGATAAAAAATATGTTCAGCTATGTTCATAGAAACCTGTTCAAACTTTAGAAATTCTTACACCCTATGCCCCAAAAATTCAGAAAGACTTTTTCCTTAGGTAGACAAAAGATTCTCATAGCTGAACATAAGAAAACAAAGGCAAACATCATCATAACCCTTAGCCAATTACACCATGGCAAACATATGGGAAAGTTTTCAGATGAATCATGTTATGTGTTGTTTCTTGAATGTTTTCCTTCTTCAAATGAAGCCTATAAGTAGCACCCCTCATGCCTTACTTTACTTCACACCACATGCAAAAGAACTTGAGTAATAGAGAGAAAAGTTTCAAAATAGTTAAAGAGAGAGCTATAGCCGAGCACCTTGAAGGGAAGTCTTGGGTGTGTTGACCAAAATCTTCAAGTTGTTAAGTAGTCTATCTCCAAATATTGTTGGTTGATGAACTAACATGTTAAGCATGAATTGTTGCTGCCATGAGGAGTTTAAATTCAAGATTTGATATGAGGAAGTAAATTGATGCATGCTCGGGTTAGGTTTTTTATGCTAGCATGAATAAGCTTTTGTTAAAGGTGATATATGATCTTGATATATTGAGATGAGTCTAGTTAAAATCATGAAAGCACAAGTAAGAGTTGATATTATGAAATAAGAAGCATGCCATGAACATATTTTCAAGTAATATCTTGGATTGATCGTCATGCATCATCTTGGGTTCTACTAAGTTAAGAAATAATATTCTTCCAAGAATGATATCTAAAGGTGTTGTTACCATGATTGGAATGTAAGATATACCATTGTTAGAACCTAAAATGCATATGATAAAATGAAGTTGGAAGTAGTTGACGAATATATATATATATATATATATATATATGAATTGATATGTGATGGCATGTTTAGTTTATTAACCAAATCCATGATGTTGATCACAAGTGCTAGATTAAATGGTTGAACAAGTGTGCATCTATGATTTGTAAGAATACATTAGTTATGCTTAAAATCACAAGTAGTGAAAAATTGGTATAGTGCATGCCACGGGTTAGCAAGACTCTCATGGTAATATTGGAATTATGATAAAACATGGAAAGCTTGTATGAATGAAAGGAATCTAGGATCAAAATGAAGAATAAAAGCCAAAGTATGATTGTTGCAAAATATATGATTCTTAATGAAATAAGAAGGTTCTAACTTCAAATATATCTCTTGTTTCAATCATGTCACCTTCATAACTTAAGAAGTTTGTAAGTTGGCTTCTAACTTACTCTTGAATAATTTTATATGCTTTGTGTAAACACAACATTCATGATGTAAAATTATTTTGATCATGAAATGAATTATGACACTAGAAGCATTCGGTCACTTGATCCTGAAATGTGTTGTTTTTTACATTTTTTTATGGAAACAGACTCATTTCATTAATGAACCGAAGTTACAACTGTGATTTATCAATATGTGAAAAATCCAGACTATAAGCCAAACTACACATCAGCTCAGGGGTTTCTCCACACGCAAATTCATTTGTGGCAGACATTGTCTTAACTTCTAAAAAAACTCTCTCCTAACAGAAAAAACGCTCTGTAAAATAGAACTTGAAGGCCGCCTCTATCCTCCCAGGGAGGAAGAGACACTGCTATAGACACCAAATCCAATAGTCTATTTCTATTTTATTAATAACTAAAATAACAAAAAAACTACAAATAAAACACATAACCAACTACAGAGCCACAAGCACCGGTGTGAACCCAGACATCACGCCTACTGCAAGCATTGGCAACTCGAGCCCCGACAGCATGAGCACCCAGCTCACGCACTGACAAACAGCCTCCACTGCTCAAGCGGCACCTAAGCACGAGCATTGGCCATACCACCACCGCCCGTAACATCGCCCGCCTCTCTCGAACAGCTCTTGCCCCATATTGCGTCTGATCCAAAGGCTCAACACCTCACTCGGGTCAAAATGAAGAAATGGAACAACAAAAACAAGAAAAGAAAAACACTAAAAACCAAACGGATGAACAATGCACATAGCGTCGGCAGTGCTGCGTGTAGTACACTGGTCACTTTGGAAAGCAAGTTGACAGTCAATCTTGGATGTCTCGAAGTCAGGGATTCCGGAGAAGCCTAGTGTGGCGCGTGATGGCCACATGCAGACGAGATCCTGAACTTTCTCCCGCGCATGCGGGCTTCACTCCACTTCGATGGACGCTGGATTCAGTGGTCTTGAAGATCGCGCGGCTCGGCATCGTCCTGATGGGACGCGTGTTGAAGGGCGACGACTGGAAAGAACCGAACGGCGATCCTCCTTTATTTGGATTGAAAAACACAAAAACAAAACTAAAAAAATACTACACAGAAAAGAAATGGATAGAGGAGAAGGGCGGTGGAAGGAAAAAAGAGGGCGGGGGGGAGGAGCCAAAGCTCCCACCCCCTTTCGTTAGATCTGAGTTTGGGAGAATTTAGAGAGAAGGAAGATGATTTTTTCTAGAGAGAGAGGTTGAAGCTCCCACCCCCTTTGTTGTTTTTTACATTGTCTAGTATGATGCATGAAAATATGTATCATTTTACATGAAGTATATTACTTGTTACAAAGGATGGCATATGTCACCAAATATGTTTGTCATGAGCATAGCACGAAAAACATTTTTATGATGACCCAATACTAGGAGTTGTAACCCTTGGGTTGACAAAGAATAATCAATGAATTTCGACTAGGTCCTCTTTAAAGGACTCCGGGGCATTGTTGAATTATGACACCTAATGCTGGTGGGTGCTCAAGTTATAAAAAAGTTATGGTCAATGCATTGAAAATTTTCTGAGCAACTCTGATGACATTGTTCCGATTAAAAATTGGGTTATGGTAACTAGTAGTTACTCACAGTGCACAATGAGAAGCCCTGTTGATACCATATGTTAAGATGAATCAAAATTAAAGAAAGAAAGGAACTAGATTGATAAAAGAGGAAAAGTGTGAAATGTTCTTTGTAAGAAAATGTTCCTCTAAGTTTTATGAAAGATGTTGAGGAATCTGGATGAAACGCAAATATAATTCCTTTCTCTGCATCTCATGTATTTATTTCATGTTTATTATCTGTCATGTTCATATTATCTCTGTGTATGTTGGTTGTAAACGTACCAAGATTTCAAGGAATCTTATTATATTAGTTCCAACTATCATTCCATTTGGGATGGTAGAAGTTGTAGCAGGACTTGAAAATGGTGATGAATGCCAACCCCTAGCTAAGGATGGTTGAGGAGGATCTAGACCCAGATCCCTAGTTAGAGTTGATTATGATGTTCTTAGAGATGATCTTGCATGCTATTTAGTGCATCAAAGATGCTATGGAAATGTTCTTTTTTAAAACCCCCATCAACCACGACTTGAATAAGGAGATATATTCTCCATTTGTCTTTAAGTACTATGTACACACCTCATGTTATGGACTTTTAAATGAGGCATGAATGAATGTTAATGAAGTTATGTTTTTTGGTTATTCTGGTGCAAAATTTTTACATTTCACATTTCCACTACAATTATTACATACTGCTAGATGAATTATAGATTGCATTGCATGTTATATAATCATAAACGAGAATATGTGAACATGTGTTACATGTCCTGATACTCTAAGTCTTTGTTCCACCATAAGCGGAGGTTGGGGGTGTCACACCCACTATGCCAGCGTGACAAGAATTTGCAGGATAACTAAAGAGGTTCTTTTATCTTCTCAAGATGGCCCCAACTATATCGAATAAGGCCTATACTGGAAGCCCAACAAATTAAAAGCTGTGGGCGCACCATACGTTCATCACCATTAGATAGCACCACCCAATAGGATTAGTATGGTAACTCTCACCTTAGAAAGATATCTACTCCTAAGGATACAGCGAGATATCTACGATATTTGCCCTTGATATGTTAATCCATTCCTCCATAAAGTAAATCTTGGAAATTTGATAATCGAGTCCTCGAGATGTGGGGAAAGAATAAAATTATCCTTATCAATAATAATCCACATCTATATAAAGAGCCAGCATTTTCAATCCAAGGTAACTTATTGATCCCTCATTACAGGGTGATATATATATATATATATATTTCTAACTTAACCATCAGATGTGTGTCCAGATACATTGAGCCACCATCTTTATCTGTTGCAAGTTAGTGGTCGAGATCAGCTGGTGGTGACACACGTCTAAAACATAACACATGACATATTGTATCATGATAGTCATCTTAATAAAAATTTAAATTATTTGAGAATAGATAATTCTAAAAATTAAGAAAAAATAACACAAAGATAACTCAATAAAAATTTAAAAAGAATAAAAAATTTAGTTTTTTTTTTAAATTATTAACTACTTCAATTTTTTTCATTTTTGTTTCACATTTTTAATCATTTTTATATTCTAATTCTACTATTTTGAAAAGTTCTTACTTTTAACAATTTTGACTTTTTGAAAGTAATTTTTGGATTTTCAAAGTTATTTTTATGTTTTTATTTATGTTTTAATAAGGTGGCTGACATTACATTTATGCTGCGTGCAAGATTCTATTTGGTTAAGGATTTAATTGTTAAAATATGAAATGCCGATGTTTAAAATGCTAAAATTAGAAATCGGTTGAACTTTTTACCAACGGTTGAAAACGCAAGAACTTTATATATATATATATATATATATATATATATATATTTATATATATATATATATATTAAAAGAGAGGGTAGTCACATGTTCAATAGTGATCCCCGTCCAAATTTATTAATAAGCTCTCACTTGTGGCGGAGGAATATCGTGGTAACAACCAAGTACTTGGATTTTACAAAAACAGAGAACAAAAAAAATAAAAATCCCAAGTACCAAAATACGCTATATCAAAAATACCAATCAAAACCAGAATACCTATAAACGAAATCAAGACAAAACCAAATAAACTAGACGCAACGTCTGAAACGAACAAAGCCACAAGCAACATGTCGCAAGACTGATATTCAGCACTCATACCAGAACCTTCAACACTTCCGAAGGTGAGCTAGCCCACATGAATCTATTTTGATGATACACTTAAGCAGATGAGGAAGTTCCATATGTCCTAACCATTCATGGGAGATACCACTACTTCCAAGCCAGGCCAAAAAGTCGGCAGCCTTATTTCCTTCCCGATAGATGTGATTAACATAAAAATTAATCTTTGCCAACATATTAACAATGTCTTCCCAAAAGTCCTTTAGGTACCAAAGAGTACATCTTCCATTTTTAATCCAATTCACTACCATTAGAGAGTCCATCTCAATAATAAGGTTATTATGTCCCAATCTTTTGCAATGTTTAAGACCTGTCCCAAGGGCCATAACTTTCACAAGATTGTTACTATCGTGACCAATTGATTCGGAAAAAGCATATACCACTTTTCCGAACTCATTTCTGACTACTCCTCCTGCACCCAACATTCCAGGATTATTGATGCTACTTCCGTCCACATTCATTTTAAGCCACTCTCTTAGGCTTCTCCCATCTCACTACCATAAGTGCCTCCTTCTTCCTTGCATTAATAGGAAGATTCAAAGATTTTAAAACCTTGATATCATACTCCACTAACCGAGAAGCCTTGTGAATTTTAATGCCAACCCAATGAATACAATACTTTATTGATCTCCATAAAGCATGAACCTTCTCCTTTTTACCTTCCATCCTGGCTTTACATCTCCAATAACATAAATTTCAAGAAATGATCACAAGTACAAAACCAATAAGAATGCCAAGTTGTGATGATTTTGATGCTCTCCGAAACCAAGCCTCTACTATTGCTCTCGAAGACCCGTTTGGGACAAACGGGATTCCCAAAATGTTTGAGCTAAGTTTCCAAATGGCCATAGCAATGTTACCACTATATAACACATGATTGATATCCTCCAAGGCACCTTGTCGACAACACTCACACTTGGAAACTAAAGGCACTCCAAGTCTTCTTATGTGGTCATCCACACTAAGGCTTGAATTTAGGGCCATCCACACTAAGGCTTGAATTTGGGGCCTTCCACATAAGTACAGAAAATTTCTTAGGAAGTGCCACATTCCATATCCAATCCCACCATTGACATTTAGGATTACTAACCCGAACAAAGGACCAGGCACTCCTGGACGTGAAGGAGCCATCCGAGTTGCCCAACCAAATAAGCTGATCATCACCTAGCCTTCGACTCTTGATTTCATTGACAATAGTTTCGAATTTTTCAGGCCCTACTAACTGCTCCAATTTGTCCAATTCCTAGCTATTATTTAGCATAACATGTTTCACCTTCAAAGTCGAGTCTCCCACAATCGGGTGCTGCTCCATCAAAGGACCAGAGCTCAGCCAATTATCTTTCCAGAAAGACACATTCCCCTATCGAATTTTCCACTTAGAATGCAAAAGAGCAACAAGTATTTCTTTAGCTATTGATTTCCAGAACTGGGTGCCTCTAGAAGAGTTAATCTCCAGCGGGCGCATACCATGCATATACTTCGCTTAAAAGTATATTTTCCATAAAGAGTCTGAACATAGCAAATTCCAGGCAAATTTGAGATGTAAAGATCTTTGAGCATCAACTTGATTCCTCAACCCAACCTGTAACAGCCCGCTAGAAATTCATTGGTGGAATTTCTATTGACTTTAGGAATCTTGTAAAAATCCCATAAGTTTTTACGAATCAACCAATCGCATAGGTTTTAGTCTGTCAACCTAGTTAGTGCTATCACTCACTATGGTGCTAAAAATATGAGTTTTATTTATTTGAGGTGGTTAGAAGTGTCATAATGCATTATGGTCTACGCCATTAGACTCAGTGGATTATTTAGAATTGTATGGCGCAATAGCCTATTTTCATAATTCCAGACGAAGCGTTTGTTGGAAATTGTGAAATTATTTTTAGGGGCACTTCGAGGTTGAATTTCGGTATAATATTTTCACCGTAGGTTAATATGAATATTTAGGAATTTTTAGTGTTAAGTTTATGATTCACTTTTTCGGAGTGAATAGTAACCTCGATAAGCGCACCAATTGCAGTATTTCAAAATCATAGTGTGGAATGTCCAAATTAGATTAGAGAAGTTTTATTTGGACACTTTGCAAGATCTTAGCCACACTTAGTGAATAATATTAGACACTTGGCACCATGAGGAATGTTTGTTGAATTTGAAGGAATCAAGGTGTGAGATCATGCCACTTAAGCAAAACCTTGTTTCATCTGCTCAACAAAATTGTGCCAGACCAAAGAGGTTTTCAATCCTAGTGAAACCCTAAATGGTGGGAATCCAATTGAAAGCCCAAAAGCTTTGTTGAAATCAAAACCCTAAACGGTTTCCCCAAAACCCTAAAGTTGGCCTCTAAACATTTTCTAATCCGATTTATAGCATTGTGTTTAATCACTTGATGAAATCACTTCCACATGCTATTAATCCTTCAAATTTGTGTTAGAACATCATTATCCAACCTTGTTAACCTTGAGAAATTGATTGGACCAAGTGATATTGGATTTGGGCTTGATAGCAACCCAAACCCTCTTTAAACCCCAAAATTTAGGCCCATTCGGTTTAGGCTCATTAAGGCCCACGAATTTGCTCACCATAGGATTGCTTCATGGCTAAGTTTTGTACCCCCACTTGGCTGGCCAGATCTTTACAAGAAGGGCCTAGAAGGTTCTTGAAAGACAAAGCTAAAGGGCCACCTCACTCTTTCACTCTCACACTCCACCTTGAGAAAAGATCTTGGTCTGATTTTTATGAGATGAAAATGCCAACACTCAACCTTTCCTTCAGTTCTATCACTTTACATAGCTTGTTTAAGAAGCTCTCCAGTCCACTTCCCACGAAAAGCAACTCTCCTTTACACTTTTCCTTCATAAAACACAAAAGACACTCTCGGACAGTTTTTCTTACCTCTTTTGAACGCCCGTTTCGAAGCTTTTGTAAGTGTTTTCTCGGAAAGTTTCCTTCATGAAAGTTGTTGATTTTGGAGTCTAGTTTACGTGGATATCTTATTCGTTCCATTTGATCATTTGTTTGGTAAAAAGTTGTTTAGACCCCAGAAAGGTCATTCTGGGCGATAAACTGGAGAGTGTGTTATATTTTGGAGTTTTGGACCAAGCTAATGAATAGATCTTGGTCCGAAATTTTTATGGAGTACTGTTAACATGTGTATATGATTATTGGTTGAGGATTTGTTGCATGATTAAAAGTTTTGGTGAAATATTTTCTTGGGTCTAGAAACTTAGAAACTGGAAGAGGCAAAACAGTTTCTGTTTTGAGAAAGTTTAAATCTTTTATGGTTTAATCTTATTCCAATGGATTTGATATTTTTATTGGAAGATCCTAAGCCTCTTATATACATGTTAAAATGTTATTTTGAAGATATTTGATGTTAGTTTCAAAGATATGAAATTTTATGCAATGAGGTATTCAGTTAGGCCAAAGTGATGATGTTCTTGGCTAGATGTATGTTTTGGTTGATGTTTAACCATGTGATCTTGAGTTTGATGCTTAGATCTGTTTTAGAACATCTTTTTAAACCATGTGATGTTTTGGTTTGAAGATCACATCTTTATAAGTCTGGATCAAGAGGTTGATCAAAACAAGTTAGAAACCAAATTCTGTTTTGAACTTAGAAGAAAAACCAAAAAGTTCAAGTATGGTTTTAGTGATTTTGATGACTTTTGTTCATGATTCAAAACATGATTATTCTTAGGAATATGTTATGAGTATAGTAGAAGAAAAATTTTGGTTTACTCATGAGTTTTGAAATTTGAAAGAATTACAACAAAATCAAGGGAAATAGCCTTGTAAGTTTCGGACCTATAGAGTCTTAATGGTTGTGTTTAGTTTTAAATTTTTTTGAATTGATATTTGAGCTTAGGACAAAATTTACATATTTGAGCTTAACGGTTGTGGTGATCTTTGGAGTTAGAATGCAAAATCCTTAAGTTAGGGGTAAAATGGTCATTTTCCCACATGTAGAGGGTAAAATGGTAATTTTACTCGAAGTTGATATTTCTCCATATTCCTAATTGTTAGTGATTAAGTTCTAATTTTTAGAAATCGCTACTTTCAGTTTCTCGTGATCGCACTTGAGTTTTGTCTCGAAGCGCGAAGATCGAGGTAAGTTAGCTTTTAGCTTACTATCAATTTAATGTGTATGTGTGATAAGTAAGGGAACTAAATTGTATGTATGCATGTTATCATATGTGCCATGCCAAGTCATTACATATTTATCTGTTACACAGAATTTATTCTGTCATGAATTATTTATCTGTACACAAGATATTCTATCACGTATTGCTATACATTGCAAGTATGTCATGTTAAGTTAAGTATGCCATATGTTACATGTATTTCATGTCACGTAATATTCACTGTCACATATTACGCCATGTTAAGAAATGTTGTCTGTTACATGGTATGCTATGTTACGAAATGTTGCCTGTTACATGTATGCCATATTATGGTATGTTGTCTGTTTCATTTATGTCTCAAAGTACGTCATGTCTGTCATCTTACGTTCATGTCACGTTATGGTACGTTAGGACTTCTGTCTTTTATGTTACGTTCATGTTACGTCACGTTACGAAATGACATGTATGCCAGTTAAGTTATTCATGTCAATCACGAATATGCATGTTAGTGTTCAAATTATGCATGTTCACGTTCATGTTATGTTTCAAGTCCATGTTATGTTTCAAGTTCATGTTATGCTATGTTTCAAGTCCATGTTATGTTTCAAGTCACGTTCATTCTAAGCTTCAGTTTCAGTTTAAGTTATGCCAGTTATGTTATGTTGTATGTCAAGTTATGCTATGATTACTTATGACTTGATTATGCATTCATGCTTTTACTGCCAAGCATGCATCATTAACTTGTGTGGAAGTTTTTTGTTAACTTACTGAGATTTGTAATCAAATCTCACTGTGGTAGTCCCAACTACCATTCCCCCCGAATGGTAGATCTTGTTACAGGATCAGAAGGAGAACCGGGAGTTGACCAACTAGAAACGGTCGACTAAGCAACAAGGTGACGTAGATGTAGTTACCTCAGATTACTACTTGTATTTTGTGGAGTTCAATCTCCATCACTCTTTTGATCACAATCATTTTGGACTAGTGTTGTGATATCAGTTTTTAAGTATGTCATTATGTATGAAGTATGTTTTAAGTATTTGGGATATTTCAGTTTGGTGCATAGTATTAATAAAGAAAAAAATTATCCGCTGCGAATATTGCATAATGCTAGATGCATGTTAGGAATATTGCATCTTATATGTCATGAACGGGGGCAGGTAACCTTGTGTTGCATGTCTCGACGCTTCAAATGTCCGTCCAATCCCAAGCGGTATTTGGGGGCGTCACACAACCCCTCCCTCATCCACCGGTTTGCATAGTTTGTCCCATTTAATCCATTTTTTTTAGGACTCCCATTGATAGAGCCCTAGAAAAAAGTGCTAAATATCTTATTAATCTGAAGATACACCATTTTCGGAACATGCATCACTAAAAGAAAATGGATCGGCATACTTGACAATGCATGCTTTAAGAGGATCAACCTCATCCCAGTGGAAAGGAAATTAATTTTCCAACCTTCTATCTTCTTTCGAATTCTTTGGATAATATCCTGAAAATGTACTAACTTCAATCTTCCAGAAACGATTGGCACCCCTAAATATTTGAACGGAAACACACCTTCCGAGAACTAAGTGATAGATAATAGATGCCTCCGTCTAGCATTATTGATTTTCTTAGAGAACAAAAACATGAGATTTGGCACTATTTACCTGTGACCTGACCATGAAGCAAAGGTGCGAAGGGTACCAACAATCTCAAGGATAGAAGATTTTCCTCCATTGGTAAAAATCACCATATCATCAGCATATAGAAGACGAGAAATAATAGGGCCATGTCTCGGATGAGAGTAACACTTAATTCTTCTATCTTCGAATTTCTTCTTAAGCAATCGGGAAAGGACTTCCTCCGCTAAAAGGAATAAATACGGGAGATAAAGGATCTCCTTGACGGAGACCTCTTCCACCCTTAAAGAACCCCTTTGCAGTGCCATTCATAACAGTAGAATACCAGGGTGTAGTAACACATCGCAGCAGCATCTGGCGAACTTTCAGAGAGAAACCAAAAGCTTCCAATACATGAAATAAGAATTTCTAGTCAATTGTGCCATAAGCTTTTGCAAAATCAATTTTCATCATAATGTACCTCATCGGGCTAGCTTATTAATATCATGAATAAGCTCATGAGTGAGACTAATATTTTTGAAAATACTTCTATCCGGCAAAAAAGCTCCTTGCTCCGTAGAAATGATTATGCTAAAGACTAAAGTAAATCGGTTCACTAGAATCTTACAACAAATTTTATAGACCACGGCAAAAAGATTGATTGGTCTAAAATTCTCAAATGATGTGGGATTCTGTACTTTGGGAATTAAAACAATATAAGAGGCAGTGTAGAACCTTGGTAATTCAACCCCACTAAAAAAATCAGTAACTGCTCCCAATAAATCTTCTTGCACTAAGAACCAACAATGCTGATAGAAACCTAACCCAAAGTCATCAGGTCCAGGACTGTTGTCCATAGGAATAGAGAACAGGGTAGCTTTAACTTCCTAAACCGAAGGAGTACTGCCAAAAAAAATATTTTCCTCATCCAAAAGAGCACTTGAAATTAACTTAGCCAAGTTTGGCAGAGCGTTCGTTGGATTAGCCTTAAGAAAATCCTCAAAGTAAATACAAGCCTCCTCATGGATACCTTCGAACGAGTTAAGCACACGGCCATCAGTTAACTTCATTTCCATCACCACATTATGTTTCCTAGACTGTCATGCTTTAAAGAGAGAGGACGACACTTCACCATGCAAAACCCAGTCTTTCTTACTTCACCATGCAAAACCCAGTCTTTCTTAAAATGTTGAGCAAGGCGAGCTTCTTCCCTTTTTAACCAGACATCAATCTCCATTTTATTAGCTAAAACATCCACTTCAACATCTTCAGAGAAACATTCTTGCAAACTAGCTTCTCCTTCTTCCACTTTTGTTTATAACTCTTTAATATGTTTCCCAGTCTAGCCAAAAACCTCTTTATTCCAAGTTCTAAGGACCAGTTTTAGCCTTTTCAATTTTTCAGCGAGCTTCCACAATCCAGTTCCATTAACCTCTACTTGCCAAGAACTAGAGACGCATCTCCAAAAATCCTCATGAGTAGTCCACATATATTGAAATTTAAAAGAGACAGGACCATACCTAGAGGAAGGTATCGAGAGACCCAAGAGCATTGGGGAATGATCTGAGGACCTCCTTGGAAGGTATTGAAGCCTACCCGAGGGGAAAAGATCCATGAGTTTCAAATTACATAAGGCTCTATCGAGCCTTGCCCATGAGCGTGCCATCCGGATTTGTCCATTGCACCATGAGAATTTGTTACCTGAAAAAGGCATCTCCACCAGTATGCCATTATCTATAAAAGAACAAAAATCCTCCATTGCTGTAAGCAACCTCAGATTTCCCCCATGTCTTTCACTATCATTACACAAAATATTAAAATCCCCAATAACAAGTAAAAAAAACGTCGATATGTTGATAACAAGCATATCGGCCCACAAAGACCTCCTGTCTAAGTACCGGCATTTTGCATAGACAGCTGAAATAAAAAAACTGGAATTAATAAGTAAAGAAATATGCTAATTGGAAGCGCCCATTACATCCACCTGTAAACCAGCATTTCAAAAACACCAAATTTTGCCTGCTTGGTCTGCATTTGACAGATACTCGTCAAAAGATAGAAAATTCTTCCAATAACTCAATTGATGATCATCCCTGAAAGGTTCCACCAAGAAAAGAATAGAAGGTTTATGTATATGTAACAACGACCGCAATCATTTTTTTGAGGTGCCAAGACCTCGAATGTTCCAAAACATAAGTTTACTAATCATTGATTTTGGTGGGAGGGCCTGCTCGGAGCCCTTGAAGAACTTCATAAAATTCTTTTGGTTGGTACAGTTTTATCATCAAAATCAGAGTCAAAGGAGCCATCATTGTCCTCCGCAGGATGAGGTATACTGCCTTCATCATAAGATTTTGACTCCGTAATGACATGTTCATGGTTACAAATCACCATCTACAATTCCTCCAAAACAGCAGGCTGTATAACTCCAGGTTGCACCACAACATTATCTCTCAAAACATCCATTGGAGGAATAATCTCAGCATTCGATGTCTGGTCAACAATTGGTAATGAAACGAACTTGCCATCAGATTTGGTCCCACTTGGTTGTGGATCTTTCTCATGTGCTAGGGGCTCTACATCCTCCATACCAACCTTAGTCTCCAACGAAAAAATCCCTACATCATTCCCGTAATTTAAAATAGGATCATTGGCCTCTAACTTTTCCAGAACCAAGACAGAAGGAGGTTCTAAATTATTTCCAGATTGCTAGTTATTTGCCTTCACCTCATCTTCCTTCTCCTTAGGGACCCAGATTCTATTCAATTTAATAGCCTTCAAATTCTTGGTCTCTTTTCCTTCCTTCAATTTAGCCTTACAAGTCTTCAAATTATGCCCTTGCACCTTGCAGCAGGAACAAAAGGTAGGTAGAGTTTCATATTCTGCCTCCTGGAATATATTGTAGGGTGCCTCGGCGTCCCAATCCAAATAGAATAAATCGAATCTTGTTCAATATTCAGAAGAACACAAACCCTCACACCATCTGTTCTAGTTGCACAACATATCGCATTATCCCTTCGCAAAAAACACCAATTGGCGCCTCAATATAGCGTAAATATGATTCTTGATAGAGATTAGGAGGGAGGCTAGGTAGCATGATCCACACCGACACCAGCGCTGGTTCCTCATCTTTGTTAAAGTCTGTCGACCATTGAAAGGGTTGGTATGCAACCCCTTCAATGTCACAACTCTCTTGAGAAAGAGACTTTAGAAAATCTTCTTCATTCGAGAATCTCACAAATACATTTCGTGGCTTGCGTATCGTAGAAACAACTGGTTGCGTCGAAAGGCCCCATCTGTTATGAATGAAGCCTCTAATACGTTCTAAAGATGGCCTTTACCTCAAAAACTTCAAAACCATAGAGAAACAAAATGGGACTGCAGAGCGATCCAGTTCCTCCTTCATAAAGTGCACGAAAAACTCTCCATCAACACACTTGGGCTGCCGGAACGAAATAGATACCTCAGGGATAGCCTGAGGGGTATAAAGCAATGAATCAACAAACGTCCTTGGCCTAGACTGCAGCATTGGAGGGGGTTGTGCCCCCAGCGGCAACCATGCACGTAGCGAAAAACAAACCCTAGGCGATATCGAAAAAAGACAATGAACAAACTTATTTTATATTTAACTATATTTTTTAATCAGGGTCTTGAATTCACCTAAGATCAACCGAGAGAAAGAAAATTCATCTAGGAACCCTAAAAAATTTTATTTTATAAAGTGTCCCACACAGTTCATATTTCTAATGGATTTCTAATAGCATATATTAAATTAATCAATTTTAAGTTAAAGTGGGACCAAATACCTCTAGGTTTAGTGATGAGTAGGATATAGTTGTAAGGCTCCGTTTCTGGGTGTCCGGAGAGTTTGCTCTTGTAACCTAAACTCATCTCCAATAACTTTGAATTTTTCATGAAATATAAATTCATTTATTCAAAACCAAAAATATATCTTCCTCCACCAGACTGGAGACACCAAATAAATACCTCAATGAAATAAATTATAATCTCCATAACGACTCGGAAATATCCATGGCTCAAAATACCAAAATAATGTAAAATAATTTCTCCACTAAGTAAAACTCTCCAATAAATACTTGTAACCTTTGACACTTATTCCTCTACGACCATCAAACCTTGCTAACATTTCCTACTCTTGACTTCTAGCTGTGATGTCAAAATTATCTGAAAATATTATGAAGATAAGGGGTGAGTTGTAATACCCGGGCCTAGCGCCAAGCCTTTTTTATTTTTTATTTTTGGGTTAAGTATATGAAAAGCCCAGTTGAAATTTTTCGAGTACTATTTTATGCGCCTAAATTGGTTTTTAACGGTTATCGAATTTTCTTATGGACTTGCCATTGTAGTTAAATTTTTGAAATGGATTCTACCCGATCACTGCATGGCCCACACCCGTTTTTATTAAACTAGGAGACCCAACGACAGTTTGTTTTTAAAAAACTCCCCACCTTTACACGTCTTTTTCCGTTAGTCATAAGCTTACACGTCTCTAATGTATTTATCCACTCCCATGCACATGCACATCTCCCTCATTTCTCTAGGGTTTTTCCATCGCCTATAAATATATACATACGTACTTGCATATGATAGTTTACCAAGCCTATAGCTGCCGCAAACCTCCCACAACAGTCTCCACCCACGCACATAAGCAACTCCATCCACAAACCATCGTCCACCAAACGCCGCCACCCTTCACAACCTCCATGCAGTCACCGTCGCTGTCTCTGCACCTCCAGACCCACAGCGTTAGACCTCACCTGCAGTCTAGTTGTACGACCTCACCATGACAAAAACCCACACTCGTGTGCGCTCAGCCGAACGAAAACCACCCCCGTGCGAGCTTCCCCCTACACGACGGAAGCCACTGGCCATTGCCCAACCCCATGTGAAACCGTAAGCCACCATAGCCCAGACGTGAATCATTCCCAACCCCTTGGAATACTCTGTTTTATATACAAAAAATAGAGCATTCCGAATGCCTCCTCCCTCTGCACCATGCACTACCAAGCGACACCATCAGGTACAAGCTCCTTTCACCACCCAGAACCTCCCCCATGACCACCACCAGAAGCCATCGTGGCCTAGTTTATAGGAAGTGAAGCGGAGCGATTTTTATTTTTCCTCCACGCTGCACTGCACTGGACACAACCCAGGCCACGAGGTTTCATGTAGAAGCCACTGCACGTGGGGCCAACCACCATGCCTGGTCCTCCACTCGTCTCGGTTCCCTTCTCATGCTCTATCGCCTAGGACAACCACAATCACTCAACAATGCCGGAGATTCATGGCCGAACCCACAATGCACATTGCATGCATACACTACCCGTGCTTAAGTCACTCTCTTGCACTTCACTTCTTGAGACGGTAAGCCCCTTAGTGATCCAGTGTTTGTTATTTATAATGATATATTTGTAATAAAAGAAATTAGATGTTGGAAGTTTTAGGTATTTTAGGTGTTTTTAAAGGATCTTGGAGAGTGATGATATTTTATGGTTTGGAGGATTTTTAGACAATAGGAAAATATAGATTTTGTAGAACTCGGGTGTTGATTTCGAAATATGTGTTCAACTGAAAATTTATGACAGTTACGCGTGACTATCTTATAGGTGATGATCAATTTTTTTTCCATTGGCACTATTGTGAGAAAATTCAGAGAAATTAAAAAGTCTAGGTAAGCGGAGTTCCTATGCTAGACTTTGCATAAAATAAAATGGGCTGAGCTTGATTTTTGAAAATATGCATGCTTTGTTATGAAAAGAAATTTGAATTACATCAGTTACTGTTCTGCATTACTCATGAGATTTTGTTTAAGAATAAAGTATTTTCTGGTATGATTGGCGTAAACATGAGCTATTTTAGCATTTTGTTTCTGAACTGTGCAAAAAAGAGTGAATATGAAATTTTCTGTATAAATTATGTTTTTGTGATATGATTCTGTTCTGTTTTGAAGATGTTCAGTACTTTGATTTGATATGATGTGTTTTCTGAAAACCTCTGGCATAACATTTTGTTTCTGTTTCTGTTTTGTTATGACCTTACCACAAGTGTAAAATTGTGGCCTCTGTTCAGGTTGGTACCAACCTTTCTGTTTCCAGTGCATCCACTTTGGAAGCAAAGTGGTTTTCTGCATCGTCTTTCATGTGTGTACACTTGGGGCTCCGATATTAATAAGGGGAAGATTCACATTCTGTTTCTGTTTGGTTGGCCGCCGGGGTTTGCACAACCCTACCACGGGGGTTAAAGATGGCCTTTATTCTGATATGATAAGATAAGATAAGATAAGATGTGATGTTTCAATTTATGCTATGCCAAAGAGATTTTGATTATGAATATGTTTGAACTTTCGCTCTAATATTTTTGATAACATGTTCTGATTCTGCATTATGAAAATAAAAAGTGTTTTGCTCTGCATTCCAAACTTTGTAAATGCTCATGTTTGCATACTAGTATATGTTCTCTACTTACTGAGTTGTTGATAACTCACCCCTTATCTCCAAATATTTTCAGATGATCTTAATGGTTCAGCTGGAGAGCAAGAGTAGGCAGTGTTAGAGAGGTTTGATGTTAGTAGAGAAATAAATGACCTAGGGTACAAGTGCTTATTTGAGAGTCATAGTTAGTAAGTTGATTATTTTCGGATATTTTGATGTGTTGAGTAAAGGATATTTTTTAGTCTTTGGGGAGTTTTTAATTTATGTTATTGAGAATTTCTTTGTTGTCCCTATGAATAAACATGGATATTTGGGTTGAGCAAATGAATTAATATTTTATGGAGTTTTTTTTTTTTTAATTTTATAGGTGTGATATTGAAGATGATTGTTGGTAACATGAGCTAACTCTCCGGACCTCGGGGACTGGGGCACATTACATGAGTTATCAACAACTCAGTAAGTAAAAAACATATACTAATATGTAAACATAAGCATTTAGAGAGTTCAGATTACAAAACAAAATATTTCCTTTCAGAATGCAGAATCAGAACATTTTATCAAAAATATTAGAGCGAAAGTTCAAAAATATTTTCATTAAAATTCCTTTGGCATAACATAATTGAAATATCGCCTCATAACATAATTCCATATTTAACCCCCGTGGTAGGGTTGTGCAAACCCCAACGGCCATCCAAATAGAAACATAATGTGAAATCTTCCCCTTATTATTCTAGGAGCCGTGAGTGTGCATAAAGGAAAGACCACACAGAAAATTACTTTGGTTTCCAAAGTGGGTGCATCGAAAATAGAAAAGTTAGTACCAACCCGAACAGAGGTCACAGTTTTACACTCTTGGTAAGGTCAGAACAGAACAGAAACAGAATGTCATGCCAAAGGTTTCAGAAATCACATCATATCATATCAAAGTACAAAACATCTTCAGAACAGAACAGAACCAGATCACAAAAATATAATTTATGTACAAATTTTCATATTCGCTCCTTTTTGCACAGTTCATAAACAAAATGTTAAAAATAAGCTCATGTGTACACCAGTCATGCTAGAAAATACTTTATTCTTATATAGAATTTCATGAGTACTGCTGAACAAAGAACTGAGGTTATTTCAAATATCTTTCCGTAATAAAACAAACATATTTTCCAAAATTGATCTCAGTCCATTTCTTTAATGCAAAGTCTAGCATAGGAACCCCGCTTACATTGACTTTTTAACTTTTCTGAATTTATTCACAACAGTGCCAAATAAAAATCAATCGTCACCTATAAAATAAACACGTAACTTATATAAATCTTTAATCAAAAAACGTATTTTGATATTTAAGCCTAAAATACTCAAATAACCTTTTTTTTTTTCTAAAAATCTAAAATTCTCGTAACCCTAAAATAACATCACTTCTTATATAAATCGATATCTACTTACTGTCTCCGACTAATATATTAAAATCTAGATTATTTCTATAAAATAATGTATATGGCTACCTATGTACTCAATTAAAACTAAGCCCATGTAAAATACATATTTACTTAACAATCACTTAACATAAATCCAACTGGATCACAAGTATACTTAACATCAAACCCAACTTAAAAGTACATGTCCAAATTTAAAAAAGGCAAGCCCAACCCTTGTTCTGCAAAGACTTTCCTACCCGATCACTGCATGGCACGACCGATCTGTAGGGGTTGGCCGGTGTAGAACCTGTGACAGGGCTATTTTCGATGAGAAACGGTGGAGCATGGAGGCGACAGTGAAGTGCCACACTCAGTGAGAGGCTTGGGTTTGTGATGATAAGGGTTGGGTAGTGCTTTGTTTTTGGTGTGGGGAAATAGGGCCTCTTGAACATGCGATGGAATCTTGGCGACGGTGATGTAAGGCGGAGCTAGGAAGCACATGGGTGAAAAAGGGCAACGGTTCTTTGGTGCAGCAGAGGCTTAGCACATCGTGGAGGTTCTACCGTGTAGGGGAGGTGCTTTCCGTGGCTTGGTTTCATCCTAGACGTGGACTGGAGGCTACTAGTACGTCGAGACTGGGTGGCTTGCGTGGAGGAGCTTGGCAGTGGGGCTACCTTAAGGTGGTGCAGGAAGGTTGGTGTAACGCCCGTCCTTGTGGTGAGACTTTTTATAAAATATTTTAGAAAGGACGACGGGAATTACCGTTCAATTTAAAACTTTTCACTTACATACCCAGGGTGCAAGACTCTAAGTTTATAGAATAAAATGTGCTAGGCAATAAAAGAGGTTTACAGCAGAAAACATCAATTTTAATGATAAAAAAGCCTCACGTACATTTAAAACTCATGCCTAGACTTCCGTGCTCTTCCCTATGGGCCGTGTCCGTCCTGGCCATTCAGTTCCTGTGGGGGGAGGGCCATACATAAAAACTAAAATGAATCGAAGACTCGTAAGCATTACTTCATACAGTTAAAATATAACAACATAGGTTTTCATTCATGCATTCATCAATCGTACATACTATTACGTGCGTACGTGCATTCATTTGAAAACGCTACTGGACGGGGTTTTTCTTTAATAGTCTTTCTTTTCATAAAACGTGTCTCCTGTCAATGCCTTCATTTCTTTAAGAGTCACTGGACGGGGTTTAACTTTTTAAAGGCTTTCTTGTCATAAAACGTTTCTCCCGTCAGTGCCTTCATTTCTTCAAGAGTAGTGCTCTCGTGCATTTGTGCATTCATGTATACATGCATTCTTTCTTATCACTTTCATAGGCCGGTACACACTGTTACGCCCCGTGTGTTAGGGTTAGCGTCCCTATGGCCAATGGATTCGCCCGTGGCCATGGGTTGGAATCCCATTCCGTTAGGGTGCAGCACTGGGTGCACTACCAGCACTACTGCCCGAGATTGCAATATTCCCATTCATTCGTTGGGTACCCCTTTTCATTCATTCATATGGCCGTTACGTATTTTCATACATTTCATGCTTTCGTTCATTCATTCTTTCGTTCATTCATGGCAGCTCTAAAGAGCTGGAGCTTTCATTCTTTTCTTATCGTTTTCGTTTAACATGTCCTTTCATGAGAAAACGTTCATTTTCGTGAGAAAATATCGTTCTTTTAAAAGCATGTGCATAACATCATCTTTTCATGGCATTCGTAAAAACATCCATTCGTGGCATCGTAAAACATTTAAAATGTCGGCCTTCATGGCATCCATAAGCATCACCTTAAACGTCGTTCGTCATGGTATCCATGAGCATCACCTCATGGCATCCATAAAAGCGTCGGTTTGTAGGATCCATAAAAGCATCCATTCTCATGTCTTTCATGCATTTACATCAATTCGTGGATTTTTCTTAGAAAATACATACAATAGATACACCGTATAGTCATCCATTCACATGCGTACAATTAATACTTTAGGTGCATAAACAGGGGCTGCCAAGGAGGGGCCGTATGTACTTATACATTTGAACACTTAGCATTTTTTTTCGTAAAACGTCTTTCATTTCTTTTCGTAAGCATCTTAAAGGAAAAACGTTTCTTGTATTTTGGAAAACTCTAGAAGAGTATGAACGTAATGCTTATCTGGACTCCATGCTACTTGCATATCATGCAGTCCATTCATGTGCTTGTCAGACGGCAACCTACATGCATACACATACCTTAACGTCATTCTCTATCTAGTACATAAGCAACATAAACTTAGAAAGCACAAGATACACTTCACTTGGAACACTCTCTTTCTATCCCGTGTTCTTACGTGTTCCTTACTATGTTAAAACCTTCGGGGACTCATTACGGTCACCACATCTTCCAACTCAAGGTCTTGCCTCAAGTGCTCATCCACTAAAGTGAACCCATGATTCACCTTAGGATTAAGACACTAAGACCTTCGTCTTATTCTCCTTATTGAACTCATCTCGATGCATGACTCAGACCAACTAAGTCACGCATCCCTTCCTTAGACAGTACACCCGTCACTATCTTCATGTATCTTAGCCCATACTAATCCTCATTCCCATCCATACAAATCACACGGCTTTAAGCCAACTATGAGGCTTAAGCACCGTTCAACTATGCTCAGGACAGATTACCCATTATATATGGTGAATCCATCCTGCACGTGTGTCTCACCAGATCACACATGTATCTTACCTCTTTATCACCTAAGATCAACATATATAACACGTTGATCACCTGCTTGGAGGGACAAGGGCCATACTCCGATACCAACTTTCTCTTAACCCGGCTAACATGACTCTTCATGCTATCCATCCCTTTTGACAGTTCATCCCAACACTTAACACGACAAGACTCCATTCATAACTACGTCTTATGTCACATCAAACAGCTCGAGACTATTCCCAAGCTACACCGTGACCTTGTCGCGTTACCCAACATTCTACTACGTCAATTCCTAACTCATCGTGAGTACGGTTCCTCACGTACTCTCGACACATCGTGACATCTCGTCACGTTCCCTTTACGCCATTCATACCCTATCACTTCACCCATCGCAAGCACGACTGTCAGTAACCATGTCATGAAATGACGTTGCCCAATCATGCTTCCACTGCGTACTCTTATACTTGTCCTGCTACTTCACCCGTACTTCAAGTCGTAAGTCCAACACAGTGACATTTGTCACCTCAGACTACAAGCTACTTCATAACTGCTTCGGGACATTGTTCCACAGTTCCCGACACTATTTACCATGCTCTATACCCATCAACCACTCAACCATTCTTATCTCTGCGACACGCCACACGATGTATCGCTTCACCTCAGGGAGTACACTCCATGAATACTCCCTTCACACATGCTATGACCCATCACCACTATGGCGTACACGCCATATGGTGCATCACTCCACCACATGGAGTACATTCCGCATGTACTCCCCTCATACACACCATGCCACATCACCATTATGACATATCCGCCATATGGTGCATCACTCCACCATAGGGAGTACATTCCACATGTACTCCCTTCATACACACCACGCCACATCACCATTATGGCATATCCACCATATGGTGCATCACTCCACCATAGGGAGTACACTCCACGTGTACTCCCCATACACATCACTCCACCATATGGAGTACACTCCACGTGTACTCCCTTCACACATACCACGCTACACAGAGTACACTCCACGTGTACTCTTCCACTTCCACAATACGCCAGGAGGGTATATTTTACATATACTCTCCTTATCCCATACTATGCCACACACAGAGTACACTCAGCGTGTACTGTTCCCATTCCACACGCCACGTCACCAATACAATACATACTCCACAACCACACTACACAGCACAGTCCAGAACACTTCACAGCACACTTCCCAACTACGCCAACACTTCACATACACAACACATCACATCACCACACTGCACAGATATGCCCAACACTTCACACACATAGAATGCCCAACACTTCATTACACAGTACATCACAATACCACAACTTCACAATACCAACAGCACAGTCCACAACCTAGTCAACTAATCAATATCTAACATAAATACGAGGGATAGAGGGTTATACCATCGATGGGATAACCCGTGCTTTGCTCGTTGATCGTCACAGCCGATGATGACGTTGGAAGGAACGTACGGGGCGACTATACAGCGTATGGTTACTGTTTCGGCATTTGGATAGCTAGGTGTGGTCTTGGAAGGGCTCGTGGTGGTCTTGTGATGGTGACAAAGAGCATAACACGACGGCTCAGTGGTGGCCTGAGGAGGCTGAAGATGGCGGTTACATGCCGTGGGTGGCGGTGCACAGCGGTGGAGATTGAGAAACCCGTGTGGAGGAGCCTCGTGCGGTGGATCTAGGGGAGGCTACTGGTCATGGGTCCAAGGGAGGAGGAAGGGGGAGACCAGGAGATGCCCGTGGTGGTGTCCGGTGGCCAAGGTGGCCGTGCACAGTGGCGCTAGGAGTGTGCACAGTGAACCCGTGCATGGAGGAAGTTGTGTACGTGCATGGGAGGAAGGTGGCTGCATGGAGGGGGAGGGTGGTGGCCAATGGGAGGAGAAGCTACTATGGAGGTGGTGGCACCAGAGGACGGCACACGGCAGTGCAGTGAGCACCAAGCCCATTCGGGCTGTGCACTGCCGAGGGAGAGGAGGAGGGAGTGTGGGAGAGAGACGCTGGTATGGGTGAGCTCGCCGGAGGGAGGTGGAGCCGGTGGTGGCGGCGGTGAGGTCTGCCGACGCACTGCGGCGCCGGGCTGAGGCGTGGAGCAGGTCGGCGAGAGAGGGGCTGCGTACTACGTACGCTGGGGAGAGGGAGAGAGAAAGAGCTGGGGAAAAGTGAGGGAGAAAGAGAGGGGGTCTGGGTATTTAACCCAGTCCCTTCATCTGGGGATCCACGTAACGATCTAACGATGGATCTCAAATACTGATTTAAAATGCATAAACATTAACTTAATTAAAAGTGCTTAGAGGAATTAAGGTAGAATATTATTTTAAACTAATTTTAGTTTATAAAATAATATTTCTTCATCATTAATAAAATGATGAAGTCTCACTTAACATATTAAAGAGAATAAAACTATTTAATTAATAAAAGCTTTCAACATAATTTAAATCTCATTATATCTAAAATAGTTGCAATCATTTTAATAACGATATTAAAATGATTTCCAGCAATTATAATATTTTTGGAGTTTTTCAAGAATATTATAATTATCTTATTTAAAATCAAGTTTAGTTAAATAACACTGAAAATACCATTTATAAATATTTCCAGCACATTTAAAACACTAGGCGTGCCCTAAAAGTCGCACGATATCTTTGAAGACACGCCATCGGGGTTTGGCACGCATGACGAGGCTTGCAATCGTTAGAGAGAAGGGGCGGACGGTTTACATAATTTCTGTCCTCAACGCTTGCTTACGTAAGAAGGAAGGAATCTTACGTCAGAAAGAAAGAACGTACGTCGGAAGGAATGAGCGAGGTGTTACAATTGGTCTAGGTGCGTGGGTCTGGTTTCCATGGTGGTTCATGATAGAGGGAGCGGCTTAGTTTGTTGTCTAGGTGTTGCTGCTAGTGTTTCTGGTCGTGGCTTGGGGGAAAGAATTTGTGAAGGTTGAGTGGCTTAGGGAAGAAATCTTCCATGGAGAGAGTTGGTGTATGCAGTGCGGCAACCCTAGGCGAACACTAGTATGTGATCTAATGTGTACACGTTCTATATATATAGGGACTATTGCCATGAATGTAGAGGGATAGAGATGTGCATGGCATGGAGACGTGCATGGTTGGAGTTTATAGAAAGCAGTTAATAAGGAATTGTATTATGAAGAGGAATGTAGAACGGTAACTGTGTTTGGAGTTGAACACTTTAACGTTCAAAATAAACGTAACTCATCCAATAAAAGTTTTTTGAACTTTTAGAAAAGTTCTTGGGCTATTACTAATTAATTAAGGTCTATTTGGTCTATTAAATGGGTTTTAACTCATTTATTGAGCCTCGTGAAAATCTTATAATATATTTGAATAATTTATGGGCAGTGGCCTATCTAAAATACTCTAATAAATCTCAATTGGGCTTCTATAATTATTGGCCCATGAACCTAATTTAGGCCCAATGAGAATCCACTTCCTACAAAAATAAAATTTTAAACCCATAGCCTATCCCAAAAATTAATCGTTAATCTCAAGTGGCCTTTTCATAAACCCAAAAATAATTTAGAAAGTTGGCTTGGTGCTGGGCCCGGGTGTTACAATAGTTAAAGTGATACATCAATTCTCTTGCAATTCAATATAGATATAGGTATGTTTTTTTCTTTCCTATTATTTTGTTAGATTCACTTACTAGAGCATAGATTATTGAAGATTCTTTTGAAAGTTAATTTTTTATGTTAAAATATTTAACATTTGGTGTTAGAGACATATCGACTCAGAGACAAGTTACAAACAATCTATGTTCTCGATGTTGAATCTTGTATTGTAATTAGTGGGACAAATATTGTCTCTCAGGATATGGGCCGAACCCCCATACTATGAAAGCCCATGGATCCAGGGTGACAAACCCATCTAGCGAAGAACCGAAGTGTAACTATCAGACGTGTTGGCATGGAACTTCAATCCAACCACCATTAGTAACAGGGTAATAAGATTATTGCAAACTATTATCAATTAGATAAAATGTAATAGCCCACCAAAACTTTAATGGATACATTTCTATAGACCTTAGGAGCTTCGTGAAATCCCAGAAAGACTTCATGAATCAAGCGACTGCTTAGGTTTTAGTCTATCAGTATAGTCGATTTTCTACTCGCTATGGTGATAAAAGTGTCGTTTTAATTATTTGAGGCTGAGAAATGAATTGCACCATTAGTTCCAGATGAATTTTTAGGATTTTATGGTGCAATAATATGTTTTTCATTTTTTGGATGAAAAGTACTCGGAAATGCCTTTTGATTTATTCGAGGCACTTAGGAGTCAAATTTTGCAAAATAAAATATACCACTAGACTCATATGAGTATTTAGGATTTTATAGTGCAATAATAATTTTTGTAATTTTTCAGGTGAATAGTAACACTGGATAACACCACGTGGCACTCGATTCAAGTGATTGTCAAATCACTATGTGGAATGTCTAGATCTACTTAAAATCACTAGGATTGCTTCTTGGATGGATACTTGGCACATTCCTAGCCATTCATTGGAATAGTACTATGACACTTGTCACTTGGTGAGTTTAATGTGATGCATTGAATGCAAATCAAGTAATGCGATCGTGCCACCTATGGAAACACTAATCTGACCACCTGAAATACTTTTGAGCAACCAAAAGAGGGATTCAACCCTATTGAAACCCCAAACCATTGGATTTCAATTGAAACCCTAAAACCCTCATGATGGCTGAAACCCTAAATCATGATTTCAACCCTTTGTAGCCCAGTTTTTGATTTAGTGTTTAATCACTTTCACTCACTCAATTTTTAACCCATACATCCTTAACCACTCTATCACATCTTATAATCACATTGGGTGAAGAAAATTTAGATTTGGGCTTCAACCCAACCGAAACTCTAAAAAGAAGCCCATTAACACAAAAATTTCAGCCCATTAGGCCCATTTTGGCTCACCAAAAACCACCACCATGGGAGGCTTCTTGATGAAGTATCTTCACCCCTTCCAAGGCCTAGACAAGGGTTGACACCACCACTCACTTCAGCCCCCAATAGTCTTTTGATGGAAGACATAAAGCCTACTTACCCTAAGCCATCCACTCAACTAACTTTGGCAGCAAGGGGATAACAGCTGAGCAGCAACCTTTCCTCCATCTTTTTGGCTGCCAACCTCCCATTCAAGGGTCATTCATCCACCTGATGTGAGCCCCCTACCATGTATATTATGCCTCTTGCCTCCCACACTTCAAAATATGCATTTACATTCATTTTTTTAGAGAGAACCCGAGAGAGTCTATAAGCAATTTTTCTGGCTATTCTTGCTCGATGTTTTCGAAACCTTTGTGAGTCGATCCTCACAAAAATCCCTTAATAGATATTGTTTCTATTGATATATTTGCATAATTTCTAATGGTGTCTTGATTAGTTAAAATTTTTTTTAAGCATGCAAAGATCATACTAGGTGAGAGTCTAGACGTTTGTGTGAAACTTTGATATTTGTATGAGGGTTTTCGTGGAATATTTGGTATTTCTTTCTATGGTGAAGATTTAAAATGTTAATAATATGCAAGTTAGGTTTGGATTAGCTGCATGTTTATAGTTTTTATAAAGAGTTTTGCATGATTTTGGAAGGTTGAAAACTTGAAGTGTTAAAACAATTTTTGTTTTGGGAAAGTTTTAATCTTTTGATATGGAAACATGAACCAATGGTCTTGATATTCTCATATGATGTTCTAAGGCTTTTATTTATGTGTTAGGAAGTTATTTTTGGAGAATATTGATTTTGATCTTGATGGAATGATTTTTATGCTTGCAAAGGTTCGATTATGACACAAACTTGAGGCTCACAGGTTTGCTTTGTGTTTTTACGAAGTTTTTGCCATGTGATCATAGATTAAATACTTGGATCATCTTTAGGACTTGAATATGAAGTATATGTTTTTATTTATTAAAGGTTTACTTCATTAAAATTTCAGATGTAGTGATTTTGATGAAAAGTCAAAACATGTGGTACACGGTTTTGAACTTATTGAGCATGCCAGTTGTTTAGTGGTGAATTTTGTGATTTTGGTTGTTTGACCTAGCATGTTATCATGTAGATTTGATTTATAAACATGTTAAGAGTATGTTTATGGACTTTTGGAGTCCTTGAAGTTGATTTGAAAAATATTAGACCAAGAACATCAAGGGTTTGTTCTATTTGACCAAAACTTAGTATTTTGGTCATTTTTGTTGGTATACCAAGTGTATGATTTTTATGAAATGTATTTATTGATGTCTTAACATGATTTTAGAACTTAGTATATGATTTTTGGTAGTTGGTGAAATTGGTTTAAGCATGAAAGTGTTTGTGAAGGTCAAGTATGCAATAAAGTGTTGATTTTTTAGTATACAAAATCCTTATTTTGGGGCAAAATTATAATTTCTCACATGTAAATGGGTAACTTTGAAAATTTAGCACTAAGTCAGTGAGTCTTTATATTTGTATGAGTTTTAGTGAGATAATCTAACCTTAGGAATTATCTCATTTTAGTTAATGCTTATTCACGCTACATTTTACGTTACGTGACGATAATGTAAGTTAGCCTCTAACTTACTTTCGGGATATTTATATATGTACGGTGGTAAGCCCATAAATATCATATTCTTGTCACTTATGATCATTATAAATGTTTTAATAAGTTATGCCATGTCAATTATTTCAAGAACATTCTTAAATGTTACATGCCATGATATGACATGCCATCTGTCACAAATTCATTACCATAGGCTATGATATGCCATGTCATCTATTACAAGTTCATTTGTCACATGACATGAATGTCATGCTATCTATTACACGTCACGGTTACATGTCACAACTCACACGAGTCTATCATGAAATATTTTTCAAGTCAAGCCATGTTACTTCCACGTAACGTCAAGTTATTATTAATAAATCAAGGTAATTCAATGAGACAAGACTACACTATCGTGGTAACCCCATGAGACAAGAATATCATTATAGCTCCACAAGACAAGAACATCGTGTAACCCAACGATACAAGAATACATTTTCATGTTTATTCAGTATGAGTCACGTTACCTTTCAAGTTAGTTCACGTCAAGTTTAGTTCATGTTAGTTTCAGTTTGTGTCAGTTTCAGTTCATGTTAAGTTTAGTTCAGTCAAGTAATGTCACGTCCATGTTTAGACAAGTATTTTCAATCAAGCACATGTCATGTTATTTACCAAGTCATGTCACATATTCATGTTTATATCACGACGCATTAATGCCATTTTATTGTCATGCATGCATACATATGGGAGATTGGTAGTTTGCTTGTTGAGATTTGTAAAGAAATCTCACTTGGTAGTCTTAACTACCATTCCCCCCCGGGAAGGTAGAAGATGTGTCAGGATGGAGTCTATTTCCCATTTTCTGGATGTTAGTTTGGATATCATAGTTGAGTTGCATGAGTGACTGAGTGATTTAGTACAATGGATTTTACTTCTAGACTGTTTTTATGGAGCACTGTCTACAGTACTTATTTATGTTATAGACATGTTGGACGAGTACTGTAACCTTTTGGATATCAGTTATTATGTGAATTTGATGAAGGATGTTTTATGTTTTGGGATATATTATTTCTGGCACATATTGCTCTAAGAAAAAAAAATATCCGCTATGAATATTGCATAATGTTAGATGCATGTTAGGTGTATTGCATCTTTAACTGTCATGAACGAGAGAAGGTAACCTTGTGTTACATGTCTCGACACTTCAAGCTCTATCAAATCCCAAGCAAAGTTTGAGGGCATCACATAAAAAGTTGAAATGTTGGCCTAGGATAATACCTCCACTAGACATGACAACACGTTCAAAGTACTAACAACCCACAACCTAACCTGGATTGGGGGGATTGAGTCGTTCGATAAGGCATATCACCTAATGGCTGGCTCGCTATATACGAGATGGAAATAGACGCCCAAGATAACTTGAAATCATTCTCTTCTTGGGGATAAAATATCACACAAGCATTATCTTGACTTAAGCAGCGGAGGTATTCCCATCACCCTGAAAAAATCAAGTAGCTCTAAAATGTTGGGTTGCAGGTCCTTGAAGCACATACTTCAAGGACCTTGGTGCTTTGTTAGTAAACATACATATATGTTTACTTAAAGCACATACTTCTGTGGTTTATTGGTGTAGGTCCTTGAACGCCATTGGCAAGAGTACGAAACACATCCATAACAGTTGGGGCCTTCTGTGGGATTGACTGAACAAAATTCAACGTGTTTTTCATATGCCTGCAACAACGCGAGATTAGGAGGCCACCTCGGCAAACAAGGAAGGGAGGTTTGTGGAAATGGTGGAAAACTTGAGAAAGATGAACCTGGAGATGGAGACTATCGAAAGTGAGAACAAAGTCCTAAAATTAAGGAATGCTAGTTCGGGAGAAGAAGTCACTCCAAGCCATAAAGAGCTAATTGAAGCAGAATCATAGAACATAGGCAGGCCCTTTCGACAATAATGAGAAAAAATGATGCACCACGATCTAAGCAGCCTTATGGACAAGTATGAAGAGATGTCCATAAGGATAGGTTCGTCCTTCTCTGTTGACTAGCTGCTCACCAGCACTTACCTGCCTGAGAGTGTAGAAATAATAGTGACGCCACTCCCGCCAAAGTTTAACCCAAAGTTGAAATGTATGAAGGATTGAGAGACCCAGTTGAACACTTAGAGTGTTTAAAGCCAACATAACACTCCACGGCTTTCTCAGGGAGATCGCCTATTGAGCTTTCTCCTGACCCTCAAAGGAGCAGCGAGGGGGTAGTTTGGAGTGTTGCAACTAAGTTCAATAGACATTTTCGAGGAACTAGGTAGACAGTTCTTGACCCAATTCATTGCAAGTACGAGAAGGAGACGACCCGCTACATATCTCTCATTGTCAAACAGAGAGAAGATGTGAGCCTGAAAACGTATCTCACCAGGTTCAACAAAGAACGCATGACATTGGATGACAAAGATAAGAAAATCACATTAGCAGCATTATTGGGAAGAATCTGGCCCAAAAACTCATTCATGGCCGAGTTGGCAAGAAAGACCCCAACCACGTTGTGGGATCTTATGGATCACGCTGATGACTTCCTCAATGCCAAGGATACCTTCTAGGCTCTAACCACCCTAGGGAAATTAGAGTTGGAGCAGGTGGAAAGTAGATCAAAGGGAACCAACAACAAGAAAGGCTGAGAAAAAGAGCAAAAGGTGAGGAAAGGCCAATATGATAGGCGGAGAGAGGGAAACGCGCCTTTAAGAACTCTGAGCACTAGGGCGACAATGACCGTGTCCAATGAACGAGTCAGTATTTCACGTATCAAAACATCAAAGGACACTAGACAGAGGACTATCACTTCCTGAAGTGGAGGATTGAGGAAATGCGGGGGAATGGAGAGTTGGAGTGCTTGGTCGCCCATAATTCCTTGCCCTGAATGCGAACGGTAGAAAGGAGGCAAGAATGGCAGCAAAGGCCATACAAGAGTTAGAGTCCAAAAAGAAGGTGGACCAACCAATAAAGCCCTTGCCAAAGCCCAGACACGAACGACACCCCCTTAGTGAAATCCGCACGATCGCAGTAGAAATACCTATGCACAAAGGGCAAGGTATGATGAAATCTTTAGCATCATGAGGCCGGCTAAGCAAGCAATAGCCCAACCAGGAGTCCTCATCTCTTTTAACGATGACTACTGCATGGGGTAATCTACTTGCATGACAACGCGCCAAAAGTAACAATGTTGGTAGCCAATTCCACCACTCGAAGAATATTGGTCAACAACGGCAGTTTAGCCAACGTCTTTTTTTGGGATGCCTTTGTGAAGATGGGGATTAACCAAAGCCAATTGCGCCCGAAACCCTATTAGCTGAAAGGGTTGTAGCACCCCACTTAGAAACCCCTTAGGCCTTGACCTTAGTAGCCATGATCCTAGTTAATTAGGAGTTAGGCTATTTGTGAATAAAATCATTTTTGGGACTTGAGTTGGCAAAAAGGGCCATATACTTTGGGTTTAGGAGAATTATTAGAAAACATTTTTGGTTCTTTATTAATTTTGAGGATATATGCCAAGAGGCTAATGGAAGAGTGACACATGGCATATAAGAAGTTTACCACATTAATGGGCTAAGTAATTTGGGCTAATTACTATATGGATTTAGGATGGCCCATGATATTGGTTTATTAAGGGCCCATGCTTTTTAAACATAGAGGCTTAGGAAAGACACTAAGGCTCAAGCCCAACTTGTTGGACACAAGGCTATGGGCCTAACTTATTAGCTATTTGATATTAGGGCCAACCTAATAAGCATAAGGTTATTAGGCCAAACTTAATAACCTTCAACCCAGGTGTTGAATAACACCAAATCATTCAAAAACCTTCAAACTGTGTGTATGCATGATGGTTCTAGCTTCTCTTTGTCAATGCAAGTTTTAAAGCCAAAATAAATCATGCATTTCAATGTCTAACATGATGATAATTGGTTCCTAAAGGTTTATAAGGCCATCCTTGAGGAAATAGAACATGAAATGCCAAGATCGTCCTCATACAAGTGCAAACCGAATACTTAGATGATCAACACAAGATATTAGATTATAAACCTTTTATGACATGTTCTTTTCCTCAAATTTAAACCTTCAATAAATCTCCCAAGATATTAGTAAAACATATAAGATCATATCAAGACATACCATGACTAAACTTTTATCCCAAAATAATTTATTCAAGAAAAACTCCAAATCTGAACTGATATGCAACACCTTTAGTAAAACCTTTTATAAATCAATCAAATCCTCATTCTCATGTTATAAATCAAAGCCTAACATATTAATCTAACACCAAAAAGAAATATAGAGTAATATTACTCACCAAAATCTTTGATGCTTCAAAAATCAACACACTCCAAGAACCTCACTCAACTACTCGGTTTCAACCCTTTCTAAAAAATTGAATGCTTTACTCTCAAGAACACCAAAGGAAAGCTAGAGAGAGTTGTGTGAAGAAATGAGAGATGAGGGGAGGTATTTATAGGACTCAATGGAGGGTGAGAGACACAGGGGCTTTGGTCTTGGATGAAGGGAAGTGTTGTGATTGGTGTGTGTGGGTGGTGGAGTGCTTAAGTGAATTTTCAGATTCGTCATGGCTTGGTCAACTGAATAGTGACCTAAATCTTCTTGGAGTCATTTCACCCAATGCCAAGTATGAACCTTGAGTGACATGGTGAGGTATGAATGGTGCAATTACTATTGAAAATATGGTGGAAATGGCATAGGCTAGGGACTGGTTTGAATGAAGTGCACATGGTGATGCATCAAGGTGTTGATTGGTGGTTGTGTTGCCATTGACATGGCTTGGTTCCAATTGACATGGTTTGAATTCTAAGAATGATGCAAAAAAATTATAAAATCCAAAAATTTCAGATCATAAATGTGAAGGAAAATAATTTAAAGAAAACTATGCAAAAATCGTGGTGTGGGTTACTATCCATGTGTGAGATGAGTACTGCTTCTTAACTCAAGTTAAAAGCTTAACCATGGTTGGGAGGGAACCCTAGGGGCATGTGTTTCATCTTGGGTTTAAGGAAAACCCATGGTATGGTGTATGTGGGCTCTAATTTAAAGAAAGAAATAAAAGACAAGGCTTTGGGCTTTTGTTGGGCCAAATGTGCAAGCCTTGGATGTGGGCTTTGGAGTTTGTTATTATATGGACCTTATGTCCAGATTTGTGGGACCTAACCATGGGCTCAAAGGCCTACTAGGTTGGGTCCTAATCTTAAGTCTTTCTTAGGTTGGGCCAAAGGCCTTTACTCTTACTAAGTTAGGCCCAATGACTTTATTTCCTTTATATTGGGCATATTTTCTAGTCTCCTCCAAGAAAGGCTTAAGACTTTATATCTCCCAAGTTAGGCCTAAGGCTTTTAACATCTATCCTTAGTCCATCACATCCTTAGGGAATTAGGGCCCTAAAGTCTTATGTCCATCATGTAGGGCCTAAAATCTTATGTCTCCCATGTTGGGCCTAAGGCCTTAAGTGTCTTTCCTAAGCCTCTTTTCCCAAAAAAAAAACTTAGGCCCTTGCTAAACCACTCTTGGGCTTCTCTAAATCTATCCAATATTTAACCCATTTGACTAGCCCATCAATATGCCATGTGTCATTCATCCATTGGTCTCTTGGCATCTTATCCTCAAAATTAATAAAGCATTAAAGCATTAAAAATTCTCCAAAATAATATTAATAAACCAATCAAGCTCCAAAAATTTCCTTTTTCCCCAAAATCAATATTGCAAAAGTATACGGCCCTCTTGCCAATTCAAATATCCAAAACACTGTTCTTATCCTCAAATAGCCTAATTCCTAATTAACTAGAATTATGGCTACTAAAGTCAAGGTCTAAGGTATTTTTAAGTGGGGTTTTACAGTTTTGCAGGTATGATGACATTCATTTGATGGCTTTTCAGGTGGTGGAAGGAGGCTGGATTGGTTGCCAAGTGATCATATGAGTGCAGGTCATGAAAGTAAGTGAATTGAAGGCGGTTGCTAAGTGACATGCGCAACCTTCTTCTATTGCCAATTGGTTTTGCATTTCTTTGGGGGATAAATGGTCAACTAGTTTTTGAGTGCCTTGAGGGACCTCTTAGGGATTGGAGGGTAGGGGTGGTGGCTTGTGGAGGTTTCTCTATATGAAGCAAAAAATCCTTGAAGAACTAAGGTTACTCAGTTTGCATCCAACTACACTTCCTAGGGAAATAGTTGGGTTTTGGTTTGGTTTCTTGGAAGTATTTTGCCCCTTGCTAGGTGTGGTCTATGAGTAATGTGGTGAGGCATGAATGGTGCAATTCCCTTGAAAACGTGGTGGAAATGGCGTGGGTTAGGGACCGGTTTGATGAAGTGCACATGGCGGTAGGGCCATGTGGTTCATCTTGGGCTTGAGGGAAACCAATGGTATAGTGTATGTGGGCTTCATTTGGAAGGATGAAATGAAAGATAATGTTTTTGGACCTCATGGGTTGGGCTTGTTGGGTCTTTTTACTAAGTCTTTGTTGTTGGGTTTGGTGTGGGTTCTTATATGGACCTTATGTTCAGATTTGTAGGGCTTATCTATGGACTCAAAGGCCTACTAAGTTGGGTCCCAATCTTAGGTCTTTCAAAAAAGGCGTAGAACCTTATAATTCCCAAATGGGTCTAGGGCTTATAGTATCGATTCTTTTTTTATATATAAGTAAAAATATTATATATATCAATAGGAGTAACCAAGTACACTGGACATATAAAAGAAAACACCTAGCCCATACTAGCTAGTCCCAGATGACCCAAAGCCCATGAAAATTAAAAATCTATCCAAAATGCATCAAGCCCGAATTGGAACAGAACACACCTCCCCAACCCCCACCCCCAGTAAGAGTAATACTCCACTCGTAAGTCCCTCTATGAGGACGTCTTCATAATGCCCTCTGTTTCGTCTTCCCTTGACTTGAGCTACCTCCTTAGCGTCGTAGTTGATTACCCAATAATTTTTAACTCCCTGCTTTTCTTAAAACTTGATTTGGTTTCAAGCGAGTGGACCGCCTCTATCATAGTGAGTAGTGCTTTAAATTGGTCCCGACATCCTCTGTATGAAAGTCCCACAATATGCTGAATCTCGTTAACAACATTATCGAGACCAGGGGAACAACATTATCCCTAGACACAGTTCCCAATTGCTCTCCCGACCCTAGATGTTCCACCTCACAAGGCACCAATGATAAACCCGTAATTTCCTCCCCGCAATATCTTGCATTCAAGTCCCGAACCTCCTCAATAGCTATATTGTTTTTGTCCATTGTTGTTGTCACCATTAGAGGTTCCTTCACCTCCGGCATAGGTGTCATCATTCCATCGACGAGAACATTTCTTGTAGGTGCTCCATCCCCCGGCAACCCTTTCTATGCCACTTTGTCAGACCGTGCTACTCCCTCAGGAGGCATAGAACAGGTAGAGGGAGCACTTCTGTTACCCTACTTTCATCTTCTGAAAGAAGCTCGCCTACTTCTTCCGAAGTACTTGAAACCTTGGAAAGATCCCATCTTCAACTGAAAGTGAACCCTGGAAAAAGGTACCAACCCCAATTGCAATTGATAACTGAGGGCAGTCAGATGGTAAACTGGCGTGAGCAATGATGCCGGCGTCCAATGACCCTATTTGTGACGGCGTCAAAGTACCCTTTGTCGGCACACTTGAGGCCTTCAAATCCGTAGGATCCACCCTTTGCCCCCCCCCCCCCCCCAATCAGTTTTCAACCCACCACCCAAAACTATGACTAGGTCCAACCCTTTATCCACATTAATCATAAGATCTCTCACATACTCCATAACTCCCGTCAATTGAGCTTTAACAGCCCCCAAAACCCCCTCCACTTCTCCCACACTCAAACACTCGACCGAGGCAGCCATTCCACTCTACAAAACATGGTGCTTACCCTCCACTTCTCCTAATCTCATCCAACAACCTTTGTCTCTTACAAGTGTCTTACCCTTTCCTTCCACCATGAAGCTATTCTCAACTAGACTACTCGTTGGTGACCTCAACATCGAGGCGTACGAGGCACCTTTGACCGAGGAAGGCCTTCCCACTGTCTTTCCATCAACGAACTCCCCTCTGTTTGCATGCTTCATAACAACAGCTTTGGACCCAGTGACACTTCGAATGGAATTCAAAAATCCTTTCAACAAACCTTTCCTCCTCCCATTCCAGAATTCTAAAAGTTGCAGAAAAATGCTCCTTTCGTTAATAAGATGTTGAATGATGAGAACTCAATTACCCATCCTTAACTCCCTGAAGAATCCATCATGACAGATGAGTTCTAAACAATCCTATATCCCCTTACCAACCCATGAAGTTGTCGTCCTACATAGGCACATGAACTTAGTTATCCTTTTACTAAGTTCAGAGATGCAAAAGTTATTTCCTCCCTCTTTTGTAAAAATGAAAATTTTTTATTCCACCTTCAACCACCTCTCACCTTCCATCTGAAATGAATCCGCGTTGCGTGTCATCATCCTCTGGTCCCAAATCACAACATCATCTCCCAAAACACCAAGCTTCCTCTCACTTTGTCATCTCTGGCATCATCTCCCAAAACATGCAGATCTGATGTAGGTTTGCACCAGCAAAATCCAAGGAGTGGTTTCTTGAGAAAATCCGATCGTTGTAGGGAGGACCAATGCTAGAGTGCCCTTAGAGGAGTCGCATGAGCTCGACGGTATTGTCTGTGGTGGTGGAGGCACATATTCGACGAACGACGATCTGAGAGGTCTCCTTGACGATTCTGAGTCTCGTCGCCAGAGGGAGGACCGACGTCGAAGTGCCCTCAGAGGAGTCACCAGAGTTCATAGGTCTTGTCTGTGTCTGGAAGGCACAGGTACGATGATCCACGACGCCTTCGAGAAATCTCCCCACAACCTCAGAGAAATTTGAGAAATTCTAGGTCGCCAGAGGGAGGACTGACACCGGAAGTGCCCTCAACAGAGACGCCAGAGTCCGTCGGCCTTGTCCGTGGTGGTTGTGGGGTGTCTTAGGCAAAGGGTGACGCTGGTCAATGCCTTAGGTGAAGGGTGACGACGGGGTTAGCCTTAGGGTTTTGGTACCTATTCGTAGCCAATCTCATTCTTAGTGAATTAGGGCCCTAAATAAAACATGCTTGGGCTACTTCTAAATCCCACAATAAGCCTTTTAACTTAGCCCATCAATATGCCATGTGTCCTGCCACTATTGGCCTCTTGGTAGTCATCTAAAAATACTACATTCTTCTAATAAATTCTAACTAAACCCAATGAGTGAATCTCATGCCAACTCAAACTCTAAAGTGATTTTTAGGATCTTAGGTGCTAAACTCAAATCCTAAAGTGATTTTTAAGCGGGGTGTTACACATGTGATGTATGTGGTAACGATTCATGGAATGGTCCCAAGGAATTCTCCATCTCGTACCATGAATAGAGACTCATGATGACTCCTCTCTCTCTCTCACACACACACATACACACACAACGATATCAAGGTTTCCCACAAGGGTCTCATAATCATGTATAGAAAACAGTTAAAACATGAAAAACATTGAAAGCATCGGAATCAGTGAGTAAATATATCTAGAAACATAGTGCTAAAAATATTCATTTATGCTTGTAGAATAGGAGGAGAAGTTATAGAAATAATACAATACCTCTTACACACAACATTCAGCCCACATTACCCAGCATTTTCTTAGAAGCTAACCTACCTTCCTACGCTAGAAGTTCTCTCATCGTCTTTCCGCTCCTTTCTCTCTACCATAGTTGACTAACGAGCTTTCTAGTGAATAAGGTCTCAAAAGTGAGATCTTGTCCCATGATCCTTTAAATAGAGTAGAATTGTCTTGTCTTTTTTGACGTATCTCTAACTCTAAACATGCTAGGATAGAATTATTTCATCTTTGTCTTGTCATACTACAGGATGACGAGACTCGTAGTATGACAAGACAACTCATCAGTCCTTCCTTCTCCACATGGCGTCGGGTCATACTTTTGAGTCCTGATGACGAGACTCGTAGTGCTTTCACCCTTCATTGCAGAGCCATTCTGGATGTGACCTTTCAGATGGAGTGTGGCTTTTGCATACAATACTGACACTTTTTTTAGACCTTATGTGTTATCACGAAAAGTTGTCATGATTGGTTGTGTCAATCCTTGACCATTGCTCCTCTTTGGCGAATGATCTTATCTCGCCTTGGGTGGGTTGCTCCTATCTCACCCGAGCTAATCTGAGTCATAATAGGCATTTACTCGTTCCTCAATCATCCTCCATTGCTCAATTGTTGTACTTTCTTCTTCTAGAACCCCCTTCCTCTCAGTAGTCTCCAAATAGGCTACTTGCGTCCTAATGTGGGTTCAGATCTCGTCCTAAAATCGTTCCGCCGTTATGGCTTTCGTAGAGATAAATTTAGAGGCATACTACTCCACTATCATATTCCCTTGGACCAAGTTAGTGAAGTCCTTTGACATCTGCTTTCTTATCATCTCTAGAAAATATCGGTCATCCAATTATTTCTTGAACCTCTCCCACGAAATCTTTCCCATGGCTCCTAGTTCCATGGTAAGGAGTTGCCTTTGGGTACTCCACCATAGAGCCGCTTCTCCCTAGAGCAGGTAGCTCGCATATAGTACCTTCTAATCCTCCGTACATTTGTACACCTCAAACGTTCTTTCTTTGTCAAATATCCACCTTTTTGCCCTTGCCAGTCCCACGTTTATGAAGCTCGGGTAGCGATGAGCCAAAAATCGCTTGTATGTACATCCCCTTCCTTCCTCTCTGGGGGTTCCTACTGACTGTGCTTGCATGTGATGAGAACACATCTCGTATTGTTGTTCCAACATATCAGATACCCAGTTTCGCACTCTAGCTAATTCCTCATCCCTTCCTCCATCAGACAATCCTCTTTCATGACCACTCGACATTCACTCTCCATGCACAACTCTCGATCGCACCATCGTTAAATCTTGTCACATAACCCAAGCCTATCACATACTATCCCACCTCATTGTCCTACGCATAGTTTAGGCTTAACACTAGAATGTTCAACATATCATACTATATCACTCATATTTTCTAGTACTGTCCTATACTTCTAAGAATTGCCCAGAGTCATGCATAAACGCATGCTCTACCACCAAGTTATGGCTCCCCGTCCCTCATGAACGACTGGGTGAGGTTTTGTGGTGCCAAAGATACTAGTCGATCGGTGAACGCCCCAGAGAAACTTTAGGTGTGTAGTAACCCATAGGAAAGTACATGTACGACATTCAATTTATGACAATGCAGTGGAATGTAAATGAAACACGTTGTGGTGACAACGTTAGGAAGCACGTATCAGAATACTAAACTTCATGCAAAAAGGGGCTTCTCGCCCTTCATTAACCTCAAAACATTACAACATCCAGAGTACAAAAAGTTAGTCACCATAAGTGGCTGACTGAATACAAATGAGAACTAGGCTTAGCAGTGTACATCCTACAAAATGCACAGGGTAGCTACGACGAGTACTTGTGCTAAGATGGGTCCTAGTCTCCTTATCAAGACTTGGGCAGGATTGACTCTTTTTCTTCAAGCGTCATGCTAGGGTCTATACCAACATCATAGTCTATGGTCCTGAGATCGAAACTATAGGTAAGTTAGGCAACTATGACAAGACCACTAATGAGAGATAATGTTATAGAAGATGCTATGAAAACATTTCATGTAAATACTGCAAGAACATGTATATGCGTGGAGAGGATTCACCCTCAGTCTTGCAGCTACGTGCATCCTCAAAACCTGGCGAGGAATCGCTCTATCAGTGAAGAATATATATAGCCATGGTGAGGAATCACTTTCTCAGAATATTGCCCTTTCTTTATGCAAAATAGATAAAATAAAATAAATAATAAATAATAAAAAAAGCACACAACAGTAATATCATGGCGAGGAGTTACCCATCTCCATATAAGTAGATAAAAACCAATATTCGGCCTATTTCTACCAAGTATCGTTCTTTCTCCATAGGGTTGCTTGTCACATAGTTATTTCCTATCAGGCCTTGCTTGTAGGCATTCATTCGCTACACAAGCCCTCATTTGCTCATAGGTACACACACAGAACATTGTTGCCCTGGGGTTGCTACTCTACCTTGCCGTAACTAACTCGAAGATACTAGCACGTGATACACCGGGGATCCCACATTTCAACTATCCGATGAGACCAAATACGACATCGTTCCACCCCACTCCCCATGACACATTGTCTTTCTCGTGTGTTGTACATGGTCACGCATCGTGGAATGGTCAGCCAGAATTCTCCATCCCGTACCATGAACAAAGACTCAAGTTGACTCCTCACACACACCCACACACCGATATCTAGGGTTCCCACATAGGGTCTCATCATCAGGAACAGAAAAAAATTAAAACAAAAAAACATTGAAAGCATAAGAATCAATGAGGAAATATAGCTAGAACCATAGTGCTAAAAATGTTCATTTATGATTGTAGAATAAGGGGAGAAATTACAAAAATAATGCAATGCCTCTTATACACAACATTCATCGCACATTACTCAGCATTATCTTAGAAACTAACCTACCTTCCTACGTTGGTAGTTCTCTCGTTGACTCACCTCTCCTTACTTTCTGCAACAGTTGACTCAGGAGCTTTATAGTGAATAAGATCTCAAAAGTTAGATCATGTCCCATGTCTAGATCCTTTAAATAGAGTGGGATTGTCAAATTTCTTTTCTGACATATCTTTGACTCTAGATAAGCTTGGATAGAAGTCTTTCATCCCAGGGTATGGTCCACACACCCTATGGTCTGCCAACTCCTCAGTCCTTCCTTGAATGAGGGTTCTCCACGTGTCATCAGGCCATACTTCTATTTCCTGATGACATAACTTGTCGCGCCTTCACCTTTGATTGTAAAGTCACGACGGATGTGACCTTTTAGATGGATTGTGGCTTTTGCATATGGTGCTGACACTTTTCTAAGCCCTTCCGTGTTATTTCGAGAAGTTCCCATGACTGGTTGTGTCAGACCTTGATCGTTCCTCCTCTCTGATGAGTGATCCTATCTTGCCTTGGGTGGGTAGCCCGTATCTCGCCCGAGCTCATTAGTCTCTTAACCTTTTCATTCTCATCCTCATGGTTGGCAATGTTTTTAGCTCACCAGCCATGATCGAGATGCTCATCTCCACCTCACTCTGGGACATGTCAGCCGATTTCTTACAAAGCGATTGCTGGCCCAGATGTCGAACAAGCTATACTTTACATCCCCCACTACTGATTCTTTAGACCATTGAGAGTGTTTCTCATCTTTGTGTTTCCTTCATTTCCAAGAATGGTCTATCCCCTTTCGCATTAGGTGGAGCCCTCACACAGGCGTGTGACCTTGTAGCTGGTTCGAGGCCAAAAGTTGCATAGGTTTCCATAAAGGCGCTAACACCATGCATATAAAGAAACTCCTTAGTGGTAAGGTTGGGATATTCCTCAACGATGGATTCCAAAACTTGGCCCCACATCACACAGCATGCCATCAAAATCCTCCAAGCATTAGGGAGGAGCTACGAGGGAGCCAAACCCAGGAAATCTAGAACGTCACGAACTGGGTAGTAGAAAGGAAGATGGAGTCCCATCAAGAACATGCTCGTGTATAAGGAACTCATGCGGCGAACCCTTCTGAGTCAACAACCCCACGATAAGCCACAGAATTGGGGAACACGTAATGGCTCCACATTAGATCTAAGTCAGCTTGGTAGGTAGGAGTGGACCATTGATACCCCTTGAAGGCAGGGTAATTCGTGAAGTAACTAGAGGGACAAATATCCTCTCTCAAGAACTGGGCCGAACTCCCATACTATGAAAGCCCATGGATCTAGGGTAACAGACCCATCTACTGAAGGACCAAAGCGTAACTATCAGACATGTTGGAATGGAACTCTGATCCAACAACCATTAGCAACAGGGTAATAAGATTACTACAAACTATTATCAACTAGATAAATGCCCAAAATGCTCGCCTAGGATAATACCTCTGCTCGACATGACAACACATTCAAAGTACTAACAACCCGCAACCCAACCTAGATTGGGGGGATTGAGCCGTTAGCAAGCCGTATCACCTAAACATCGGCTCTATATATACAAGATGGAAGCACACGCCCAAGGTAACTTCAAATCATTCTCTTCCTGGAGATAAAATATCACAAGAGAATTATCTCCTAACTTAGCCATCAGAGGTATTCCCATCATCCCAAGCCTTTCTTTGGTTTACTGGTGCAGTCCTTGAATGCCGTAGGCAGGAGTGCAAACACGTCTGTAAAAGGAATATAATTTTTAACTAATTGGATTGCTTAGAAATTGGTTTTTATGTATTTGTTGTGTTCGGATGAACTCATACAAACAATAACTGTTGGCTTCTAGCTTCGGTTTGTTCTAAATTCTAAAATGTTCACTCATTCTGTCTTATTGTACTAATATGTTTAGGTTTGGTCACATGAAATATTAAATATATATTTGTTCACGAGGAAGATCCTTTTATCGAGTTCTTGTGAGAAATTTTGGGAGTTTTACATTTGGCTCTTGCCTTTGAGAATATTTGTTTCTATTTTGTGCATGACCATTTTGAAAGGGAGAAAGAATTACTACAATAGTGGCCCAAGGAAGGTGGTGTGAGGAGGGCGTCGTCGAAGCGTGCTGGAAGGTGTCAATGGAGTCGTAAGGGCTGTAAAGCCCATAACAGTAACGACGATCAACTTTATTTAATTAACAAAAAAAGCCCAAATGGGTGCCGAGAGGAGCTCGAAAACCACATCACCGTTGCCTTCTCACCTTGATGAGTTGAAACATTGCACAATTGGGGGGAGCAGAAAGGGGCTGAAATGCTCAAGGTGGACGATGGGTGCAAATGGGTGGAAATTTGGGTTGAGGCGATAAGTTTTTGAGATAGCAGGTTGTTTGATGGGAGGGTTTAAACCCAATTGACTAAAGTTTGTGTTTGGGCTTTTGGGTTTTAGGCTTTAATTTAGGTCTAGCCCAAATTTGGACTTTTATTTTTTTCGGGCCGTTTTCAATTCACTAACTCTTTGGGCAGCAAAGGGGGCAGGTCAGTTTGGGCTAGCCGATTCCATAAAAATCATCAAATGACCCTTTGGGCAGCAAAGGGTCTGGTTTGATCCACGTCCAGAATAAATATAATTTTTTATTTATAAATTATTTTAATACTTGATTTTCCAAAAATATATATATATTTTTTTTTGCTCTCAAAGCATATCCTTTTATTGTTCAATAAAGGCATGAATTGTTCGGAGTTGGTTTATGCCTTTTAATTATATAATTCTTAATTATTATTTATTGTGAACTTTGTTGTATTATTGGACATATATATAATTGTTCATTTTTAATGGAGTGAATAACTTGGACCAAAACTAGGGAAGAGGTTGGTTGCCTAAAAGTACAAAACTTTACTTGATTTTGGACACAGAGATAATTGACTCTGAGTAATGATTGTAAATGATTTGTACCAAAAATAGGGAAGGTGTTGGTTCCTAAAGGTATAAACCTTACTTTATTTTAAATAATTAGGTTCAAGAGATAATTATTGATGTGGAGATAACAATTTGTATGTCACAGAGTTCACTCTCAAATGAGGAATTTTGATGACACTACTAGTTTATCTACTAAAGTTAATGTTAGAGGGAATAATTTGTGTGGTTTACTCCCAAACGAGGAATTCTCTGATAACACTACAAGTTTATCCATAAAATTTAAAATTGGAGTGAACATTTTGTGTATTGAGGTTCACTCCCAAAGGAGGAATCCCAATACACATGTTAGAAGTGAGATTTGTTGGCATTTGGAGTCCTTGGAGTTAAAATGCAAGTATTAGACCAAGCACACCAAGATTAGGTCTGGTTTGACCTAATCTTGATGTTTTGAGTAATTATTTGAAATAGTGAGTCTAAGGTTTTTTAATGCTTGATTTAGTGTCTTGACATGATATTAGAACTAAGGATGTGTTATTTATGAGTTGTTAATTTTGGGTTAAGCATGATGATGTGATTAATGGCCAACTAGCATGCAAAACACCATTTGTTGCCTATGTATGAATCAGCCTAGAGGAGCTCTTATAGTAGGGTTTAGTTTTTGTAAATTCTAAGACCATATTTGGACTTAGGATGAAGTTTACATGAGATATATAAATTTTGGCAAGTTTTGGGGCCCGGTTGCAATTTCCTTAAGTTTAGGGGCCAATTTTCAATTTTCCAAAAGTTAAGGGTTAGTTTTGTAAATTATGCCCAAAGTTAGTAAGTTCTATTTTTATAAGGATTAAGTGAGAAATCCTACCCTAGAACGTCTCTCATTTCAGCCTACGCTATGCTTACGTGTGTAACAACTTTCTGCAAGTTAGCTTCCAACTTACTTTAGTATATTTTTGTACATGGGATGAAAGATTCATGGAAGTAGTTTCATTTTATAATTTATATTTGTTTTGTTTGAAGTATTTATGTCTTTCCATGTTATTTTAATTATATGATTGTTATGGGTATAATGTCTATGTCATGCCATGTTATGTTAATTGTATGATTGTTATGGTGATAATGTCTATGCCAAGCCATGTATGTTATTTTAATTATATGATTGTTATGGTTACAAAGTTTATGCCATGCCATGATATTGTGATGTTATTATGATTGTCCTATTCGAAATGTTATGCCATGCCATTTTATTATAAGCATCGATCATGAACATCTATCACATAGCAAGAATACATGTCATGAAGCATATGACTCTGTCATAAAATATTTTAGAGTCAAGCATAAAACGTTGATCAAGCTAAATTGTATTATGGTAAAGGAGATACAATCTTCCAAGTACTACTGTGAAGGCGTATGGGCTGCCAGGTACTACAGTGAAAGGGGTAAATCTACCATAATCCAAAGAGTACTCATGGTAAATGCGTGCGAGCTACCTGAGAACTCCTTCTCTTAATAAGGCGTGGTTTGGTTTGAGAGTTGAGATGAAAGCATCTCAGCTTGTTTCATAAGGAGAGATGCCTCCTATATCCAAACATAAAGATGAAAATATGTGAGCGCCTTTTCATCATATCTCATTATAGTGCATTCACGTGATGATGCCGAATTTATTTCTTAACATGCACGAAAACTTTTGTTTTTTCTCCCCGAAACACAAAACACAGCCTTTTTCTCCCCGACAGAAAAAACACAGCCCTTTCCCTCGGCATCTATCTCATCTCCCCGTCTATGTACTTTCGTCCCTCACAGTCCAAGCAAGGCCAACTCCAACGCCAACGCCGTTGCCCACCATCCCTCCGTCCATTGCCCATTGCATCTTTCACAAATTTGGGAGGATGGAACAAGTTCAAATCCCTTGGCCTACAGATTTTCATACAAAGCAACCAGCGTGGTGGTTGGGAAGGCTGCAGCTTCTGCAAAGTCAATTATGTCGTGCATCCCTTTAGCTTGTCAGCTACGGATCATGTGTGCTTGGTAAGTTTCTTCATAAACATGGATGTACATGTAGGAGTTAATATCTTTATAATAACTTTGTAAGAACCACCACCCAGAGATTCTCCTGCTCTTTGCCCTTAAAGAAATTTCTTTGAAAGTTTGTGCTGGTGGAGATTTCGCAATCTCTCAATAGTGGTTGATTTGGCAGCTTCTACGCCAAAATATCTTACAAATATATCATGCCCAAAGCTATGAAACCCACCACTACACTTCTCTGCAACCACTGCACCCCAATCCCTAGATCTAAGCCTAAACTTCGTTGGTCTCATACCCTCGCCACAACGGCTCCAAAGATGCACTCCTTCTAGGTATGTCTTTGCTACCCCAACCGATTGGGCCAATTTTGGGGCCGTTACCATCATTGATATATGAATGTGAATGTTTTCATATGCTAACATGTTTCTTATTGATATGCTTGGATGATTTGTATTGATATACTGTGTATTGATATGTTTGGATGCTTGGATGTTGTGTATTAAGCTTTAGGTTTCTAAAAAATGTAAATCATAGTTGTCTGTTTGAAATGAATCCTTGTTATGCTATCGATTTTTTGGGTCTTGGTTAAAATGTTTTAAATTTTCTTGCACCCTGTGGTTGCAAAGTAGAGTGGAGTGGAGTGGTAATGGTGGACCATTTTTCAAAAAACTTATCAACCATCTCAGAGGAGGAAGATGGGGTTTTGATTCGTGAACCTTGAACATGTGATGGGCAGATAGGGAATGAGATTAGGCATCTTTGTTGACTTGACACAAGAAACTTGTTTTTGTTAATTTTTGTTGGGTAGCCCCGAAAAGGGTAAGGCTGCCGTGTTTGTGAAAAAAATACTTGCATGCTAATAATATCATGTAGAACTCACCAACATTTTTCAGTAGTTTTACCTTCCCACAGTACCCATTGTGCAAAGATAATACAGCAGAAGAAGATATGGTCTAAACTTCTCGACTATACTAGATCCAAATAGTTCACAACATAGCGCTGAAATCGGCAATGCCTTTGAATTGTATCCTCTAATTTTTTTCTGTGTTCCTTAAACATTTTTATATTGATGGGTGACATTTACCCCGGCTCTTGCTCTTTATGATTATTATTATCGTAAACAATAAAATTAATCTGCAGGATTAAAATGATGATCCAAACAAACATTATGAACTGTTGTGGTGAAGATGATTAGTTGGACTTGAGAACTATTTTTTTTGTGGAATTAATATACAGTACTTAGAGTTTGATCATTCTTGATTTAATACTTGGGAATCCAAAATAAATATTTTTGTAGATCAATGCCCAAAAAAAAAAAAAAACCTTTAGCTATAGGGGTCTTTATTGGTTCAAGTTCAAGTTTATCTAGGGCAAGTGCATATAAAGAGTTATTTGATGTACTGATGTTGGTATATCAGTGGAGTATAGAAGTCAAGGTAGTTTCTTGATTTGTATGTTGCGAGTGGGAATCTGGAGTTGAAAAATATAAATATAGAAAACTGCACATGCAAGATTACTACGAAATAAAGAGACAATGATCTATCTACTTGCATGTTTTATCACTGTTGCTACTGCTACTTGCCTGCTACTTGCTGTGTAGATGACAAGGTTACTTGCTAATAAGAAAAAATGTCTACCTATTGCTTAGGTTACTTGCCTGTGTTGCTAGTTGGTCTGTTAGTTTCAAATCAAGTGCGTATGTACTACTACTTATTGTTGAAGTGGTTGATGTTTACTTTCAAATCAATAATTTTTTTTCTTTTTTTTGGTGGTTGGTATTTCCTGTTTTTTTAGTTATAACTATAGTCCTTTTGAGTCAAAAGTGTAAAACCCTGTGTGTTGTGTAGGTGTGTGTGTGCTTGTTATTAAAGTTATAAGATTTTGCCTTGTGTGCTGTGTTATTAAAGTAGTGTTTTGTGGGTATCAACTGTAAAACCTGTGCACTATGTTGTATGTCTTGTTGGAATGAATACAAATATGTAGTGTTGTTTGTTCATTTCTATCATCTCAATGTTAATGTAGTGTGTGTCAGAATAACACTTATCTTTTCTTCTTTCCGTAACATTACTAGCTACCTTTTTCTCGCCTCACTCACCCTCCACAGGTATGGCCCAGTTTCCTTCTTGTTTCAAGTTCCATTTCTTCATCTATTAACATGCATTCAATTATGTTATCCCTTCAATTCTTGATGATATATTTGGCTAGGGTTGATGCAACCTATGACATTGCTTATTTGTATGATATGTAAATATTTTTACATAGGTTTAATAATCTTCACTTCCCCCATTACCTTTATTCATTGATTGTAATGTAACTCCTTTGCTACAAATCATTATAATGTTCACCATGGAAATTTTGCATTGTATGTATTATTTCGGTATTTCATGTTTCCAATACTTGTCTATTTCTACCTAACTGTGTTTATAATATTTTCTTATATTAAAAACAAATGTCTTGTATTGCCATATTAGGATTTTCATAGCTACTCAACATGAATGATCCAAAAAACACTAACCGTGATCGTGAACTTTGGGCCGATGGTATGGAGGATATGTTTGTTGACATGTTATATGCGAATGCCCTTAACGGTACTTTAAGGCTAGGGAGGATCACAAGTAGAGACCATACAATGTATGCTCAATGGATGACCACTGTTGGTGTAAAGCTGTTTGACATCGACCAAATTCGAGGCAAACTCCAAAGGTTGAAGCAAAGGTAGCACCTGTTCACTGAACTAATGCCCCAAATCGGTATGGGTTGGGACCCTAATACGAAGACGATAGTGGCGAGTAAGAGCTAAGAAAATGCTTTAAGGGTAACGACGGGCAAAATATTAAAATTACTACTAATTAATTTCCTGTTCAATGCATATACCTCTTTTTTACTCAATGGATTATTGACATGTACGTATTCTGAAAATGTTAGGTAAAATCGAAATGGGGGAAGTTTCGTTCCTCAGGGTGCCACAACTATGAGATGTGGTGCACGATATTCGACTCTTCTGTTGAATAGGATACCTTGCATCATGCGTCAACACAACGACCCCCAAATAGTGATGAGGAGTGGCGACTCGATGCAAAGATGCAATGCAGGGGCCCCACACTAGGCAATCGATAGGGATCGCGCATTCATAGTGATGACAGCTTTAGTCGATGCATCAACATGCTTGTCACGTCGGCCTTAGATCAGGGGCACTCAAGGTAGTTGATGAAGACATATCGAGCTGCCACGCTGAGGTGGCTCGCATGGCGATTGCACGACCTCTATGAGAATAGAGACCATGCATCCTCAGGAAAGCACATCAAAAGCCAGAGTCCCGAAGTCAGAGATGGAGGTTACGATCCACTCAGTCATTGTAACCCATTGCTGCAAGAGCTTTCCCCTCCATTAGTATTCCACCATGAAGTCAATAAGTTACTTGATGTTTCTATGCAGCGAACCTTCTTGTCAATGAATGATGCGCACCGAGAACACTGGGCCTGGTGTTGTTCAGCCGGAGTTGAGGACCCTATTTTTATGAGTTTAATAGTTTCATTCGTTGCTAATTTCTTTGTTTTCTCTAACGATGATGTATTGTGATGACCCGCGTTTGTCTAAACATGGCCCATAGAATTCATTCCTGGTTGCCATGGCATTTTAAGAGCCTTAGTTACTTTTGAAGGCCTTTGAGTCTTTGATTTAGTGATTTGAGCCCAAGAAGGGAGTGACCCTAGATTGCTTTGTAATTTTCGGCCCTATTTAGAAACCTACGCCCAGTGGCTTTAGGTCCATGACCCAAACCTTAGTCACTAGTGCCACGTATCATGCACATGTTGCACTATGAATCTAGTCTTGATAGTGGGCTAAGGGGGAGAGAGAGAGAAGTATAGGGAAACACCAAAAGGTGGCTTGCACGCCTACCCTAGAGGATTTCCCACTTTTAAACATGCTAGAAACCTTCTAGTATAATCAAGGGACAAAAGGAACTTAGGAAGACTAAAGGATTTTCGGCCAACCCATTTTCTCACACGCCTAGAACCTTGTTTTGGCCTTATTTCGAGTTTCAATGTAAATTTCTTGGAAAGGGAAGCCTAGGGAAGATGAAGGAAGTTTCTTTAGAAAAGATGCATAGGAAACCGAAGGGGCACATGGGATTTCGGATTTTACAAGCATGTATTAAGCTTCTAGAAGACTAGATGAAGGGACTCTTGTATCAAAGGACAAATATGCCCTTAAGATTTTGGCTACCATGTTTCCAATGCACCTCTTCACTTGCCACTTGTCACTTAGGTTATTTTTAGACCAATGGCATATGAGGAGTCACCTAGGGAAGGAGAACTAGTAGATGAAGCATCAACTTGGGAAGTGGAAGAGAGAGTGGACGGGTAGGGCATGGCACATGCCTATGCCATGTGTCATTCATGCAAAGTTCATCTCTTGGGAAAAGGAAGAGACATGGAGCGATTTTACCTCTTTGTCCTATTGTACAATGCACTTAGTTGGGAATTGGAAGGGGCATAAAAGGAAGAGGATGATTTTGGCTAAAGAGAAGACCCACACGTCACCCAAGCCTTTTTGCCTTCCCAATGCAATCCAAATGTGGGGAACGCCAAGGGTCATTTCGACTAGAGAGAAAGGAAGAAAGAAAGGCCACTTGTCTTACATGCAATGGACTTCAAGTAACCAATGAGGGATTGAGGAAAGTTCTATAAAAAGGGAAGAGAGCCACACGCCCAAGCCTTTCTTCTTGGCATTTTCGAGTTTTGCATATGTTCTCAACTTCTCTACATTCGTCCCACACCTTCATTTGAAGATTCTTGCACTTTCTCGCACGTTATTTCCAACCAAACAAAGGAGATTCTTTTTCAAGAGAGGATTTTGCCACCATCAAGAATAGACAAGGTAAAGATCGGTTTTCTCTAGTCTTGCACACACAAGTCACCTTCTCAACTCAAAATGAGGTTCCAATCTCATGAAGATTTCGAGAATGGTGAAACACACACACTTCTACCCATTCTTATGGAAGAAGGTTTTAGGGTTTTCAAGGAACCCTTGAAGCAGAATGGTGGGGGATGTATACCCTCCATGTTTTTTGATCACCACATGTGCATTCATCTTATTTTAAGTTTTATTTTACTTCATGAGTGAAATGAAGGTTTGACCAAAAAAACCCTAAAGGGTGAATGATTAGAGATCAAGTGATGCTCTAGAAATCCTCACACACTCAAGAACACGAAATAGAATTTTTCTAGACACTTTCTAATGAAGCACATTCGGATTTACAGCTTGCTAGTATTTCCTTACTTGGATTTTTATAAGTATACACTTAACTTACTCTTGGTTAATATTTGTATATGATTGTGTAAATCTTTTCATTGTTATGTTTGCTTTGTTTGCTATTTCTTGTTTGTTTGTTTGAATATGCTTATGTAATCTTGGAATATGAATATTATATGAATTGTATGTTTGGTTTAAGATGAAAAATGGCAAGAATTTTCTATGCATGTTTCGGTTTTAAGGAAAATATTGTTGTTGATTTGTGTTACTTGATGATTCGGCTATACCATGTTTTAGAAGTTTCGGATCTTGGCCGGGTACCATAATTTTATGTTTCATTTCCTCATGCTTTGAGTTCTAAGCAAATATGTTGGAAGAATAAGCATGTTCAAGTGATGATTCTTCATTTTTTGCATCTACATGTTTCGGCCAAGGCCCTTTCTCATGTTTCCATGTATATGTTTTGATATCTCATGTGATTTATGTTATCATGCTACGAATTGAACATGTTATGCTTAGTAATTTCATGCACAACATTCCATATGTCATATGTCAAGCGTAAGTACGCATGTTACAAGTCTGATGTCACATGCATTTGGGGAAAAGTGTTTTCAAAGAAAAGGGTTTAAAAGTTTTATCACGACTCCAAGTGCCGAAGCGAGGAAGCGCCTAACTCTAAGAAGTTTTTTTGAAAAGTCAAGTTTTGTTACAAGTCTTTTGAAAATGGTCAAGTCATATGTCAAGTATATCTCCATGCACACATTTCATGATGTACCTCTTGTATGCTCGTGTTAACTGTGGTATATTGTGTGATTACTTGTTGAGATTTCTTGAAATCTCTTTGTGATAGTTTCCACTACCATTCCCCAACTGGAATGGTAGAAGTTGTTACAGGTACCCCGGATACCAAGAAACATGAACCTAGACGGTTCCTTGATAGAGGATGAGTACACTATTCAAGCTCGTCATGACTATACTGCTGACACATTAAAACATACGGCTAAGCTTCTCAGAGAGATCCTAACTAGTATTAGTGAGACCTAGATCGATGCTACGATCTATCAACTATCCAAGAATCTGAAGTTTTGGTGGAATATGGACCAGCTGTCTACATATCTGGAGCGAGCCTCGAAGGTCTCGACTGATGCAAAGGAAACTGCAAAGGACTTAGGTTTGATACCACCCAAGCCTCAGCAATCCCATGGAGTCTTTTGGTGTCTATCTCCTGATGGGACAGTAGTCTTGAAGAAAACGGGAACCTAAGTTATTTTGTGGGGAAAAAAAAAAGGAAGGGACTTATGGTTTATATCTCAACTTTTTGTGGAACTATGTTTTGAGAAGGTCTCATGTTTTGGGAGATTTAAACTATACTCTATGCTTTTGAGATGTTATATCTTTATTATACATGTTTATGTTTTGGACAATATTGGGAAATGATGTTAGTACAGTGCCATGTGCTTTGCAATTGCTTATCGCATTGCTTAGATTATCCGACCTTTACTATTTTTTCCCTGTTACATTATTGCATATTGCTAGTGTACTTAGGTGCATAGCATAATATCTGTCATGTACGAGGGGTGTGTAGCCTTGTGTTACATGTCCTGGCGTTTCAGTCACCATCCAATTCCAAGCGGGGGGCTGAGGGTGCCACATGTATGATTGTCTAAGTATTTATGCGGACTGTTGGGTGCTAAGCTTTCTCCATGACGTGTGTTATTAATTTAATCATGTTTGTTAACATTGTGGTTTTTCTTGATAAGTATATGATATTTGCAATTTATAACATGGAAATTTTTTATATTTTATGTTGAGATATATAATGTTGGAATTATGTTGACAATTTTTGTAATGTTTTTACGACACCAGTCCCAAAGAACGTGCTAGAGTATGGATAATGATAATTGGTCAGTGGGAAGTCGTCGATGGACGCAAATGCCGATGGCAAAGAGATATTCTCTGACGATGATACTAGTTCTAGTGGTGATGAGTTTGAGAATGACGTGAAGGAGATCGCCATCCTTATTAGGATCATAGCTTCTCGACCGAGATTTCATCTTCGAATGCTGCAACACAACATCAGCCTACGGGGACATCAAGATATTCTGGCACTTGTGAAGTTATGATCCTAAACCAAAATTCTGAAAATGCCAAGAATTATCGATTAATCTAGTGGATTCCAAAAATTATTTGCTATTAATTATGTGATTTTAATATTTTTTGGGTATGTATCTTATTAATTATTATTAGTTAATATAAATATATTTATAAATAATATTCAATCAATACAAACACTATGCAGTAATTGGTGGGACCCACAACTATCAAGTCTCTCAAAAAGTTAAAACTATCTCATCTCACTTCTAAATCCAAACACACAAATTTTTAAAATATCTTCTCATCTCAACTCAACAATCTTACTACTATTCACAAATTATCTCAACTCATCTCATCTCAACTCACTATCCAAACCTCACCTAAGAATGCATGAAACAAGTTTATGCAAGCAAGCATGACATGTTCATGATAAGTTACGATGTCTCTAAGTTATGTTTTGCATAAGTAAATCCATGTTCATCAACATGTCATGTTTACTGTCATGCATACTTATTTATTGTGATACCCGCAAACTCTGTTTGAGATTTGACGGAGTTTGAAGTGTTGGGACATGCAACACAAGGCCACATACCCCCATTTATGACAGATAAAGATGCAGTACACCTAGTATGCATCTAATAGTATGCAGTATACGCAACAGATAACTTTTTCTTTGAGCAATACACAAGTACCAGAATGTTATATCCCAAAACATAATCATAATTTCATACTATTTATATAACCAAAAGTCATAACATGGTTCCAATCAGTCTATAAACACAAGCATAATACTGGAAGTGTAACTCCTTAATTATAGATAGACATAATTCTAATCTAAATATCAAGTTGCTCGCACAACCCCACTATCAATTCCAAAAGCAATATCCAATATCATCTCTCTCAATCTCCCCAAGGCTCCTCCCCAGGTTTACTCGACATCGTCCAGGTGATCATGTGCTCTTCTTCCATTTCCTAACACATCGTCTATCATTTGAAGGTTGGACTATCAAGTGAAATTTGTTTACAAATCTTAGAAAGTAAGTTACCAAGCTACCAATAGTATACGTATGCATGAATGATAGTAAAATTGCATTGATGCATCATGACATGAACATGAATATGCGTAAAATGACTTAAAATTAACATGTAACTGAAATTATGCATTCTGATTAAGAAATGGGAGTACTCAGGTAGCTCGCACTCCCTTACCATGAGTACCCTTTTTGTTTTATATTACAGTAGAATATACTCCTTCACCGTAGTACTCAACAACATGTATGCCTTCATCACAGTACCAGGCAGATCATATACTTATTGACCGTAGTACAAATTAACTAAAATGTTTCATGCTTGACTAAAAAATATTTCATGACTGACTCTTATACTTCATGATATGATATAATGATAATCGTGGCATATGACATGTTCATGATCAATCCTTATAATGACATGGCATGGCATAACATGGTAATTATAGTAATCATATAACTAAAATAATATGACATGACAGAAAATTATAATCATGACAATCATATAACTAAAATAACATGGCACATCATAACATTATAATTGTGGCAATCATATAACTAAAATAACATGACATTCATGACATGTAACAAATACTCATGCACAGAAATAAATGATATGGCATTTCATATTATAACAATTCATAATAGGTAATAATGAATGTGAATGTAAATAGTACAAGCTTACCACCATACATACGTAAATGCACCAAGAGTAAGTTAGAATCTAGCTTACAGATTTTTCACATAAAACGAAAGCGTTGCGTAATGTTAAGCGAGACTAAAAAGATCATGAACTGAAACGAGATATTTCTAAGAGTTATAATATCTCACTAAACACTTAGAAACATAAAATTTATTGACTTATGAAAAAAAATGTCATTTTACCCCTCTTTGTGGATAATGTCTAAATTAAAGATTTTGCATACTAACTTCAAGTTCTACCAAAACATACATTCATCTCATAAAGTCTTTCCTTAATCCAAATATGTAATCAGAAAAACTTAAAGCAAAGCACAACTGCACAAACCAAGCATAGGTCGATTCATATAAAGGCAAAACTCTTGATTTTTGTTGCAATTCATTCAAACCACAAATCATATACTCAAACCAATTTATGCAACACTAAAAATCATATCCTAGGCTCTAAAATCATATCAAGACATCAAAATAATCATATCTAAACACCTCATGTCAAGAAAAGTGCCAAAAATACCAAGTTTTGGACAAAAAGAACAACTCCTTGATGTTCTTACACCTTTCCAATAAGCTCCAAGGACTCCAAAAGTCCATAACGTCACTCATAACATATTTATAGATCCAACCTAAGTGATAATTACAGTTGAAAAAAACCTAGATCACAAAAATATCATCAAACCAATCGGCATGCTCAATAAGTCCAAGTCGAGTATCATATATTTTGACTTAGTACAAATATACTAAATCCATAACTTTCATCAAGTAAACCTTAAAGAATAAGACCATATGCTTCATAGTCAAGCTCTAAACATGATCCTAGCATTAACTCTAAAAGGCATATGGCAAAACTTTACAAAAACACCAAGCATATCCGAGAGCTTTAAGTTTGTGCCTTAACTGAATTGTTTCAAGCAAAATATGCTTCCAACAATTATTTAAACCAAATCTCTTCAAAAAAAAAAAACTCTTAAAGTCTAAATGAAAGTTTTAAGAATAAAATTTCATAGCCATTGGACTAGGTTTCAAGAACCAACTAACATCACAACGTCAAAGCAGAAACTATTTTGTGTGTTCGGAGTTTCAACTCCAAAGAAAACGTGTATAACTCTTAAGTAAAAATGCTAACATGCTTTGGATCAACTCATGGAATGTATAAAAATGTGTTAGCATTTCATCATATCAATATACAGACCTAACTTTAACAAAACTTTCATCAAAATGTCAAGATTCTATATCATCATCTAAACCGTCGCCTAGTATGAACATTACACACTCAAATCCATTTTTCACCAATCAATACTCCACAAAAAATTACACAAATACATAAATGGAAACTAGACTCAACTAGGAATAGGAAGGAGGTTTTGTGAGAGTCTACTTAAAAAGGCTTTGAACAACTCGAGCCAGATCCACCTTAAGCATTGCCAAAATCTTCTACTCGAGTTCTCTTCAGGTAAGTGAAATAAAAGTGACCAAAATATGAAGGGCTTGGCATGGACGTCTTATATATGAGTGGAGGGCTGAAGGAGGATGTGTGAATGATCAATTGTTAGCCAAAACTAGGGGTAAGACCATGGGCAACTCAGCCCATGGTATTCGGTTGTTATTGCCAAGAGGGGTGGTGGTTTGGGCTCTTATCAACCACTATTTGGGCTGAAATTAGCATCCATATGACACCTAGGACAGGTGGAGAAAACTTTCTCAAGAAGTTTTGCCTTGGTGGCTGTGATAACCAGAACTTAGCCAAGTCCATGTCTATTACTTTTATTATGATTAGTTTAACCCACTTAGTTATCTGTCTCAATTTTTGTATTCAAAGGGTATAGTAAGCATCAAGGGCCTTGTTATCTTAGAGAAAGGGGGCACCCAAGCCCACTAGGAGGCCAATCATGGGCTAGTGTGAATCGACCACTAAGGGCCTAGGGCTTAGGAAAAACCCTAACTAGGGTTTTGCATAAGAGGCGTCCACATGGAAGAGGGAATGAGCTTTTAGTCTTCCCGAGAAATTTCCATCATTTGGAACATAGGAAATGAGCACTTTGGTTAGCACAAGTGATACCATGTGGCCAACATGCAAGACAACACTCTGAGTACATTGAACTTAGACATGAAAGTGGAAGAAAGGGGAGAGAGAGAGAGAAGAGGGTTTTGGAACCCTAAGTGCCACACGTCACACACAGATGGACTTGTGTGAGTTCCTAGAAGGTGCAATGATTTAGGGTGCCTAGGGAATGTGCAAAATCAGAGGCACAATGTTTTAAGGGACTATATGGATTCGGCCAAATGAAGAAACCAACAATCTTTTGCCACTTGTCGAAAGCATGAGAGTTCCAAGGAGTTGGCATGGGAAATGGTGCAATGGGAAACTCAAAGGGCAAAGTCACAACCCACGAGGACTAGGTTTTTAGCCAAGAGAGATGCAATTCACCATGTGTCACACATGCATTCGGGATGGGGGATTCTATAAGGATCCAATGATGAGAAGTGGAAGAGACACCTTGGGACAAGGCAAAACCAAGTCCATAGATTCAGCCACCCACACATGCACCCCACACACCACATGTCATTTGCCTAGGAAACCAACACCCACACACCACCCAAGCCTAAAGAAGAGAAAAGGTCACCTAGAGAACCCACATGTACATGCCACTCAAGTTTAGGGAAGAGGAAGAGGTTTGTGGGGAATTGAGGAGTTTGGCCAACTCCGCACACACACACACGCACCACTTGCCAAGTGGCAAGCATGCACACGTTCATCCTCCCAAGGATGATTGAGGGTTTGTATTTTGACCTTTTTGCCATCGGAGAACCTAGACACATGAGAAATGGTACTTTTGGAAGCTAGGGTTTTAGATGGAGGAATTCACACCACTTGTCTATAAGGCTTTTGGTTTTCCCAACACAACTCAATCATGAGGAAGATGAAGGGATTTTCGGCCATGGTGCCACATGTCACACATGCATGAGTTTTTTGCTTTTCCAAGGAAGGAGCGGATGTCTATAAAATGGAAAGGGCTGATGGGTGAAGGGTCTTTTTGGACAATTTCGGATTCCCACTCTTGTGTCACTTCTCCTCCCACACGACTACACCATTCTCTCACCTTTTCTCACCATTTATCTCCAACCAAACACCATACACACACCCTCCACCTTCATCCAACAACCTTACAAGTAACGAAGGAAGTGGTGACTCCATCCAAGAGGAAGGAACACGCATAGTAAGAGCCATACTTTCTTTTGTACTCGAGATAGGGCTAAGGTTCTTCTTAAAGGAATGACTTATCCACCATAGCATTATACACGTGAGCATGTATTTTTTGAAGGGGAGAAGGCCACGACCACCCTCTTGAGTTTGAATTAGGATCCCTTTTCTTTATAAAGTTCAGCCATGTGAGTGAAGTCCGAGTGCATGAGGGACCTATCTAGCCATGAACAAGGAGTTCATGAGCCATGAGGGAGCAAACCCTAGACATGACACGCGCACACATGCATCCACTCGAGTTAGAGTTTTTCGTGTGTCCTTGTCTAATGTTATTTAATATATTTTCAGTTTGCTATTTGTTAACTCATTGGATTTTCGGTAAGTAAACTCTCAACCTATTTTGGATAATGTTTGTATATTTTGCGTGAACGTTGCATTTCTTTTTGCTATCATACATACTAGTTGTTTGATGATAATCTCTCGATTGTAATCGGATTCACATGATGATCTTGCCTTGCCTACTTGTTTATGATATTTTTGGATATGCTTGGAGGTAGTGGTTCAAGTTGTTGATTATAACATGTTTTTGTAAGTCTAGATGATTCGGCCATGTCTATGTGTATGCGCTAGGGTTTAAACATTGTTCTTCCTTTTGGCATATGTGTTGAGTGCTTTGCCTAAGTTGTGAACTAAGTATTCAGATGTTCTAATATTTTCAAGCCATAAATCGAGATGTTCAAAGTTTGATTACATGATTACATGACTTACGACATTCACATGTTCATATAGTCCATGAAAAGAAAATTGTTACAAGTCTCATATCACATGCATTTGGGTTGCAAATTATTTTCAAAGAAATGAGTCTATACATGTTTTATCATGACCCCAAATGTTAGGAGAATATCCTGGTGGAACTCATATGTCTACTCTAGAGTGTTTAGAATGGAGTGGTAGCCCCTAGGTTGACAAAGAACCGTCAGTGGACCTCGAATGGATCATTGTGGAAAGGATACCGGAGCGGGATAGCGCCCAAAGCTAGTGGGTGTAACAGATTGAAAATACAGTAAAGGTGAAATATGCGAACTGCCGTATCATATTGTATATGTAGTGAAGGCGAAATATGCGAACTGCCAAATAAGTTAAAAATTATGACGTAGTCACCACGGTCAAGTAGGTCATTGAATGATGCGATAACTAGCGGGGAACCAACAATGCATAGGGAAGCTTTGAGCTCAAAGATATATTACGTGTATATTGATTAGTATGAAAAGATGGAAAGGATGTTTTATTATTTTTAAGGTCAAAGTTGCATAAGCCAAGTTTTATGTCAAGTACATGTCTATACATTCATTTTATGATTTGTCTTTATATGCCTATGTTATCTATTATATGTTGTGTGTTTACTTACTAAAATTTCTCGAAATCTCACGATTGTAGTTTCCACTATCATTCACAACCCAGAATGGTAGAAGTTATGGTAGGTATGCAAGATCTCATAGAGCAATGAATGAGATTAATGAGCTGATACAGGATAAGTTTATGATGGAAGCCCGTTATAATTTTGTTGCCGCCATATTGAAGCTCACGGCAAAACATCTTAAAGACTTTCTAGAAGCCCTTAAGAAGGATGACAACGAGAATGGATTATTTGAGCCCGAAGAGGCCTCTAAGTTAAAGGCGCACATGAATGTTGTGACGGGATATCTTAAACAAGCTGGAGATTACTCTATTGAGGCAAATGAAGTTGCTTCTAGCTTGGGACTTCTTGAGCCAGAGCCCCTGCAGACAAGGGAAATTTTCTTGAGTATAACTAGTGATGGGACCTTAGTGCTATTGAAGTTTCCCGTTTCTTAAATTATGGTTTAATCTTGGAAGTCCCTTTGTTTTGGGAGATTTAAAAAATAGTATCTATTTTGGGAGTGACTTGAACAAAAAAATGAAATCATTTTGGGATAAATAGCTTATGGTACCATATTATTTGTTTGAATTGCTTTAAATCTTACTTAGATTTGCATGAATATTTCTGCTGTGATTTATTGCATACTGCTATAATATAATAGGTGTATTGTATCTTATCTGTCATGTATGGGGGTATGTAGCCTTGAGTTACATGTCCCGATACTTCAGTCACCATCCAATCCCAAGTAGGAGTTGGGGGCGTCACATTGGTGCTTTTTGATGGGTTTTAACTGAATGGCTATAGTTTATTGTCTAAAGAGGGTTTGGTTTGGGGTTTCGATTTCTATGAAGCTCAATTCCAATTTTTTCTTGATCCAATGAAATTACCAAGATATAAAATAATAAAAGAAGGTGTAATAGCATGTGATTGAGTAGTTAATAGCAAGTAAAAGTGATTTAATCATGTGATTAATCACTTAAGCTAAAATCGGCCAAATAGGATTAGGGGAAACCATTTGCAGTTTGGATTTCCACCATGGTTTTTGAGGTTACAATTGGATCTCAGATGTTTGGGGTTTCATTAGGGTTGAAACACTCTTTTGGTTGAACACAAAGTGTTTGGTTGGATGGAAAGACTAGTGTTGCAATTTATTTCTCAAACTCATACTCCTAAATACCTCAAATAATTAAAAAGATAGTTTTGTCGCCATAGCGGGTAGGAAACTGATTATGCTGACAGACTAAAACCTAAGTGGTCTGTTGTGTCTAAAATTTAACTCAAAATAATGAACCAAGAATTCAGAGCAGTTTTACCTACAAATATATAGGTGTTGTAGTACCTAACGGGGTCAAATCCACAGGGATTGACTTATATGATTAAGAGAACAAAGTTAAACAATGAAAATAGATTATTTAGAGGAATATACAATCAAATAGAGGAGATTACTGAGATGAGTATTTTTAAAGTAACATAATACAACTGAAATGAAAGAATAAATCAATATAGAGAACGACTACGCTAGGTTTCGAGGATCCGTCTAATAATTTAAAATATTGTTTCCAATCAATTTATCACAGTTAGACTAGAATAATGATTCCATCTAACTAGAAAATTTAACAATTATGCCCAAGAAAACTAATCACTAAAGATTAAATTTGATCGATTGATGGTAGAAACATTCACAAATCCATTTGAATATCACATGAATTTTTCAAGCATCCAATGTATTCGGAAAACACAATAGATTGAGATAAATGTATAGATAATCAAAGTTTCTAGTTATAACACCATTCAATCAATCAAACTAACAATATAAACTCTATTGCTAAACCAAAACGATATTTAATTCATTAGACTTCACCTCTAACCTTAGTACGAGAATTTAGCCACCCATGCTCAGCACAAGAACCATGGAATTCAAGAATAAATTCTCCATAAGAAAATTAAAATAAAACACAACACCAAATATATCAAAACAAGCTTTAAGAAAACAAACTAACTCTCAAATAAAATTAACTCAAACAAATTAACTCTCAAAAGAAATTGAACTCATGAAAACTGATATCCATTCCCCAACTCTCTTCCCCCTTTATATAGAACTCCATCCGTGTGAGTTGTCCAGTCTTGTTTATTTAGTGCATCGTCGGGTCCTTCAGCCGAAAGCATGTCTTTCTTTTCCGCGAATTTCGTTCCATGTTTTATGAGTGCGTGAGTTTTTTTTTTCTTTCTTTCTTTTTCTTCTGTTCCCCACGTTCACTAGTGCTAAGTGTGTTGGTCTGATATTTCTTCATGCTTTCTTTTCTACTTTTGGCGTCCATGAATTTTTTCTGTTGCACGTAGTTGGTTTTCTACTTGAGTTTGCAGTGTCTTCTTTCTTTCCTTCTTCCTTCTCTTTCCCGTGCCTTTCTGTAACGCCCCGTCCCTGAGGGTCCGGAGAGTTAACTCATGTCACTTAAAAATCATTTTTCTTCCACATAGTACATACTCTAATTTTTCTCTATCGCACAAAATACTCATATATTTACATCACTTACTCCAGAATAACTATTCTAAGACAATACAAAGTCTTAATATAAACATTAATCTCCCAACAAATCACAACATCAGAACACAACAAGCTTACTGAATGAAAATTTTCAATACCCATATAAATCTTCTATGCTTAAACCATCATTCTTAACTCTTCTCACCCATGCTCCATATCCTTGATCCTCAACTGAAACATTCAAATCATCTGAAAAAGATGGTGGAGATAAGGGGTAAGTTATCAACAACTCAGTAAGCAGAGAACATATACTAGTATGTAAGCATGAGCCTTTTCAGAAAGTTCAGTATGCAGAAACAAAAACATTTTATTTTTATATGCAAATCTCATAAAAACATGTTATCAGAAAATCAGAGCGACTTTTCAATCTTTTCATACTCAAAATCAACAATTCATATTTAAGAATCCATTTCATATTCAAAATCGCTTTGGCATAACATAACTGAACATCTTCATCTTATCATATCATATCATATCATATACCATGTTTAACCCCCGTAGTAGGGTTGTGCTATTCCCGGTGGCCAAACCAGGCAGTATCATGTGGTGAACTTCCCTTTTTTCAATCTCGAAGCCCCGAGTGTGCACACAGGAAAGAACACGTAAAAAGACCACTTTGTTTCCAAAGTGGATGCACTCATATCATATCATGTGGTACCAACCATATCACGTGAACAGTATCATCATATCAGAACCATATTCAAAACAGATAAGTATGCCAAAGTTTTATCATATCCATATCATACCAAAACACGTGCGAAACATATTCATATCATTTCTATTTGATCAAAACAGATCCAAATCATTTCATATCACATGCATAAAAATTTCAATAATATCATATTCGCTCTTTTGCATATTTCAGAAACATGTCAAATATTGCTCATGTCTACACATTTCATGTCAAAAACATTTCTTTTCTCTTTCATACGTATCTCATGAGGGAATGCAAAACATATACTGAGGTTGTTTTTCACTTTTTCTTTTTAAAACAACAAGCACATTTTTTACAAACCAACCTCAGTTCATTTTTTTTTATGCAAATCTAGCATAGGAACCCCGCTTACCTGGATGACTTAAATTTTCCAAAATTTTCCTCAAAAATGTCGAGCCGACTATAGATCGTCACCTATAAAAATAATGACGTAATTTCCGTAAGTTTCCAATCAATCACGTATTTCTATATTTAAGCCTAAACTTCATAAATAACCTATTTTAATTTCTCAAAACTTTAAACCCTCGTAATTCCAAAAATATGTCATCACTTTCTAAAATCATCAATATCTGCCACAACCCACGTCATACACGAAACACCAATATTTAAACCTGAATAGCCAACAAATCTCATAGTCTAAACCAATCATACTAACAACTCCATCACCCAATCCAATCAACCCGTTACTCCTCGGACTCAGTCTGGCAAAACCAATCAGCAATTAAATACAGTGTAATGTGCTAGTGCAAAAATACATTAAATTCATGAGAATTCTGGAGGATCACGGAGGCGCAAGAAGTGAAAAACTAGCTGCAGAACAGTGCAAAATACATTATGGCCGTGGGTCACAGATACCCACTTTTTAACAGGTGCAAACGAAGACCAAAGATTGATAGGGTAGGGCCTATAAATGTCGGTGAAGCTAGTGATGGTGATGGTTGGCCATGGGTGGCGGCGCAAAGGGTGGTTTAAGGCCAAAAATACCCAAAACGGAAATGGAGTTGGATGTGCTTCACCGGTGACGGATCGGAGGTGGGGTTGGGTCCAATGGGTTGCTTGGAGGTCGAGAATGAAGTGGTGAAGAAATGGCGGCCAATGGTGGTGCGCCGGCGGTGCGCGAGCACAAGAGGTGCCGCGGCTTTGTGGTGCGCGTGGAGGCTAACGGCGGCGCAAGGGAGGCTGAGATCAGAGGGGGAAGGTCACCGATGGGTGGGGAAGCGGCTGGGCTGGGCGGTGCAGGTCACGGCGGCGCTGTGGCGGTGGACTGGGCGGATGAAAAAGACGCACGGGAGAGAGGGGGGGCTGGGTCGTGCGAGAGGGGAAAGAAGAAGAAGAAAGAAAAGAAAGGAAGAAAAGAAAAATGAAGGAAAAAGAAAAGAGGAAAGAGAAAATGTAGGAAAAGAAATGAGGTCCAATCCTCATAACTTGGGTCACAAAAATGATCCAACGGAAACGATTTTAAAACAGCAAGTGAAATAAAATAATTCAAACCTAGTGATTAAAATGAAAATAAATAATTAAATCCAACAAGTTAATTTAATTCAAGAAGAAATTTAAACACATAACAATAATTAATTTAAAGAAAGCACTTCAGAAAAAAAAAAAAAAAAAAAAAAAAAATCGTAAACTAAAAATCATAAAAATAGCCTAATTAAAAATCCAATAATTTTAAAACAAGAAAATAAATTATGAATCAATAAAAATAATTCCTTCATTAAAATACACTAAAATACGAGGTGTTACACTTTCTCTCTCTTTTTTTTGGGACCAAACCTTTCTTCCTTTCCGTGTGATGCCCAGCGTCTCTGCAGCGAATGACTTTGGCTTTTCTTTTCTTTAGTGTCCGTCACCCAGCTGGCCTCGGAATGGGAGAAAAAGATGGAGCCGAGAGGTGGAGGAGTTGCAGTGCGGTGGTGACCGCATGATGCAGTGCAGCATTGATGATGGTTGTAGGTTGGCTGTTGTGCTGCTGCGGAGGAGATGCAGCTGGACAGGGTGCAGTGGGGTTGCGACATGGCTCACGGTGGCTGGGCATGGCCGCTTCGAGGGCCAACAAATTGCTCTGTCTTGAGGAGGTAGAACAGAGGTGGTTGGCCGTGCTTGTGGGTTGTGCAAGGGCTTAACATACAGTGGTATTGGATGTGCAGCGGGTTTTACGCAGGAGGAGGTTGGGTCTGTGCAGCGGCGCTGCGCTACATGCGGAGGCAGTGGGCTGATACGATGGAGACAATGTGCGCAGCGGTGCATGGCTCCTAGGTTGTGGCGTTTTGCAGTGGCTCATGGTGAATGAGCATGGTGCGAGATGGTCCCATGCCTGTCGTGAGGCTTGGCTGGTGGCTAAAGAGGTGGTGCTGCCACTGGTTGTGCTTGGAGGTTAGAATGGTGCACTGGACATGGGGGTTGAAACAAGAGGTTTAAGATGACCAAGACGACATGTCATTTAGTAGAGGCGAGTTTTCATTTGCAGCGACAAACGACATATCGTTTTGTCTAAAAAAAACGACACGTCGTTTAGAAGATTTGATTGGATAGACAAACGACAGGTCGTTTTTCAATCGTTTAGGTGAAGCATTAAAACAGAAAAATAAAAAGTTAAAATAAAAAAAAATAAAAAATAAAAATTAGACAAGCAAAGTAAATAATAAATAATTAAAGAAACAAAAACAAAACTAGACAAAGAAAATAAAATAATTAATTAATTAAAAATTAAAATAAAATTAGACAGATGGGTTGTGCAAGTGAATAAATATTGTCCAGTTAAATCACAAATTATAATATGAAGCATAAACTATGATTTTAATCAATTTAAATCACAACTCGGATTTATGCATCTTAATCAATTTTTTTTATCTAAAACCAATTATAAAATAATAAAACAATTAAAAATATATTAGTTTTAAATGTATAAAATATGTAATAATGCAGCTCAATCATGGTCGCTCGATTTGTGAAATCTTTTCTTTATCTTCTTAAGATCTAAATAAATTTATCCACTGAATTTATGGCTGGCTATTACATTTATAATGTTGGTAGCTTATGAGTTGTACTTGATGAGATTTTATAAATCTCATTGTGGTAGTCACAACTACCGTAGATGATGTGTTAAGAAATGGAGGAGAAGCAAACCCCCTAATTGGATGTTGTCAAATAGGCCGAGGTGGAGCCTCGAGGAGATTATGGAGCGATCCTCAAATTTTTTTTGGATGTTATTTTGGAGCTGATAGCTGAGCTACGAGAATGACTTGGCATTTAGATTAGATTTATATTTGTCTGTAACGATGGAGTTATGTCCAGTACTTTGCTATTTTGTTTACAAATTAGTTTGACGAATGAGGTCACTTTTGGTTATGTGAATATGAATGAAATGTGACTATGTTTTGGGATTAGCATTCTGATACAATATAAGATGTTAAAAAAAAATCATCCACTGTGTTTACTACAAATTGTTAGAAGTATGATAGGTGCATTGCATTTTTAACTTTGATAAACGGGGGTATGTAACCTTGTGTTGCATGTCTAGATACTTCAAGCTATGTCAAACCTCAAGCTGAGTTTGGGTATCACGGATACCCCATCGCCTGCATCTAACGGACGTGGCCCCGCCTTGCCCAAGCGGTGGCCGAATAGTTGTGAGCGGGAGGACAGGGTGCGAGACCCCGCTGCCTATCCCTAATCTAAATTCGTACCATTGATAAAGGTGCAATGGGGAAAAGCAAGAAACGAGGAGTTCACTTGGGAAAGTGAGTAGGTCATGTAGGAGCAGTTGACTCACTAAAAAATGAACAGCACAAAGGCAGTTCCAAGTGCAAGAGGGTGTTGTGTAATAATTAGGAATAAAATTTCTAAATTGTCTCCTCGGGAAAAGTTGGTTGAAATCAAACTCGAGCAAAATGGTAAAAATATTCATAAAAATAAAATAAAAGTGGTGATATGTGGAATGAATGGAAGAGTGCAACGGGAATGAAAAGGGAACTGGTCATGGACCAGATTCATATTTTTAGATTTTTGAGTGTTGCAAGGAAAAATAAGAAACTAAGATGCAAAACAGTAAAGTAATAACTAAATTAAACTCGCTGAAATTAATTAACCAAGAAGCAACTTACTAAACTAATTTAATTAATAACACATTAAACATTAAATCTGAAACTAATTAAACACTAAATTATAAAGCAAGCTAACTAATCTAACATTAATCAACTAATGAGGCAAAACAGAAAATTAAATCTAAATTACCCACCTACTAACAAATGAAAAATTTCAAAACTAATTGCAAGACTCAAAATTAACAACCAAATCTAACAAATTGGAATTAAGCAATCAAGAAACCAACTAAGCTAAGCAATCCTAATTAACAAAAAATTAATTAACAAAATCGACATTAATTAAGTCCTAATTAACCCTAAATCAATATAATGTCTAATGGAACTAAGAGATTAACAAAATTAAGCTATGAACTAAGCTAGAGTAGAAAACATTTGATAAAATACAAGCTGGAAATTGAAAAGCCCTAAATTAGAATTTTAGTGTTCATCCTTGTATTCAAATCACAAAATTCTCAAAATCAATTCATAACAGTTGTAATACCTGTCAAACGAAAGCTTAAAGGAGTAAAGAAAACAACTAACATCAAAGTTAAACGAGCATAAAATAGAATACCCAAAACTGAATGGTTCAAAGCCAAAAATATAAAAAATACACCATAAAATTCAAGCTAAAACTAAATAGAAAGTTAGGGTATAGGAAGAGTAAGTAAATGGATGGGGATGGAGACGACAAGCAATGGAGGAAGGCTGGGCAACGACGGTTTGGACCCCTTGAGGAGCTCTTTAAAGCTTGTGCTCCTTTTTTTTTCCCTTCTGCATGCTGGTTCTTTTTTTCCCCAGCATCTTTCGTATATTTCTCCCCATGTGCGTGAGTTCTTTTCCCAGCCCGTATGCATGATTTTTTTTCTTTTTCGCGTGCGTAAGTTTCTCCCACCATCGTGCGTGAGTTCTTTTCTTTTTCTCTCCCCTTACATCAGTGCATGACTTGGCCTATATGAAAAAGTAGAAACCAGAAAAAATTAAAAGGAAGAATAAAATATCAAAAAATGTGTTATGCATGTGAAGAAATATTGCCCGAGTAAATCACAAGTTATAAAATTAAGCATAAACCATGCTATCAACTATTTTAAATCACAATTTGGATTTATGTCTCTTAACCATTTTTCCATCTAAAACAAATAATAATGTGATGAAATAATTGAAATATATTAGTTCTAGATGTATAAAATATGTAATAATTCAGCTTCATCTGCAGTTTCCATATTTAGTTTATCTGCAATGATGGGTCATAGTTTAGATTTTCATTCATGCATTCATCATTCATACATACTATACATGCATGCATACGTGCGTTCGTTTGAAAACGTCACTAGATGGAACTTTTCTTTAATAGTCTTTCTTTTTGTAAAACGTGTCTCCCATCAGTGCCTTCATTTCTTCAAGAGTTACTGGACGGGGTTTTGCGTTTAAAAGGCTTTCTTGTCGTAAAACGTTTATCCCATCAATGCCTTCATTTCTTAAAGAGTCGTGCTTTCGTGCATTCATACATTCATGCATTCTTTCTTATCACTTTTATAGGCTAGTACACACTGTTACGCCCCGTGTGTTAGGGTTAGCGGCCCTATGGCTAATGGATTCGCCCGTTGCTGCGGGTTGGAATCCCATTCTGTTAGGGTGCAGCACTGGGTGCACTACCAGTACTACTGCCCAGCATTGCAATCTGCCCATTCATTCATTGGGTACCCCTTTTCATTCATTCATATGGCCATTACGTGTTTTCATACATTCCATACTTTCATTTCATTCTTTCGTTCATGCCAGCTCGAAAGAGCTGAAGCTTTCATTCTTTTCTTATATTTCATTTAACATGTCCTTTCATGAGAAAACATTCATTTTCGTGAGAAAACATCGTTATTTTAAAAGCATGAGTTTAAACATCATCTTTTCATGGCATTCGTAAAACATCCGTTCATGGCATCATAAAACATTTAAAACGTCAACTTTCATGGCATCCATAAGCATCACCTTAAACGTTGTCATCTCATGGCATCCATAAAAGCATCGGTTCATAGAATCCATAAAAGCATCCGTTTTCATGTCTTTCATCCATTTTCATTAGTTCGTGGATTTTCTTAGAAAATACACACAATAGATATACCGTATAGTCATCCATTCACATGCGTACAATTAATACTTTGGGTGCGTAAACAGGAGCTACCAAGGAGGGGTCGTACGTACGTATACCTTTGAACACTTAGTATTTTCTTTCGTAAAACGTCTTTCGTCTTTTCTTAAAGCATCTTAAAGGAAAAGCGTTTCTTGTATTTTAGAAAACTCTAGAAGAGTATGAACATAACACTTACCTGGACTCCATGCTACTTGCATATCATGCAGTCCATTCATGTGCTTGTCAGATGGCAACCTACATGCATACACATACCTTAACGTCATTCTCTATCTAGTACATAAGCAACCTAAACTTAGAAAACACAAGCTACACTTCACTTAGAACACTCTCCTTCTATCCCGTGTTCTTACGTGTTTCTTACTATGCTAAAACCTTCAGGGACCCATTACGATCACCACATCTTCCAATTCAAGGTCTTGCCTCGAGTGCTCATCCACTAAAATGAACCCATGATTCACCTTAGGATTAAGACACTAAGACCTCTGTCTCATTCTTCTCGTTAACCACGTTCCGACGCATGACTCAGACCGACTAAGTCACGCATCCCATCCTTAGACAGTACACTCATCACTATCTTCATGCACCTTAGCCCATACTAATCCTCATTCCCATCCATACAAGCCACACGGCTCTAAGCCAACTCTGAGGCATAAGCACCGTGCAACTATACTCAGGACGGATTACCCATTACATATGGTGAATCCGTCCGGCACATATGTCTCACCAGATCACACATGTACCTTACCCCTTTATCACCTAAGATCAACATATATAACATGTTGATCACCTGCTTGGAGGGACAAGGGCCATACTCCGATACCAACCTTCTCTTAACCCGGCTAACATGACTTTTCATGCTACCTGTCCCTTTTAACAGTTCATCCCAACACTTAATACGACAAGACTCCATTCACAACTATGCCTTATGTCACGTCATATAGCTCGAGACTGCTCCAAAGCTACACCGTGACCTTGTCGCATTACCCAACATTCTGCTACGTCAATTCCTAACTCATCGTGAGTACGGTTCCTCACGTACTCCCGACACATCGTGACATCTCGTCATTCATACACTATCACTTCACCCATCGCAAGCACGACTGTCAGTAACCACGTCACGAAGTGACGTTGCCCATTCATGCTTCTGCTGCACAATCTTACACTTGTTCTGCTACTTCACTCATACATCCAGCCATAAGTCAATTACAGTGACACCTGTCACATTAGACTACAGGACATACCATAACTACTTCAGGACACTGTTCCACAATTCCCAACACTACTCATCACGTTCTACGCCCATCCACTACTCAACCATCCTTATCTCTACGACATGCCACACGGTGTATCGCTGCACCTCATGGAGTACACTCCACGTATACTCCCTTCACACATGCTACGACCCATCACCACTATGGCGTACACGTCATATGGTGCATCAACCCACCACATGGAATACATTCCGCATGTACTCCCTTCACACACACCACGTCACGCCACATCACCATTATGGCATACCAGCCATATGGTGCATCACTCCACCATATGGAGTACATTCTGCATGTACTCCCCTCATACACATTATGCCACACAGAGTACACTCAGCATGTACTCTTCCCGTTCCACACACTCCACGTCACCGTTATAGCACATATCCACAACCACACTACATAGCATAGTTCATAACACTTCACAACACACTTCCTAACTACGCCTAACACTTCACAGCACACTACACGGCACAACACATCTCCACACAACACAGATATGCCCAACACTTCACATACACAGCACATCACAATACCACAACTCCACAAATACCAACAACACAGTCCATAACCTAACTAATCAATATCTAACATAAATACGAGGGATAGAGAGTTATACCATCGACGAGATAACCCGTGCATTGCTCGTTGACCGTCACGGTCGATGACGTTGGAAGGAACGTACGGAACGACACACCACATACGGGGACTGTTTAGGTGTTTGGATAGCTAGGTGTGGTCTTGGAAGGCTCGTGATGGCCTTGTGATGGTGGTAAGGAGCGTAACACGGCAGATCTAGCCGTGTACAGTGGCGGTGAGCCACGCACAGTGGCTATCCATCACGTGTAGTGGCTACCCACCACTCAAGGTGGCGCCACGGTGACTCAAGACGACGGATCTAGCCGCATGGTGGAGGAGAGGCCATGGGAGAGTAAAAGAGAGTGTGCATGTATGGGTGGCAGATCGTGGCCGTGGATGGTTGAGATGGGTCGGTTGTGGCTTGAGGAGGCTGAAGGTGGCGGTGCATGGCAGTGGAGGGTGTGGAACCCGTGCGTGTGAGGGGGAGGAAGTCGTGCAGTGGAGGGAGGCTATGGGCCCTAGGTCATGTGGAGGAGGAAGGGGGAGGGAAGGGGAAGATCGCAGCAGTGCTTGGCGACCGTGGGTGGCCGTGTATGGCGGCGCACGGTGGTGAACGGGTAAGGAACCCGTGTGATAAACCCATTTTGGGAAGAGAGGGAGAGAGCTGCCGTGAAGGGTTGGGTTTGGTGGGGCTGTTGCTGGTGATGGCTGGAGGTGCGCTGGTGGCCAACGGCTGTCGCATTATGCGTGCGCACGGTGAAATCGTGCGATGGAGAGACAGTGTGAGTGCGTGGAGAAGGTGGCCGCGCAACGAGGGCTGGCTTTGCCGGTGAGGGGTAGCCGGAGTGAGAGGAGGCCGACGATGGCGGCAGTGAGGCCTACCGGTGCCGAGCTGTGGGATAGAGCATCGAGCGAGAGAGGAGCCACGTACTGCGTACACTTGAGGGAGAGAGAGGAGAGATAGAGTGCTGGGAAAAGTGAGGGAGAAGAAAGAGGGTCTGGGTATTTAACCAAGTCCCTTCATCTGGGGATCCATCTAACGATAGATATCAAATACTAATTTAAAATGCATAAACATTAACTTAATTAAAAACACTTAGAGGAATTAAGGTAGAATATTATTTTAAACTAACTTTAGTTTATAAAATAATATTCCTTTATCATTAATAAAATGATGAAGTCTCGCTTAACATATTTAAGAGAATAAAACCATTAAATTAATTAAAACTTTCAACATAATTTAAATCTCATAATATCTAAAATAGTTGAAATCATTTTATTAATGATATTAAAATGATTTCTGACAATTATAATATTTTTAGAGCTCTTCAAGAATATTATAATTGTCGTATTTAAAATCAAGTTTGGTTCAATAACACTGGAAATACTCTTTATAAATATTTACAACACATTTAAAACACTGGGCATGCCCTAGAAGTCATGCAATATCTTTTGAAGACACGTCATCGTGGTTCGGCACGCATGATGAGTCTCGCGGTCACTAGATAGAAGGGCAGACAATTTACATAATTTTTGTCCTCAGATTTTGCTTACGTCAGAAGGAAGGAACGTACGTCAGAAAGAAAGAAGTGTATGTAAGAAGGAAGAAGTGTACGTAAGAAGGAAGAAGCGGGGTGTTACATCATCCCCCATGTAGAGCCAAAACTGAATGGCTTTTGTGCACAACCCCACTCGGCAACCACCCTTCATTGCACCCTCTTCTTTGAGCTACACTTTCATCATCATATGGTAGCCAACCCTCCACCTTCTACCACCTAAAAAAGCCTTCAAGAAGTGACTTGATACCTGCACAAAACAACCATGAAGATAAACCAAAGGGATGCAAGCAAAAAAATGATAATTTGCCCAGTTTTCAGGTCTATACCTGGTGCATCATGGCAAGGCATCATGCCTTGGTTTTTTAATTTTTTTTTCTCTTCTTCCTTGCTGCACCACGGTAGCTCTACCCCTCTATCAACCTTGCAACACTTGCCATGATGACATCATGGTAGTTCATATCACTATTCACTCTGCAAAGCATGACACAAGTTTAAGGAAGGCCATCATCACTACCACCGCCCCAATCCACCAATCACAAGACACCTTTCCAAGCCATGACCGGCGCCCTTCCCCTCTTTTGAGCACTATAAAAAGCCCATCAACCCCCTCATTTCCTCAACACCTCTTCTCCAAGCTCCTCTTGAGTTCTTGAGTTCTTGAGAGATCTTCTTCCCTTAGAGTACAAAAGAGTAGAAACCAAGTGAGTGTTCGTGGAAGTTCTTGAGTTTTTAAGTTCTTGAGTTAGGAGATGTAAAGGGCCACAAAATTTGTAAGTTTTCTTATGCTAGATCTTAGTTTACATGTCAAGTTGTGATTTTAAGTGTTGGAGTAGTTTTTGGATGAATTTAGAAAAGGTTATCATGCTTAATTCAAAACTAGGTCATTAAAGGTATATTAAGTGTAGATTAAGTGTTTAAATTATTTTTAAGTGGGAATTTTAGTTATGAAATGTCTTATCATTTTTTGATATAATTTATTAATGTCTTAGAATGATTTTTGAAGGTTTAAATTTGAGGTTGAAAGCATGTTATGATAGATTTAATTTCTATCTTGTGTTGATCATCAAAGCATGCATGGTTTGGTTAAATCATTCTTAACTTGTGAAGTTTTGATTTATTTCACCTAGGCTTGATATATGAGCATTTAGAAAAAAAAATCCTTATGATTGGGATAAGGAGAGAAAAGCATGATTTAATTCTAAGTTTTTGAAACTTTTATTGGTGATAAGATTAAGAAATTTCATGCATGCTTAAGGACTAGTTTAATAGAGACTAAGTGTTGGGATGGACTTGTTCATCGAAGATTAATCATTAACATGTAATTAAGGATTATAGTGATTATTTGCAATTAAATACAATTGAATATGCATGCATTCATAGAGATCAATAGTTGAAGTTACACTTAGGCATCAACTAGAGTGCATGCCACATGTTGAGTGTGTTTGGACTAGTTCCACTTTGATTTTTGAAATTCTAAAGGTATAGATGATTTTAGAATATGAAGAATATGAGGGTTATGAAGTTTAGTTGAATTTGAAATTCGTTTGTAATTAGTGAAAAATTAGGGTCTTAGTGGCAATTTTTGAAAATCTAGGGGTATTTTTGTAAATACTGAAAGCTTTTGATTATGAACCTCTTCCTTAAATATTATAGATCCTAATTTAGTACAACTTTCATTACAACCACTACGTTTTTCCAAACTTAGATAGTTTGTAAGTTGACCTATAACTTACATCTTCATAAGTTATTTATGATTTATTGATAAATGTCACATTCATGTTATAATTACCATTTTGTGCATGAAACATCATGTTATATGATACATTGATTACATGACTACTTGCCTACATGACATGTGACTTTTTCTCCATTTTAGCATATTGCATATAAATATATTTTTTACATGAAAGCTTGCTATATATGTACATGTCATGAACTACATTTTTCAAGCATAGCATGAAAATAATTTTTGTCATGATCTCAAAGACTGGGATGAGGAGTTATTCTAGTGGAACTCTTTTGTACATTCTAGAGTGAGCAAAAATGGAGTGATAACCCTTAAGTTGACGAAGAACCGTCAACGGGTTTCGAATGAGTTATTTTTAAAGAATGTCGGAGCGAAATTAAATGTTATGACACCTAAGGTTGGTGGGTGTATATGTTATGATGCATGATGATGCTATGTTATGTTACCAATGTATTGAGAACGAGTCTGCAAACAACGTAGTCTCAACGTGAGTTGTACTACGGTCACAACATGTATTTACAATGCACATGGGTAACTGTAACAATACCATACGTTATGATGTTAATGCTATGATTAATTATAAATTGCTAAAAATGATGAAATGTTATAATGTTATGATGAAATTATGTTTTTTTTTTCGGTTGAAGTGAAAAGTGTTATTTGTAAGAAAATGTGTCTTAATTCTCTGAAAATGTTGAGGAATCTGGATGGGAGACAAATACAGATTTTTTTTTTCTACATCACATGCATTTCATATTTATCATCCATCATGCATAATTTATCTTTGTGCATGTTGGTTGTCTAACTTGTTGAGATTTCAAGTAAATCTCACCCCTTGTGGACCCACTATCATTCCACTTAAAATTATAGAAGTTGTGTCAGGACTTGACGAAGATGGACCAGATGAACTAGTGGATCCGATTGATTGAGGAGGAGTTGGACCTCGACAAAAGACTAGATCTCATTTTGATGTTTATATCCCTAACCCTTCGTGTATTAGAATGCATGAAGCAGTTGATTTAGCTACGGAGACTTCTTATCTTAATTATCTGTACTAAGATTATGCTACCTTATGATCTGAACTTATGATGGTTATGAATGATATTTGGATGTTTTAGTTTATTCTGGCATAAGTTTTTTCACCCTTATTCCGTTGCGGTTATTACATACTGCTAGATGCATTTATAGGACGCATTGCATATTAACTGTCATGAACGAGGGTATAGAACCTTGTGTTGCATGTTTCGACGCTCTAAGTCTCCATCCTATTCCAAATGGATGTTAGGGGCTTCACAATAGCCCGCGCAAAAAATCAATAGAGGAATTTCTTTAGACTTTATGAACCTCATGGAAATCTCAAAAAGTTTTCACGAATCGACCAATCTCATAGGTTTTAATCTGTCATCATAGTCAGTCTCACTACTCACTAAAATGCCAGAGGCACGGTTTTATTTATTTGAGACACTTAGAAGTGTGAGAATGAGAAATGGTTTGTATCATTAGTCTCATATGAATATTTAGGATTTTATGACGCAATAAAACAATTTTCAATTTTTGGAATAACACTTGTTCGAAAACACATTTTTATTTTTTGGAGATACTTCAGAGTCAAATTTTGATAAACGATTTGCAATTTGAAGTTAATATAATTATTTAGGATTTTATAATACAAAGTTTATTTTTCATTTTTTCGGAGTGAATAGTAGCCTCAGTGTTAGCACCTAGACCAGTGTTTCAAAATCATAGTGTAAAATGTCCAAATTAGGTTAGAGAAGTTTTATTTAGATATTTGGAAAGATCTTAACCACACTTGGTGAATAATATTGGACACTTGACACCAAAAAGAACCATGAGATGAAAATTTGAAGGAAATCAAGCTTTATGATCATGTTAACTACGAAAAATCCTATTCCGTCCAATCATTCATTTTGTGCCAAGCCAAATAGCGTTTCAACTCTAGAGAGAGGCATGAGGTGTTACAATTTCAACCCATTATAGTACACCTTGTGCCATTTCTACACATACTAGATTGATTCATATAGGTCCTCATTAATTTCTATAATCTTCTGTCACTTTAGCATTTAGTGATTCCTTTTTATGTATTGTTTATTTAATAGTCCATACTTTGCTTCACATAGCATTTAATAGATCTCGTTTCTTTGAATCTAGGATGAGTCATGTCCTTGTTCACCACTAACATCTCCTAGGTTGCTCGCCATCCACCTACATAATGTCTTCAAGCACCATCTGGTAATAATTAGACTAAAATAATTTAAAAAAATTTTAAATATAAAAAATTTTTAAAAATAAAAATATAAAAATATTTGAGCATTTCTCATCTCTAGGACTGCAATCGAGCCGAACCGAGTCGAGCCGGTCTTTGGCTTGTTGAGTTCGGCTCGACTCAAAATACTCGATCTTGAAATTTATTTTTTATTCTTCGTTCGAGCTCAGCTCGATAAGCTAAACGCTCAACTCGAGCTCGAGCTCGAACTCGTCCCACAAACGAGTTTGAGTCGAGCCGAGTTCGAGCTCGAACTGTGTATTTTTTTATTTTTTTAAATAAGATTTAATAATAAATAAATAAATAATCTAATATTAAATTTATACAACTAACAAATAGAACCTCTATTGAATTATAAAATTTTAAAAAATTTATAAATAATTAATATCTAACTAGTTGATATTTATCCAAAATAACAATATATTACATGCTTACATATATTATTAATACATACACTTAATATGATAGCATATATCTATTTCATATATGGTTATCACGTACTAGTATATGAAATTATTAAATTTTATCTACTAATTATTATAAAAATTATAAAATATACTTATGAAATATATTCACTATATAGACATAAGTAATTAGATTACATATTATATATTTAATTATAAAATTGGTATGCTTATATTATTGATTACTACGTATATATGTGTGTGTATATATACATATGTGTATGTATATATTTATCAATATATGAATGAGTTTTAATCGAGTCGGGCTAATGAGTCGACTCGAGCATAAACGAGCGAGTCTTAGTCGAGTCGAGTCGAGTATGTGTCATTTACAATTCGAGTGGGTATCTGCTTTCACGAACGAGTTTTTTTTTTTTTCACAAGTCAAATTCAATTTAAATTTAATCGAACGAATACTGAGTGGACTATCGAACAGACTGGTTCATTTACTGCCCTCCAGCCGTCTCCATCTTAACGAGGACATTATCAAAAAAAATATTTGATAACGAGGACATTATCAAAAAAAATATTTGATAACGAGGACATTATCAGGCGCTAAATCTGCGAGTTAAAAAAATAAAAAATAAAATTGAGAGAATGTCAAAGGTCAGGCTGTAGACTTCGGTATGGCACGAGGTGACCTCTTCGTCAAACCGCGGAGATTAAAGGAGAGAGGGGTTGAGCTTTGTTTCTTCAAAACAAATCTATCCTTAATTTCTCTGTCTCACTCTGCTGCTGGAGCAAAACCCATTTCCTTGAACTCCCACGATGGCCCAACTATAACCTCTCTTCTTCTGCTTTTTCTTCAAGTTCCAATCTTCTTTGGGACATATTTTCCAGCGTCGTTCTGACTTTCCTCGCCTTCTTTCTACCTTGCTTATTCTGTTATCGGAGAGTCCATATTCTTGTTTTGTTGGGGGAGAAAAAAGAAGATGAAAGGTTGGAGGTGGATTTGTGTTGGCCTTCTTTATGCCACCTTTGTGTTTAGGATTGATGCGGTTGGGCAGCGCCGGAGTCAACCCACCGAGCGAATTTCAGGTGGGATTTCTTTGACTTATTTTTTTCCTCTCTTTGCTCATTTTGCTGAATACACACACACACACACTCTCTCTCTCTCTCTCTCTCATTCTCTCTCTCTCTCTGTGCTCACTTATTCTCTTACATTTGGTTTGATTTGGTAACAAGATGTTAGGGATTTTAACTTTAAATATAATTTACAGGTGTAGTGTTTTGAATTTCGGGTTTTGATTAATCGGGTCGTGGGGTTTTTTGTAGTTCTGGTATTTACTTTAGCTTTGTAAGATGCTTGAGATCTCTCGAGAATAAATTTCAATTTCGCATTTGCTTTGAAGTATACTGAAAACCTGGAAGGGGATGATATGAAATGAGCGCATGTTGTGGCATCTAACACACAAGTTGTAAGAGGAAAGACCCAAGAAAAGCTCACTTCGAGGGCAACACCTCCATAAAGAAGAAGAAAAATATGGGAGGAAATAAGAGAATTCTATTACTTTCCAGATGCCGTTTACAATATTCCCCCAACAGTACATATACTGTGAGACTTCCTTAACCGAAACAAGTAAAAAGGCCATGGGCCAATTCCAGTAACAAAAGCAAATAAACAGCAAGTCCAATCTTGCCAAACCGGACCCTAAAGCCTGAACTTCCTGGCACACTACAACAACCTACTCAAACTAGCAACATAAAGGCCCCCTACGTCTGGCCCTTTCAACAAGTAACATGAAGTAATTAGTTAACATAGTTAACTGACTAAACAAAGAGCAAGCCCATGGGAATTGAGATCTTCCCCCACTTCCCTATGTCTCGATCCTTCAGCTTGACAGAAGCTTCTCCATCGTTCCAACCATAGATCTTGGCTTGTGATAGATCCTCCCCCATCAAAACACCTTGCCCGCAAGGTGGAGAAAAACCTACTTCAAATGAGAGTAGGTTTCCCACCTCGCGTCATCAGTTCCTTGTCCTTGCCAGGGGATCAACAACTCTACTTTCGCTTAGTTCCCGGCCTTGGTCATTTGGCTCCCCAGTACTTCTGGTTCAGGGATGAGGATCCCTCGGTCGTCAATTGGAGGAAGCACGGGGATCGTGGTGAACTTGGCATCCAATTTCTTCTTGAGCTGTGATACATGGAAAGTTGGATGGATTCGGGATGAAACTAGTAGATCTAGCTGATAAGCAACCTTCCCGACCTTCTATACCACCGAGAAAGGGCCAAAAAATCGAGGGGTTAGTTTGAGGTTGTGCCTGTGAGCTACCAAAGTCTCCCACTTCAAAATCTTGTTCTTTTCTCTCCCACTTCAAACTCTTGGTCTTTTCTCTTCAAGCAAAGTCTCCATGTGAGCTACCAAAGTCTCCATGTGATCTTGTGCCTTGTGTAGGTTTTGACAGAGTAGTTGTGATGTCTGGGCTTGGGAACAGAGATTAGCTTCCACAACCTCCATGCATGTAGTGTCAGGTATATAGTTGAGGAGTCTAGGTGGTGGGTACTTGTAAAGGGTCTCAAATGGTTTGAGCTTAGTTGACATGTGTGGTTTGGAATTGTACCATCATTTTGCTAGAGGCACCCATAGGGACCAATCCTTTGGTCGATCTCTTGTGAAGCATCCTAGGTAGTTCTCTAGGTTTTTCTTCATTGCTTCTGTTTGTCCATTGGTTTGCGGGTGGTAGGTTGTACTTGAGACATTTGAACACCCTGAAGTGTAAATAGTTATTGCCAAAAATGGCTAGTGAATGTGTTGTCTCGGTCAGATACAATGGAGAATAGTAGTCCATGTAGCTTGAATATGTTTTTGATGTAACGCCCCAATGGAAGAACCAAATCACATAACCTATACTTCAAAATGACTAGTCAATGATATAATTGGAGCTCCATTGAAACTTTATAAAGAGTAAGAACTTCTCATTCCCAAGCAATGTAGGATCCCATACACCACCTACTCTTATTCTTATCATATGTGGTATCACAATTTCCCCCCTTTAAATTCTGACGTCCTCGTTGGGCCAGTCCATCGTAAGTGGCACAGCTCAAGTCCCACATTTCTGGTTGGGATAAGCTTTGATATCATTTGTAACGCCCCAGTGGAAGACCCAAACCACATGACCTATTGTAACACCCCCTTCCTGTAGGATAGGTGTGTCACGTGTTATTCATAGAATAAACCCTAGCAAGAGATCCCATATTTTATAATTGAAAAACTGAACTTTTATTATGCGGAAAAGGTCTAATAAAACTGTTTTCCAAAACATTAAATGAAATAAACTGAATAAATTCATGTCATAAAGACATGTTTAATTTTAGAAAGTCTGAACTAGAATAAAATGCTCCTTCTACTCCTGGCCTGCCTGCTCGTAATCATCATCCTCACCTGGGTGGTTAAAACATGGAAAATAAACTAAAATGAGTCGAAGACTCAGTAAGAAATCCATCACAACGTAAACGTAATAAACATAAGATTTTCATAAAAACTTTCATGCTGAGCTTAAAATTCATGACTAATCATAATGATGCTTATGCTATGTATGACTGATTTAACTGAATTAACTGATTGATTTATCTGACTGGCCAACACACTTAACCCTGTGTGCAAGGTTGTGCATCGGCCCCACATCCCGCTGCAGCAAGGGGAACCGCTGATAGTATTCTAGCATACTATGGTGGACCACGACTAAGTTCATGGCTTGCACACCACCCTGGACTGAACTGAACTGCATTGGTACCATGCATCTGAATGACCATCTTATTAACTGATCTGATCTTATCTTACACTTGAATTTAAGATGGCTTACGTGTCTTATACACATGAGATGCATGACATAATACATACATAATTATAATTTCTGAATCTGAAACATGATGCGGAATGACATGATCGTATGCTATGCTGGATGACATGTTTGCATATGACATGAGCGGTTCATAAATAGTGGCTGTCAATGAACTGGCTTGAATAATACATACATATAAGCTAACTATGATGATCCTAATTTATGATCAAATTACTTACCTTGCTGCGTTTCTTCTTGAATAATACTTCGTAATTTGAGACCTATATTCAATAAATAACTATCACTAAATTGTTTGGAAATAAATAAATGCTAATTTCTTACTTAACTAAATTCGAAATTCTAAACTATAGTCAAACAAATATTTTTGTTTAACACTAAAATCAATAATTCATAGTATTTAAACTACTTAAAAATACTAATTTATAATTTAGTGGAAATACTCGAGCTATTTTAAAAATAAGTCATTAAAACTTAAATTCTTAAACTAAGTTTCATTTCTTAGCATAATTATTTAATCTTATAAGAAACCTAATAAATTCCATTAAATTCTTAACTTAGTAATTTTATTAAATCCCACTAAATTGACATAGGAAATATTAACTAAAATATTAGACTCAAAATTTTACTTTAAAATCTATTTCAAATTCTTTAAACATTTTTATTAAAAAAATGAACCTTTAACTAATATATTTATTTAATTACAAAAATTACTCAACCAGAATATTAAAATCACTGGAACAATTAGTAAATAAAAATATAAGATGAACTCAACTTAAATACAAGTACATTAAAGATTTTATTAAAATCTGAAATAGTTGCAAACTCTAACCCATGAAAATAACATTATTACAGGAGCCCAAACCAATAAACAAACCCATCCCAACCTCATACGGCCTAAGGCCCAAGGTCCATCAAAAAGAAACCCACGGGTTCTTCAAGAACCCAAGTACACGGAAATCAAATAACACAGAGTAGAGAGAAAGGGTCTGCGATGGTCCGAAACTCACCAAGAGGGAGGGGCTGACTCGACGGCGGTTCTGGTGGTTGGGAGTGGCCGGCGGCGCGACTGGGGGTTCCTATGGTGGTGCGGCACCGAGTGAAAGAAAGAGAGAAAGAGTTTAAAGAGAGGAAGTGTGAAACCGAAATAAAAGAGAGAGAGAGAGAGAGAGAGAGAGAGAGAGAGAGCTGTGGCGGCCGAGGCCTTACCGGAGAAATGAGTGGCTCGACGGGGGTTGTGGGTCGGCGACTTCTGTGTCGTCGAGGAGAGGTTCAGCGCCTCTTGAGGTGGCTACTGAGGAGAAGGCGACGGCACTGACTCGGGCAGAACCTACGGCTCAAACAAAAATGTTGAAACTCGGTATTTCAGAAACAGAGGATTCTCGCGGCTCACAAGTGTGTCTTCTCATGTACGGGTAAGCATGTTTATAATGGTAGAGAATTAGAGAAACCCTAGAAGAGTAGAGACGTGCACGTGCATGAGAGTGGAGACGTGCATGCGTAGAGGAATACTTGGCAATAGAGTTGGTGTTCTACTAGGACGATAGCGAAAAATCACCGAGAGAAACATACGGGTTGGGTGGTTAGGGTTTCAAAACAGAGGCTAACAACGTGATGAGGTTCGGTGACTAGAGGAAAAATTCAACTTTGAATTTCAAAACATGCCGTAAAAATAAATGAAACCTGATACACTTAGAAATTAAATAAAACTCTAGAAATTTTAAATAACAACTATAATAGAATTTTTTTATAAAAATACAATAAATATAGATTCTGATTCAACTATAATTATAATAATATTCGAAAACTAAAATCTTTACTAGTAATTTACTTATATACCCTAAAACAAAAACTGGTATGTTACACCTATACTCCAAAAGGACTAGTCAATGATACAATTGGAGCCCCATTGAAACCTTATAAAGAGTAAGAACTTCTCATTCCCATGCAATGTAAGATCCCATACACCACCTACCATTATCATTACCATATATATAAATGTGCATCAATACTGGTACAAATGTGTTTGTATTAGTCTGCCGATCTTGTCCAAACTTGAACCCATAATGTGCTTACAATCAAGGCGCATCAATACTTAATGCTTATTTACTATGAGAGATTGAGAATAGTTTCTGAAGATGCATAAGTTAGCTAAGAATTTAAAAGAGACAACTTGGAGAGATGTACTAGGAACATATTGTTTGGGATTAATTTTGTGACATGGACTCATTGACCCGTGAACCAAGTTCATAACTTTGGGCATAGTTATGGTCAAAAAGCAGAATAAAGTAATTGGAAAACTTTGACTATGGATAACTTGGGAAAGAGGGGTCTCGTTCTAATGGATTGGTGTTATATGTGTAAGAGGCGTGGGGAGTAGGTGGATCATCTTTTACTTCACTGTGAGGAGGTGGTAAGGATGTTATGGTGGGAGATCTTTAATCGAATGGGTATCGCTTGGGTGATGCCCAAGAGGGTGGCTGATTGGTTTGCTTGTTGGCAAAAGTGTAAGGCCAACTCACTAGATGCGGATGTTTGGAAAATGATTCATCTATGTATTATGTGGTGCCTATGGCTTGAAAGGTATCGTAGGAGTCTTGAAGATAAGGAGCATTCTCCGAATGAGCTTAGAAGCTTCTTTTTCCATACTTTATTTTCTTTGGGCTTCATTTTGTGTTTTTAATGGAGCTTGCTTAATGAGTTTCTTGTATCACTCTCTAGCTCCTGATTTTTGTAACTAGGTGTTGCTATTTGTATACCTCATGTGTACTTAGGCTATGCATATTTACTCTCAATAAAATGTTATTTTACTTGTAAAAAAATTATTTTATTTGACAAAGATTTGTTCGGTGTAATGGATATTGAGTTATGCCATGGAGAAGGAGGCTTTGTGACGATTGGTGGTGTGGAAGCCAAATATGGTAGCATGTGGGAAGGTGGTGTTCTGACGAGGTTAGTTGTCTTTTGGGGTTGGGTATGGAAAAATGTCAGAGGGTGGGGGAACTTCCCTAGGTTTATTAGATATGGGGTGGACACTGAATCTAAAACCAGATTTTGGTACAATAGATGGGCCGTTGAAGACCATCTTCCCGGAGTTGTTTATATTATCCCAATGTTAGGAGGCTTTGGTTGCTGCACATGTGCAGAATTAAGATAGTATTTCTTGATTGGAATGTAACTTCTATTGGAGAAGCCCAAGATTAAGAAATGGAAATTTTTTATCATTTTTCAACAAGTTGTATTCCTTGAAGTTGAGAGGAGGTGGCGATGATCAGATATGTTAGATGGGAAATGATTAGGGCAAAGGCAAAAGCACGGAAGGATACACGGAGCAGGCTAAAAATCTCAATCACAGGTCGCTTTTTTCATTTGGCTAACAGCTTTAGATAGGATCTTAACAACAAATAATCTTAGAAAGAGGTATATTGTAGTAATGAATTAGTGCCCTTTGTTTGAGCAGAATGGGGAAAGCATGGTGGAATCCTTATGGTGGTCATACAAATTGAGAAGTTTGGAAGATGATCCCCTATATTTAGTATGGTGTATTTGGCTAAAATGCAATGCTGGAACTTTTGAATGCCAAGAGGGGACAGTGACAGAATTAAAAGCTATTGTTTTCAGCACCCTGTATGCTTGGATGGCTGCTCACCATGGCTTCTAGTTCTCTAGCTTTCTGGACTTTAAACATTTTTGCTCTCTCCCCTCTATGTTATTTAGTAAAATTGCTTTAAGTTATCGTCTTGGGTGATGGTCATCTCAGCATGGCATCAATTTGAGTTTAATCAATTAGTATACCCCTGGTTGAGATCACATGCCCGAGATAGTCCACTTCTTCACCCCCAAATGTGTACCTTGATTTCTTAATAAAAGAACCGATGTGCATGCCAAATCCCAAATACAATCTAGATCTGATCAAGATGATATTCCCATGGTTTACCATATTTTAAATGTCATATAATTTGCATAAATGAACATAAAGGCATAGCCCTAAAGGCATCACTCATGCAGATCGCTATGAGAGCGAAAGGCAATCATATGAATATCCTCAGGAATGTCCCTTTCATGGGCTTGGGTCATGGTGAAAGCCTCCACTTTTAATTTATCTTCTTCAACTTCTATCATCATATGTGTCTCTGTTGGGAATTGAAAGTTGATATTTAACTGAATGGGTAAGTTGTGAAAAATGTCTAGAGGAATTAGGAAGACTTCTATGTTTGAGTTCTTCCAAAGCTTGTAGAAAAGACTGATATTTATTTGGTTTATTTTTTATTTTTGGATTGCCATACAAAGTACCCTACGTTGGGTATATATAGAAGAAGTAGACACGTTCTAGAACTAGCCTTTACAACCGCCTAGGTACAATAAATAAACTAGATACATTCATGGTTCAAGGTTCAATGGACTTTGGCTACCGTACAATGAACATGACTATTTCTAGAGTATTCAAGAAAAATGCATTAACTTTTAACACTCCTTAATGCATTTTGAAACTCCAAGCATTCTTTGCAATAAATGAAACTTCTCTTGGTAATGCCTTTGTGAATATGTTTGCAAGTTGTTCTTCACTTCTGCAATATTTCATATCGATCTCTCCATTTGCTTCTACTTCTCTGAGAAAGTGATACTTGATGGCAATGTGTTTTGTTCGACGATGATAAACCGGATTCTTTGTCATATCCTTTGCTGATTTGTTGTCACAATAGATCCCTGTAGGATCCTCTTGTGGTTCTCCCGTGTCTTCAAATATTTTTTTAAGCCATATTGCTTGGCCTGCTTCTCCGGACGCTGCAATGTATTCAGCTTCTGCAGATGACTACGCAATGGTATGTTTTTTTTTTACACCCACGAAAAAAATTCCAAAACCAAGCTTGAATGCATATCCAGAGGTGCTCTTCATGTCATCCACTTATCCAGCCCAATCACTATCACTGAATCCGATTACCTTTGTATTTGAAGTGGACTTGTACAATATTCCATAATCCATTGTTTCTTGCAAATATCGAAGCAATCTTTTCGCTATACAATAGTGCACTTGGCTTGGACTTTGCATGAATCTGGATAATAAGCATGTAGCAATAACATATACTAAACTCCCAATTAGGCTCCTATAGAGAGAAGCATCTGCTTTTTCTGACCCATCTTTCTTTAATTTCTCATTAGGTACCAATGGAGTAGCAACTTATTTACAACCATACATTTGGAATTTCTTCAATAAATTCTCCACATACTTTCTTTGTGATATGAAGATTCATTCTTTATCTTGACTTATCTCCATACCAAGAAAGTAGTGCATCAATCCCAAATCATTCGTTTCAAAAGTCTTCATCATGTCTTTCTTGAATTCTTCACTCATTGATAGATTATTTTCTTGTCAAAATTAGATCATCAACGTAAATAGAAACAACAAGAATATCCATGTTATCTTGGTTCTTTATGTGGAGCGCTGGCTCACTTTTACTTCTCTTGAAACTATGGTCGGTAAAATATTTATCAATTATACTGTACCAGGCTCGAGGTACTTGATTAAGCCCATACAAAGCTCTCTTCAATCGAAAAACTTTTCCTTCTTCATTAGTTATTATACCCCCAAGGGGTTGGCCCAAGTGGTGAAGACCTTGGTCTTGGGGTGACATTGTTCCAAATGTGTTCTTCCAAGTGTAGAAGTGTCAAGTTGTATTAAGGATGAATCCAGGATCGTATTCCACAGGGACAAATGGTTTATGTTAAGTGTTGGTGGGATAAAGTTCTGGTATATGAACAAATGAGAATTTTCATGAACATTGTTTTTATGTTTTTTAATACTTTTGAAAAGAAAATGTAAAATGGATTATGTACAAAGCTAGAAAGGGGTTTGTGATTTGTAGATGAGAGGTGTAATTCTAAGATGGTGTTTGCTAATGTGAAATGTAAAATGAAAACTGAAATTTTGCAGCAAAAGAAAGGAAACAAAGTTTGTAATAGAAAATTATGATTTGATCAAAGAAACAAACACTTAAGCTTCAGGTCTAGCTTTAGTTGGTTGTGATTCTTGCAATCTCAATCCCTTTTAGTTTTCTCGATTATTAATCTAGCCAAGGTATTTATAATTGGAGGATTTGACTTTGGAAGTTCATTTGCAAAGTTCTTTAACAGATTTTTTCTGAAATTCATAAATGTAAATAGAAATTCGAGTTAGCATTGAATCCTTGCATTCTTTCAAGCATCTGATGTGCCTTTTGTCAACAACAGATCTTGAGCAAGAGATTCAAGTCATTTCTAAGATAAATCCACGAACAAAACAGTAAATGAGAATAAATAAGAGTAGAGACGATTTCCATTACAAGAAACCACAACTAGTTCAAGATATTCCATCGGCTTAGGCTATAAAACTAGCCTTCCATGCTCGATGTAAAAACAAACGAAAATACTAAAAAAATCAGCATTGCTATTCAAAGATAATTGTGAAGAAAGAAACCCCCTGTTCTTCTTAGAGAACTGAGCCAAAAAAATCTCAAAAGTCCGGAAGAACTACCCCCCAAAGCTCTCTGGCGCCCTTTTTACTCTTTCTCAAAACCACGCCTCTTCCCAAAAACTTTGCCGCAAATCGTGTACATGCCTAGGGACCGCTTTTTTTGCTTTTAGCCCCAATTTTTTGTGTATCTCTTGGCCCGTGCTTTGCTTCTCATGTCGCCCATGTCCCTTGGCATCCACTGACCGACTTCCTCCCACTGGGTTCACGTCCCACATCTCCTCCATAGCCTCTGACTTAGCTGTTGAGGCTTTTCCTCCTTCCAAGAATGCCCTGCTCCTTTATTCCCCAAGGAAATGTCGGCTGAAGGGTGAGGAAATGAAACAAGTCTCTCCATGCTGCATGACTCTTTTTTTGTTTTTCCTTTCCAAAAATGCCCTATAGCCTATAAGCATAACATAAGTGTTTATCATTTGAAGGGCAAATATGAAACTTTTGGGTGCAAAATATTGAAATCAATTAATTTGGCATCCAGTACTAGAATTTGATGCATAATAGGCTCGTTTGTTTTCAGAGATGAGATGAGATGAGTTAAGATTAAAGTTAAAAAGTTGAATAAAATATTGTTAGAATATATTTTTTAATATTATTTTTGTCTTGGGATTTGAAAAAGTTGAATTGTTTATTTTTTTTTGTGTAGGGATTTGTGAAAGTTGTAATGATGAGATGAGATGTTTCTTGAAAACAAACGAGGCCTAGTGTTCAACTCTTTTGATGAGATAAATCACTCACTTAACCTACTTAATTATGCATCACTCCCTTCAAGGTCAAAGGTTTAACACCTCATGGGTGCAAACAATTCTTTGGGGCCAAACCCCCACGTGAAAAGCCAGCGATTTAAACAGTTCCATGTAGGAAAACTTCCGAGGGTGCGGTGCACAGGACCGGGGTTTACTCTGCAGGGGTGGGTCCGAAGGGCCCTGCCTTGGAGAGGTTCCCCGAGATAAAAAAAAAAAAAGAGTTATTGTGAACCCTTGTGGTTACTTTGCATAAATTTCTTCTTTTAGTACTCCATTAAGAAAAGCCGACTTCACATCAAGTTGATGTAGTTTCCACTGCTTCTGTGTTGAAAGAGCAACAAGAGCTCTTATAATATCCATCCGAGCAACTGGGTCAAAAGTCTCATTAAAGTAAATCCCCTGTTGCTATGTGTAGCCTTTGGCCACAAGTCTTGCTTTATACTTTTGTATTGAGCCATCATAGTTAAGTTTTGTTTGAAAATTCCACTCAACTCCAATGATCTATTAATCACAAGGACAATCTACCAACTCCTATGTGGTGTTTTTCTCAGTCATTTTTATCTCCTCCATGGTTTTCACCCATACTTTGTGTTTTGATGCAACTTCAAAGTTGCTTGGTTCCAAAAGTGAATAGTTTTGCATGTTTCATACAACTCATGTAGTTCCCTTGCCTTTCTTGGAGGTGATAACGGTGAAAACTCAGCTTGCTCAAAGGTGAAGGGGGAGAGGATTTGGGTGTTGAAGGCTGAGTATCTATATTGCTGTTGTGCCTTTTCCTGTTGCATCCACAAAAGCACCATTTCCCATCTTGAATTTTGCCTTGACAGATGTATCTATATTGCTAAAGATACTTTCGCCAGACATCATATGGTTGCTGCCTCCACTGTCTAAATGCCACTTTTCATGTTTCTCCTCAGGAGCAACTTGGCGTGCATAGAACAGGTGCTCCTTGTTGTCTTCTTTAGAAAAATTTGCTTGATGAGTATCTTTGAAGCAGCAAACTTGTTCAGGATGCCCAAATTTATTACAATTTCTACATTGAGGCTTTCCACGATGCCAAAAATATTTTTCAAGATAGCTTGTTTTCTTGCATATGCCACAAGGTGGGTGATCTCTCTTCTTTTCCTTCCTTTTCACATTTTTTTCCCCTTGAGATTTTGATCCTCCTTTGGAATTCTTTTGAGATTTTCTTCCCGCTTCTCCTAATTTCTGAGCTTTTACGTTGAACTTAGATTGAAAGGCATTCTCTAGTGAGGCTTCAGAACACCTATTCAATCATTGCTCATGTTCTTGTAGAGAGCCCATAAGTTCCGTGATTGACATAGGTGATAAGTCGTTAGACTCTTCAATTGCAGCTACAACAGGATCATATTTTTCCATCACGCTGATTAATATCTTTTGTACCAGTCTTTGATAAGAGATTTCTTCTCCTTAAGCTCTCATCCGATTTCCAATCTCCATCATCCTTGAAAAATAATCTTTAGCAATCTCAGAATCTTTCATTCTAAGATTCTCCAGTTCTCTTCTCAGAGTTTGGAGTTTGATAGTTTGTACTGTGATGTTACCTTGGAACTCCTCCTGCAACGTGTGCCAAGCCTGCTTTGATGATTTAGCTTCTCATAATTCTTGGAAAGATTGTATCAGTTAGTGCTTGTTGGAGAACAAAAAGAGCTGTGGCATCTTTTTGTTTCAGCTCCTTTTGTTTCGATGTTTGACTTGTAGAGAGAGGACTTCCTTTAGTAGAATTTGCAACTTCTTCAATCACCCCCCATAAATCTTGAGATTGAAAAAATGTCATCATTTTGATGCTCCAATAGTTGTAATTTTCACCACCAAAAATAGGAATTTATGGTTGAGAAGAATTGGAAGCCATGGTGCCATTCGCCCAAAATTGATTGGACTTGAGCTCTGATACCACTGTTGGGAATTGAAAGCTGATATTTAATTGAATGGGTAAGTTGTGAAAAAAGGCTAGAGGAATTAGGAAGACTTCTATGCTTAAGTTCATCCAAAGCTTGTGGAAAAGATTGATTTTTATTTGGTTTTTTATTTTTATTTTTTGATTGCCATACAAAGAACCCTGCATTGGGTATATATAGGAGAAGTAGATACATTCTAGAACCAGCCTTTACAACTTCCTAGGTACAATAAATAAACTAGATACATGCATGGTTCATGGTTCAAGGTTCAAGGTTCAATGGACTTTGGCTGCTGAACAATGATCATGACTATTTCTAGAATATTCAAGAAAAATCGCATCAACTTTTAACAGTCTCCCTCAATTGAAAACATTTGTGGGGCTTTGCACTTTTGTTTCGATGTAAACCATGGTTGCAACTAAAACATAATCCTCTTGGGCACTGTCACTACATTTCATGGCATGATAGTTTGTTTACTGGAGTTCAGGACGATTTTGGTGTTGCTGGAAGAATGGACAAATCCCCTTGGATGTTTATTTTTTACTTCAGCACTTCTAGTGTAGGGTATTTCTTCCTGGACAGCCTCTCATCATGCATTCTTGAAGTTCTGATTGTCTCATGAACTGTCTGCCGGTTGAACATGCATGCTGTCTGCAATTGTTTTTTTTTTTTTTTTCTAAACACAAAATTTCATTAAACCACTCTCATTTGTGCAGGAGTGACACCACAATGTACCTCGTTCACAATTTCATCTTGTACTCGCTCGATATTGGTCTCCATTTTTTCAATCCTCTCTTTGCTAATGGACATAGCTCTAGTACCAATGGTAGATCCAGTTAGGGTAATGTGATGCTCCATACTAAGTAATAAGTGTAAGTGGCACATTGCTTGGGACGGAGAAGTTCTTTCTCTTTATAATGATTCCAATGAGGCTCTAATTGTTCCATTGACTGGTTCTTTTGGAGTAGAAGTCCAAGTGTGGCTTGGACCTTCCCTTGGGTTATTATAAATGGTATTAGAGCCTATCCCAACCAAAAACGTGGGAGCCGTGACACCTATGTTGGAATTGCCCGATAAGGACGTTTGGAATTTAAGGGGGAGGATTGTGATACCCCATACTGAGTGATGAGTGTAGATGATGTATTAGATCCTATGTTGCTTGGGAGGGAGAAATTGTTGTTCTTTATAATGATTTCAATAGGGATTCAATTAAAGTGTTAACTAGTTCTTTTGGACTATAGGCTAGTAAGTGGCTTTGCCCTTCCCTTGGAGAGTTACAATTGGTATTGGAGCCTATCCCAACTAGAAGTGTGGGACTTGAGCCATAATGCCTATGATGGAATGGCCACGACGAGAACGTTTGGAATTTAAGGTGGGAGATTATGATACCCTATACTAAATGATGAGTGTAGATGATGTATTGGATCCCATATTGCTGGAGATGGATAAATTCTTGCTCTTTATAATGATTCCAATAGAGTTCCAATTGTACTATTGACTAGTCTTTTTGGAGTATGGATTAGATGTGGCTTGGGCCTTCCATTGGGGTGTTTGAAAGATTAAGAAATTCTTCCTCCCAGGCAATGTGATACCCCATATTGACAAATGAATATAGATGGCTTATGGGATCCCATATTGATTAAGAGGGAGAAGTTCATACTCTTTAATGATTCCAATTAGGTCCCAATTGTACTATTGACTAATCCTTTCGGAGTATAGGCCCAGATATTTCTTGGGCCTTCTCTTAGGGCATTACAAATGGTATTTGAGCTTCTCTCAACCATAAGTGTAAGATTTGTGTGCCACATATGATAGAATGGCTTGACAAGGACGACAGGAACTTGAGGGGGGAGATTGTAATGCCCTATAATGAAGGATGAGTTTAGGTGGCGTATTGGATCCTACATTGCCTTAGAGGGAGAAAAATTCTTACTCTTTATAATGATTCAAATGGGGCTCCAATTGTATTATTGAGTATGACATAGATGTGGCTTGGGCCTTCCCTTGTGGTGTTATAGGTTATAAAACGTGTTGCACAACGAATCCTGCATTGCATAATACTGACAATTGTCTCAATATCTAGCGCAACTATGCCATGAATAGTGCCCTTCTCAGAGTCATGGTGAGAGATTGGAGGCAGCAAAACTTGACGTCAACATAGGTCATTCTGTTAATGAGTTAGGCATCATTAGACTATACTAAGAAGAATGTGTATAGTTTAAGATGTCTCTACTAGGAAGCATATATAATTGAGCAAGTTTACAGAAAGTGCAGCAAAAGGCCAAGGTATGCTGGTTGAGGTTATGACCTACTATTTGGTTGAAGATATGATGTGTGAGATAAAGTTGATTGGAGAAATGGATTCTTGTCTCAGAAAATAGTGGCAAGGGATTGATTTGTACCTGCGAAGGTAGTTTCACTGTGTATATGGCATCGTGTTTTGAAGCTCTAACTTCCACCAAAAGAAGTTGATTCTGTATACTGGAACAGACATCCATAGATTTAGTTTTTTGGGGCCCAAGAGAGCCCTTTATGAGCCTCTCATACATAGTATGCCTTGACATTTTTGTTTTTAAGGGGGACATGGGAAACATATCTGTTATTAGTATCTATTTTACATGCGTAATTACTTGATTAAAATCTTAAGATGTTCAAATGGGTCATTCATATCTGGTTTTATGTACTTTTGTAATACAATCTTTTTGTTTTATTGGTAAAATTACACGTGTCTAGTGGGTTCTGTACTGATGACTTTACCCTTGATCCTGTTCTTCTTGGAGAGGAAGTGCTATTTGGTTAATTCAAGAAACTAATTGATAAATTTTCTAGCTAATCCTAGTCTTGAAAAAAAATGTTGTATAATTTATATTGTTTAGTTTTTCTATCCTCTTTTTGGGTCATTAGGGGCTTGTTGGGTCATTTTGGGCAATGTGTTTTCTTGTATACATTCAGTATACTTGGTTTCTCCTTTTGATATATACAATATTTTTACTTAAAAAAAAAATAGTGAACATCAAAATGTTTGGAAATTATTTAATATCACTTGCTGCGATGCTCAATTTATGAACTTAAAAGTATGATTTGTACGGAGTGTAGGTAGTGCCGGTGATGTCTTGGAAGATGATCCAGTGGGAAGGTTGAAAGTTTTTGTGTACGAGCTTCCAAGTAAATATAACAAAAAGATTCTGCAAAAGGATCCAAGATGTCTTACCCATATGTTTGCAGCTGAGATCTACATGCATCGATTTCTCTTATCTAGCCCAGTTCGAACCCTTAATCCTAAAGAAGCTGATTGGTTTTACACCCCTGTATACACTACTTGTGACCTGACACCAAATGGCCTCCCTTTGCCTTTTAAGTCCCCTCGGATGATGAGGAGTGCAATACAGCTCATTTCTTCTAACTGGCCTTACTGGAATCGGACAGAAGGTGCTGATCACTTTTTTGTAGTCCCTCATGACTTCGGAGCATGCTTCCATTATCAAGTAAGAACTCTTTGTCTCGCCTGCTGAAAGCGGATGATATCTTTGTACCAATTTGCCCTATTGTATGGATTCTCGAAGAGCCTATAGGGCTCAACTACTCAGAATGTGTCTCAATGTTATTTTGGATTGTCGAAATAGTTGTAAGTTGGCAGGCTAATTTTGTCATTATTTCTAATTTTCATTTGACAACTCTCTGTTCATGTAAATTGTTGAAGGAGGAGAAGGCAATTGAAAGAGGAATTCTTCCCTTGCTCCAACGTGCAACACTGGTTCAGACTTTTGGACAACAGAATCATGTTTGTTTACAAGAGAGCTCGATTACAATACCACCATACGCTCCTCCACAAAAAATGCAAGCCCACCTGATTCCTGAGAGAACTCCCAGGTCTATATTTGTGTACTTCCGGGGATTGTTTTATGATGTGGGAAATGACCCAGAAGGTGGTTATTACGCAAGGTATTTTTTTATCAAACTTGCATGCTAACAAGAGGATGTTTAGAAATCCAATGGTTTTAATTTTCTTTCCATATCCTTTTTGAAGGGTTGAATGCATCCATCCAATTAAATTAAAAGATTAGAGGATTTTGTGGTTATACTAGGATTATGAAAGGATGTTGATAGAAGCTTGTTTGCCATATTATAAGGCGCAACTTCTAGCTTCTTTCTGTCGGCTTTGCTTTCATTGAAATCTCTGATTTTGACAGTTATTTGATTGATATTTCTTTGCCTGCTGCCTTTTGTTTTTGTTCCTTTTGCAATGGCGCTAGGGAAAAGCCCTTTGCCAAGAGTTTTTTTTTAGAAAAAAAGAACTTTGATCTGAACCAGAAAAAGTTCCAAGTTTTCTTCCCCCATCCGTAATATAAAATAGATCGAGTCATTCAAGCATGCACATACCTAAATCTAACTTTTTTGGGTGAGTATAACTGAATCTAACATTGTTCTAAAATTTTACAGAGGTGCACGTGCAGCAGTGTGGGAGAACTTCAAGGACAATCCGCTTTTTGACATTTCCACAGAGCACCCAACAACATATTATGAGGACATGCAACGAGCTGTCTTTTGTTTATGCCCCCTTGGCTGGGCTCCTTGGAGCCCGAGATTGGTAGAAGCAGTGATATTTGGTTGCATCCCCGTTATCATAGCAGATGACATTGTTCTGCCCTTTGCTGATGCCATCCCATGGGAAGAAATTGGGGTCTTTGTAGCTGAGAAGGACGTTCCTAACTTAGATACCATCCTCACATCAATCCCGTCAGATCTAATTCTGAGGAAGCAAAGATTGCTTGCCAACCCTTCAATGAAGCAAGCAATGTTGTTTCCACAACCAGCTCAACCAGGAGATGCATTCCATCAAGTTCTTAATGGACTGGCAAGAAAGTTGCCACATGACAAGAGTATTTACTTGAAGTCGGGTGAGAAAATCCTAAACTGGACTGCAGGTCCTGTGGGTGATCTGAAACCTTGGTAGCGGCTATGCCATTGCATTCTCAACTCTTAACTGGAATTCTAGGCATTATGCCTTTTAACCCACTCTCATGATCTTTTAAGAGCGTCTTGTTCTAATTGAGGTGGTCATTTGGGTTCAAGTCTAATTTTTTACTTGGCTAAAATGCATTATACTTTATTTTCTTGCGCTTTTATTTGGTGCTCGTTTGTTGTAATTTGCCCTGTGGTTAAGTTCTTGAAACCAGTGACTTCTTTTTTGGTTATCATCTACCTTTAAGTACAGGAAGCAACTTCTAAATCAGGACTTTTTCATTTTCTCTGTTGTAAAACAGTGTTTTTGGCCGTAAAAAAATTTGGCATCTTGGTTAATTCTGGTGTTAGAAAAGAATTAGTTTTATTATGAAAACTTTTAATAAATGTTGTGATAAAACCTGTTTATTTTCTTGTTTTAAACCTGTCAAATTTTTTTTTTACCCAAACAGAAAATAACATTTATCACAGATCTCGCAGTTTGATATCAATCACAATCATGGAATAACCAATGTTACAATATATGACCATATTACATATATCAAATCGTACAGATCAAAATGAGGCACAAAATATATCAAGAATCGAAAGAACATATATCAAGAAAGGAATAGAAACTAGCAGAAATAAAAACTGCAAAAGGAAATAAAAAAGGATATAAGGAAAGAACACACCGATATACGTGGTTCGACTCTAATGGTCTACATCCACGATAGGAATGGCCTCAGAGAAGTCACAGAGATCTTTATTTATGAATAATACTTTACAGAAAAGCCTCAGTACACCAGAGTTACAAAACCTCTCAGAACTCACAAGAAATCGCACTAATTTCTCCCTTCTAAGAGCAAACCCTAGAAAACCCTAGAATCGCCTCCCCTCTCTGCTCTCTCTCTCATATTGCCGTAATTACACAAAAATGAAATCATCATCTAGGGTTACAAAGAAATGAGATATATATATATATATATATGAGTCAACAGATGCCACCACCTGTAGAGATCCAACGGTTCAATACACATCCCTTCAGATTAAAGAACCCATGAGCATCTCACGTGCTTCCTTTTAACTCTGCCTTCAGAAGCTTCAGGTAAGACAGATCATCAATTGCACATTAATAATTAAAGCAACAAATAAAAAATGTATTGACATACATATTACATAAAAAATGTGCATAGGCAACACACCCAAAACCTCTTAGATAGTCAGTAGTGGCAGCTTTTGCCCATAAAGTTTTGGGCAGTCCTGAATTTGACAACATACATCTTACCCTTTCTAAAATGGTCCTACTCATCCTTTCAGCTAAGCCATTCTGTTGAGAGGTTTCTCTTACTGTTTTATGCTTAAGAATTCCTTCTTTTTGACAATACATGTTGAACTCATTGGACAGAAACTCAAGACCATTGTCAATCCTTAGGGTCTTGAGTTTTCTACCTACTTGGTTTTCCACTAGTCTTCCACTCGAATTTTTCAAAGGTGTCACTCTTGTTTTTTAGGATATAAATCCAGACCCTCCTAGAGTAATCATCAACTAAGGAGAGAAAGTAACTCCCTCCACTGTGTGAATTCACTCTTGCAGGTCCCCATAGGTCAGAATGGACATAATCTAGGGTTTGTTTAGTATTGTGTGTTGCTGACTTAAAACTAACCCTCTTTGCCTTTCTATAGATGCAATCTTCACAGAAATGTAAGTTCCCTAGGTTTTGTTCACTAAGCAGCCCCTGTTTTTGTAGTTCTAAAAGACCCCCTTGACTTACATGCCCAAGTCTTCTATGCCATAGCACAACTCTATTCTGAACTATGTTCTGAGTTGGAGATGCTTCTCCAACTACTGTCTTCCCAAGTAGTGTATACAAGCCATTCTTAATTACCCATTTCATAATAACTAAGGAACCTTTAGTAACTCTAAGAACCCCAGACTCAGATTTTAAGGTATAGCCAGCCAAATCAAGCATACCAAAAGAAATTAAATTTCTCTTTAACTCAGGAATGAACTTGACCTCCCTCAAAACTTGTTCCATCCCATCATGCATTTTAAGTCTAACTGACCCTATTCCCATGACTTTACAGGACTTATTGTTTCCTAGAATTACATGTCTCCCATCTAACTCAGAGAATGACTCAAACCAATCCCTAATTGGACACATATGAAAAGAGCAACCAGAGTCCATTATCCACTCTGTTTTTGAATCAACTTCACTAAAAGTAAGTACCTCAGCACTTTCATAACCCTCTAAAACTACAGAAGCATCACCTGCCTCTTTAGTTTTATTCCATAGGTTTGTCTTCCTATCAAGGCAATCTTTCTTAAAATGCCCTTTCTTGTGACAATGAAAACATTTAAATTGTTTTTCTTTTGACTTAGACCTAAATTTCTTATTTTCATTCTTGCCCCTCTTTTCTCTATTTTCTGTTCTACCCCTAACAGACAAACCTTCCCCATGATTTTGTTTGATGTCTCATTTGTTTTGTAGTTCCCTAGTATGAAGTACAGATTGTACTTCATCAAGAGTCAAAGAATCTCTACCATACATCATGGTTTCTTTTAGGCTTAGGTATGATGAGTCCAGAGAACTCATCAAGAGGATGGCCTGATCCTCATCCTCCACCTTGATGTCTATATTAGCTGAGTCTAGTATAATTTTATTGAACTCATCAAGGTGCTGCCCTATTGAAGTTCCAGGTATCATCTTAAAAGTATACAATTTGGTTTTTTTGTGTAACCTGTTTACTAGGGATTTGGTCATGTACAAGTTTTCTAATTTTAGCCATATACCTGCAGCTGTGCTCTCACTAGCCACCTCTCTTAGGACTTTATCCCCAAGAGAGAGTATTAAAGCACTATGGGCCTTCTGGAGGATGTCCTTATGGACAGCCCCCTTTTCTTCCTCTTTCGAGGAAGTACCCCTCTGTTTCTCACCAAGGAGAGCATCCTGCAGTCCATGTTGGACTAGCAGTGCTCTCATTTTGATTCTCCATAAGCCAAAATCATTATCCCCAGTAAACTTCTTGATATCAAACCTCATGGTCCCCATCAACCTGTCTCTAGATACCAATTGTTAGAAAAGAATTAGTTTTATTATGAAAACTTTTAATAAACGTTGTGATAAAACCTGTTTATTTTCTTGTTTTAAACCTGTCAGTTTTTTTTTACCCAAACAGAAAATAACATTTATCACAGATCTCTCAGTTTGATATCAATCACAACCAAAGAATAACCAATGTTACAATATATGACCAGATTACATATATCAAATCGTACATATCAAAATGAGGCACAAAATATATCAAGAACCGGAAGAACAAATATCAAGAAAGGAATAGAAACTAACAGAAATATAAACTGCAAAAGGAAATAAAAAAGGATATAAGGAAAGAACACACCGATATACGTGGTTCGACCCTAATGGTCTACATCCACGGCAGGAATGGCCTCAGAGAAGCCACATAGATCTTTATTTATGAATAATACTTCACAGAGAAGCCTCAATACACCAGAGTTACAAAACCTCTCAGAACTCACAAGAAATTGCACTGATTTCTCCCTTCTAAGAGCAAACCCTAGAAAACCCTAGAATCGCCTCCCCTCTCTGCTCTCTCTCTCAGACTGTCGTAATTACACAAAAATGAAATCATCATCTAGGGTTACAAAGAAATGAGATATATATATTTATATATATATATATATATATATATATGAGTCAACAGATACCACCACGTGTAGAGATCCAACGGTTCAATACACATCCCTTCAGATTAAAGAACCCACGAGCATCTCACGTGCTTCCTTTTAACTCTACTTTCAGAAGCTTCAGGTAAGATAGATCATCAATTGCACATTAATAATTAAAGCAACAAATAAAAAATGTATTGACATAGATATTACATTTGGTGTCCAGAGGCTACTATGATATCTGTGTTTCGGGATAAATGGCTGTGTTAAAAGAGTTTAGATTTGCTGCACGTTGGTTTCAGCCGCATCTGTCCAGAGGTTTGCTGAAACTGAATGCTTCTCTGTGAGCATATTAAGGCCTCGTTTGTTTTCATAACTTATCTCATCTAATCTAATCATTACAATTTTTTCAAATTCCAACATAGAAGAAAATAAACAATTTAATTTTTTCAAATTTCAAAATAAAAATAATATTAAAAAATATATTCTAACAATATTTTATTTTATTTTTAATTTTAATTTTAATTTCATCTTATCTTATCTGCAAAACAAACGGGAGCTTAACAGTCTCGTTGCCATGATTTTCCTGTGTCTTGTGATTGCCACATCAGGTATTCAATTGGAATTATTAAATGCGTCTGGGATACTTTGATTAAAATATAAGCATTTAGTTGATTGCCAAAATTACTTGATCATTCGGCTTCATGTCCTACATCATCTTCTCTTATCTGTTATGAGAATTCGTTTACTTGCCTGCATATTTGGGTGGATCCTTCCCCCTGGTATGTGTGAATTAGCCCTGTACTGTAAAAAATAAATTATTTAATTTGCTGTCCAAATTGGCCCATTCTTTTGGAATGCCATGTGGATTTGTAATGCGGTTTGACCTAATGGTGTATGTCTAATTAACGGTGACTCAACGATTATCGCCCTTTTTTGTGGGATCCCGCGGTCGACTGAAGCATCTACAGTTTTACTGAGCTTTGATCATTACAATCTCTCTAGCCTTCAAAACTCAACTCAGATTTTCGTGCCCGTTGATCTACCTTCTGCCTTATTCCTGAAGCCTTTTCAACTCAAATTTGTTCATGTGATTCATGGCTACTTTTGTTTGGATAGAAAGAACTCATCCCCAGATTGAAGAACTCGGATAGAAAGGTTCTTCTTCACAATGATACTCATGGATACAAGTTTCTTATGGGTAAAGTTTTCAAAATTCTCTCATCTTTACACAGATCTATAACCTTCGCACTACTACTAATCTTCTTCAACATTTTATAAGGATCACATATCTTCGGCTTGACATGATTACAATTGACATAGTGGAAGTCGTAGGATAACAACTTGAGCAATGTCAAACCCAAAGAAATTGAAATCGGCCCTGAAAATAGAGAAAACCTCTTTGAAGTTTAAATAACTTTTAAGTTAATTGTGTTAGGAATTTGAACCTCCCAAATTCACCCCCTAGGATCCACCCTTTGGTAAAATATGAAGAAAAACAGAGAAATAATAACAACACAAGAATTTACGTGGAAACTCCCAAAACAGGAAAAAAAACCACCAGACCCAGAGAAGAAAATACACTATGTGAAAAATTATTACAATCACACAATTTTTCTCCTTGCCCCAAATGACACCCACAAAGCTTCCCCACTAGCAAAACTTTAACTCTCACCTCTTTCCCTTTTACAAGAAAATGTTAATAGAGGAATTTTTACTAGAGTCACAAGTTACTAAATAAGTTTATGATTTGGTGTAATTAACTAAGAGGTCAAGCACCTTATTTATAGGCCTTGAGGCCTGCTCCTTACTTTTCACCCACCAGTGTGGGACTCCAAAGGAGCAAACCCAACAATCTCCACCTTGCGACTTTGGCTGATCCCACAGCCACGCTCCACCGTAATGAAGATCTTCATAGCTTCTGCTATCATGCTCCACCATAAAAGCATACCCACTCAGAATAAACCAATTCAAAGCATTTCAATTTCGGCCCATGTCAAAAATAACTTTGCTGAAAAATTATGGTGCAACTTCCACGTTTGGCTTTCCTGGAAGTTCATCAGCCATCGATATAAATTTCCACCACACACCCTGCATTAATGCCAAACCAATGCATGTGTGCAAACTTGTGGACCCGCTAACATTAACACATCCTCTATCATGGCAACTTTGGGAATTAACGGCATGCCATGAGGATGTACATGTCCCTTTAATAGACATCGTCTTCCATGGAGAGGGATACAACGTTAGTTTCATTACCAGTATCTCCATTTACTGACTTGGAGCCACTTGCCGAACCTGCTCCCGCTCTTGGACAATTTTTCTTGACGTGCCTAGATTGTCCACACCCCCATCAGACTACTTTCATCTTCATGGAGTTTTTCTTCTTCCCATTACCAGCTACTACCAATGCTAAGTTCCTAGGTGGACCATTTCTTCCACCACCTAGTCTTCTCTCTTCAGAAAAGAGTTTACTGGTAACCTCTGAAAAAATTATTTTCTCCTTCCCATGTATTAAAATAGGCGTCATATGCTCATAGGAAAATGGAAGAGACCAGATGAGCCTCAAGGCTTGATCCTCATCATCAATTTTAACTCCAATAGATTCTAACTCAGAGACAATGCCATTGAGAACACTTAAATGATTTGAAATAGTCGTACCTTCACTCATCTGCAGTGTATGAAACTGTTCCTTTAGGTACACCCGATTTGAGACGCCTTTCGTCTGATACAACTCTTCTAGCTTTTCCCAGAGTTCCTTTGCTGTAGATATTCCATGTATATTTGCAAGAACATTCTTGGCCAAGCACAGACGTATCACACTTGCTGCTCTCAAATCCAGATCCTCCCAATCTTCATCTCTCATTACAGATCTGCTCTTTGTTTTATCAGTCACGCTAGTATCACTACTGACTTCAGGGGTTGGTCTGCCCTTCAACGCCTTGTGTAATCCTGATTGAATCAAAATATCCTTGACTTGAACTTGCCACAAGCCAAAATTGATTCTCCCATCAAATTTCTCCACCTCATATCTGATAGAATTTGAAGCCTTACTTCTTGACATTGCCTCAATGAATTTTACCGTAGAAATGAATAGTACTCACTAAGTAAGTTCCCAGGAAATATTATTCTTTCCTAGACAGAACTTCAAAGGTTCCTAGGAAAGATTGGAGGGTCACACTAGACCACTTAAATACCAATCTCCTAGACAGAACCTTCTTAGACTGTACGTATCTACACTACCACACCAAAGCTCCACTCACCAAAAAGAACCTAGTGGCTATGATACCATTTGTTAGGAATTTGGACCTCCCAAATTCACCCCCTAGGATCCACCCTTTGGTGAAATATGAAGAAAAATAGAGAAATAATAACAACATAAGAATTTACGTGGAAACTCCCAAAACAGGAGAAAAAATCACCAGACCCAGAGAAGAAAATACACTATGTGAAAAATTATTACAATCACACAATTTTTCTCCTTACTCCAAATGACACCCACAAAGCTTCCCCACTAGTAAAACTTTAACTCTCACCTCTTTCCCTTTTACAAGAAAATGCTAATAGAGGAATTTTTACTAGAGCCACAAGTTACTAAATAAGCTTATGATTTGGTGTAATTAACTAAGAGGCCAAGCACCCTATTTATAGGCCTTGAGGCCTGCTCCTTACTTTTCACCCACCAGTGTGGGACTCCAAAGGAGCAAACCCAACAGATTGATGGCTAAAAGATAATCAAATGAATAGTAAGTTATCCTTTATGTAGGATATATCGTTAAACCTAACCCTAACAACGTAATTGTACAAAAAATATCCTTAAGAATTAAAAAAAGAAAAAAAAAAAGCTAAGAACACACGAAAATTCAATAATCGCAAAGTTGTCGCTGCAATGTTTAAATTTTAGGTTAACCGAAGATCTACCACTATTTTAGTATTTTCTCTTATGCCTTTCGGCCTACCAGAGCTTCTATCGAATTTTAACCATGCAGTACAATTTGTTTAACCTTAAAACTTCCATTCAATTAGAATTTTCATGGTACTTGGCTTGACCTCTTTCTCACAACTTTTCCTTTCAAATTTGCCCATGTTTTATAAACAATTTGTTAGAAGCTCTAAGATCTTAAGCTAGGACTAGGGGCTTGGTGAAATGTGTCACATTGATGCCTAGGGTTTGTGGAAGCTAGAGGCAAGGGAGGATGGTTCGAGAAGGGGCATTTGAGAGACACAAAAGCTTAGGTTACACTTTAATTCGAAGTCAACTAGTATGTTTAATTTCAATTGAAGGACAGGCTCTAGATCGGCCATCTATCTTAGTTTATGTTTATTTAGTGGTTTCACTTTAACGGGTTCGCCCAGTAGCTTATCGAGCCCTTGTTTTGGCATTAGATCAGCTGTAGCTTTTGACTTATGTTATTTACTTTGTTTGGGTGTATTTTGGGCCATGGCCATGAGGGAAAAAGGGTATTGACAGTATATGTACTACCGGAATATTTTGTAAGAATCATCTAGAAATGTGATAAAAATTCTAATTTCTCTCTCTACCTTTCCTTCCTCTAGGGGCGCTCCCCTCAAAGAAAGCAACCATTTTTCTTGTGATTTTCTTTACAATTAGGAGTGTTACAAACCTGGTATAAGAGAGACACTAGTCTTTGGGCTAGCCAAGTACATACTATGATAGAAGGAACCAAGCTAAACCATCTATAAGATGAGCTCACTACCCTAAAAGATCAACAAACTCCCAATATAAGAATTTAATAACCAAAATGAGAGGCAAACAGATTCCATAGCAGAACAACTGTTAGCCTTAATAATGGAATTATAGAGAAAAAACTAGAACGTCAACCCTGGGGAATCTTCTTCAGGCGTGCCACAGAGGGAATGATGGGAACCAAGGTGGGCCTAGTCTTAAAGATATGTTGCAAGTTCCAGATGGGCCAATTACAAGTTCAAGGGCTTAATGGATGAAGATTCAGTTTTGATACATTTGATAAGCTATGGAAAGGGCAGCAACATGACTTAAATGCTTTGGGCACTTGAAGGCTTTTAACTTATTTAATTCATTTAAAAGACTTATTTTATTAGTTTAGAATAATTGGGTTTATTATGGGTAGCACTTAAGGGGGCTTATGCAAGGGCAAGTTGGGAAAGTTATTATTTGAACTAGGGTTTTTGGGAAGGCCTTGTATTTTGGCCAATGGCATATTTGGAAAGTTACATTTTAGGAACTAGGGTTTCAAGATGTTTCTGTAGCGTTACTGTAGCCGTGACACTGTTCATCCAGGGGCATTTTGAGTAAAAGGGGCTTTATTTTAGCTAGGGTTTTAATTAGGTTTTAGTTTAAATACTTTTTGTTGCCTCATGTTAAGAAGTTTTTGAAATTTGATGAATTTATCCATTGTGAGTTGAGTTTTACTCTTCTTGTTCTTAATTGAACTTTTGAACTTATCAAAGGTAAATCACAACATTTGTGGCGTTCATCTTTTGTAATCTGGGTTCTTGAGACGGGTTCTTCAATGGGTCTAGATTTTAATATAATTTAGGTTCTTGAAACGAGTTCTCATCGGGTCTAGGTTCTCCATCCATTGACTTGATTTTGACTTCTTGGGGAGTTTTCAGATTGATTGTGGGTTCAAGGGATTCCATTCTCGCGGGTTCATATCATTTGGTATTCAGAGCAAGGTTTCCAATCAGGTCTGATTCTATCTTTTAATTCTTGTATCTTTAAATTTAATTCTAGGGCTTCATTATTCTAGGGTTGCAAAAAAAATAAAAATAGAAACAAAAAGTAGGCTGCCGAAATTCTTTGGGTTTTTGGTTTGGCTGAAATTTGCATCACATAGGGTTTCAAAATTCTAGGGTTCCTTACATCTCTAAGTTTGTCAATTGCTTGGAGTGCCGTTCCATTGATTCTCTCTTCTACTTCATTGTTAATGCTTGTGTGCTTGAATTCAATTGCTTGATTTTTACAATTGAATATTGCTATTTGTGATTGAATTGGAGAAAAGAATTGAAAATAAATGAAAGGAAAAGAAAAGAAAATTTGAAAAAAAAAAGAGGAAGAGAAAAGGTAGCATATTCAAAGGTTGCTACATAGTTATAAAGAAGATAAATAAAGAAATTTGTTGATTGAATCTTATCATCAAAGGGGCTGCATACATCATTAAAGTTGGTATCTTATCTTATAATTATTCTTTCATTCGTATAACTTCCTTGATTCTCGTGTCATTTTTTTTATTCCTTCCGTGTTTCTCTTGGACTTGTTTTCTTGGACCTAATTACTAGTTGGGACAAATCAAGATTGCATTGTCTTGATTGAGTTCAATTAGTTCTTAATGAACTTTAGTGGAAAACTCTTGAGGTAAAAGGCAAAAGAGTGTGAGACTATTATCGGGAAAAAGCCAATTAAGAGTGAAATACGAGTAGAGTGCCATTATTCGAGTGTAAACACGTAAGGGAGTGTGTGAGGTTTTCCACTAACATTCTTTTTGTGCAGCACATTACAATGTCTCATAGGAGTGACTCATCACCAAAGGGGAAGGTAGATAGCTCATCATTTTTGTTGCAAGCCATGCAACAACAATTTGAGCAGTTGAACTTGGTGTTAGGTGAAGTGAGAGATAGTATGGATCATCAAGAAGCAGTGATTAGAAATCTGCAAGGCATGAGAGATAGGAGGCGACGTGAGCCTAGTATTGAGAATAGGCATGAGAATGGAGAGTATGGTGAGGATGTGGAAGTCCTAACATCTGAAGTTAGATTGGGTAATAGAGGAGTTAGGCGTGGAAGAGGACATAGCGCAAACCCAGGGGGTCGAGATGGAGTAGAGAAGAACCTTGGGAGCATCAAAATGAAAATACCATCATTCCAAGGTAGAACTGACCCTAAAGTTTATTTAGAGTGGGAGAAAAGAATAGAGTTGGTATTTGATTGTCATAATTACTCTGAGGAGAAGAAGGTAAAGTTGGCGGTAATTGAGTTCACTGATTGTGCGAGTATTTGGCGGGATCAATTAGTGACCAATAGGAGGAGGAATCTTGAGAGCCCTGTAGCAACTTGGAGAGAGTTGAAAGCTATCATGAGGCAGAGATTTGTACCTAGCCACTACTATAGAGACCTCTATCAAAAACTACAAAATCTTACACAAGGGTCTAGGACTGTAGAGGATTACCATAAGGAGATGGAGATGGCTATGATTCGGGCTAATGTAGTAGAGGATTGGGAGGCCACGATGACAAGATTTTTGAGTGGGTTGAATAGGGAGATAGCCAATGTAGTTGAGTTGCAACATTATGTGGAGGTAGAGGACATGGTGCACATGGCTATGAAGGTGGAGAGGCGGCTAAAAAGAAAGGGTACATTAAGGTATACTTCGGTTTCTAGTACTCCTTGGAAACCAAAGTGGGATGAAAATGATCAAGTTGTAACAAAGGGGAAGACCAAACCACCGAAGGGAAAAGTTGATGGTGAGGCTGAAACCTCAAGAAAAAGAGAGAATGAGTTGAAAAACAGTTGTGAGGCCGAGAGTTCAAAAAAAGAGGAGAGTGAAAGAAAAAAAGAGAGTGAAAAGGATAAAGAGAGTGAGAGGAAAAATAGAATGAGGCCGAAACATCAAAAGAAAGAGAGAGAGAAAAAGAAAATAGAGAGGTGGTTGAGAGTCAAGCAAAAATAGTGGAGCCACAAGAGGAAAAATAAAGAAAGATTGCAGAGAGAAACAGAAAGACAAAAGTGAGTTTTTATGCCAAGGCAAGCTTTTATACTAACGAATTTAATGACTCTTTGCCTAGTGTTGTTTTTTTGTTACAGGGATATGAGGTCATGATTCCTAGCGGTGTGTTTAGTGGATTGCCACCTATTAGGGAGATAGAGCACTACATTGACTTTGTACCAGGTGTGACAATACCTACCCGGCCTTTCTTTGAAGAACATGAGTCATTGACACACTTGAAGGGACAAGGTAAGTTGTTGGCTAGAATGCATGCTAAGTGGGAGGACTGTATTGAGACTTTTCCTCATGTATTTAAATACACACAAGGTATGAAAAATTTTGGGGTTGATGCTTTAGCAAGAAGGTATGTCCTTGTCTTCATTTTAGATGCAAAATTGTTGAGACTTGAATATGATAAGGAATTGTATGCTAATGATGATGACTTTGCTAGTGTGTATGGAACATTTGAGAAAGCATCGTTTGGTAAGTTCTATAAACTAGATTGGTACTTGTTTAGAGAGAATAGATTTTGTGTGCCTACTAGTTTTATGCATAAGTTGCTTGTGTGTGATAGACATGGTGGTTTGTTGGGTAACCCTGGTGTAAGGATGACTTTTGTTGTGTTGCATGAACGTTTGTGGGAATATCATTTGTCTTTCAATGACGTGTTGCATGAACGTTTGTGGAAGTATCAATTGTCATTCATTGATGTGTTGCATGAATGTTTGTGGGAGTATCATTTGCAATTCATTGAAGTGTTGCATGAACGTTTGTGGAAGTATCATTTGTCATTCCTTAACATGTTGCATGAACGTTTGTAGGAGTATTGCTTGCCATTCATTGAGTTTGCATAAAATTGGAGTGGTCATTTTGGTGTAAAAAAAGCTTTAGGCGTGTTTCATGAACGTTTGTGAGAGTATCATTTGCCATACATTGACTTGTTGCATGAACGTTTGCGGGAGTATCATTTGCATTCATTGAGTTTTCATATAATTGGAGTAGTCATTCTGGTGTCAAGAAAACTTTAGACATTTTGCATGAACATTTATGTTGGTCTAAGATGAAGAGATATGTCAATCGCATTTGTGGCAGGTGCATTACATGCAGAAAGACCAAATTTAAGCTTTTGCTACATGGGTTGTATACACCCTTACCTGTTCCTAGTGAGTCATGGGTAGACATATCTATGGACTTTGTTTTGGGGCTGCCTAAGAAAGAAAGGAGTAGAGATTCTCTTTTTGTGGTTGTGGATAGATTTATAGAGTTTGCATATAATAGGACCATGCATACTACCACTTTCTATTCTCCTTTTGAAATTTTTTTATAGACTTAATCCATTTACTCCTTTAGATTTAATGCCTTTATCTGTTGACGACAGGAGTAGCTCGGATGGATTTTTACAAATTATTGAACAAATTAATGATAATGCATATGAAATTAATGACAATGTTACTAATATTTTTTCCTTTGATCCAGGTGGAGATTCGAGGTCGAATCTTTTTGAGGAGATGGGAACCAAGGTGGGCCTAGTCTTAAAGATATGTTGCAAGTTCCAGATGGGCCAATTACAAGTTCAAGGGTTTAATGGATGAAGATTCAGTTTTGATACATTTGATAAGCTATGGAAAGGGCAACAACATGACTTAAAGGCTTTGGGCACTTGAAGGCTTTTAACTTGTTTAATTCATTTAAAAGACTTATTTTATTAGTTTAGAATAATTGGGTTTATTATGGGAAGCACTTAAGGGGGCTTATGGAAGGGCAAGTTGGGAAAGTTATTATTTGAACTAGGGTTTTTGGGAAGGCCTTGTATTTTGGCCAAGGGCATATTTGGAAAGTTACTTTTTAGGAACTAGGGTTTCAAGATGTTCCTATAGCGTTACTGTAGCAGCGACACTGTTCATCTAGGGGCATTTTGGGTAAAAGGGGCTTTATTTTAGCTAGGATTTTAATTAGGTTTTAGTTTAAATACTTTTTGTTGCCTCATGTTAAGAAGTTTTTGAAATTTGATGAATTTATTCATTGTGAGTTGAGTTTTATGCCTCTTGTTCTTAATTGAACTTTTGAACTTATCAAAGGTAAATCACAACGTTTGTGGCGTTCCTCCTTTGTAATCTGGGTTCTTGAGACGGATTCTTCAATGGGTCTAGATTTTAATATAATCTAGGTTATTGAAACGAGTTCTCATCGGGTCTAGGTTCTCCATCCATTGACTTGATTTTGACTTTCTTGGGGAGTTTTCAGATTGATTGTGGGTTCAAGGGATTCCATTCCCGCATGTTCATATCGTTTGGTATTCAGAGCAAGGTTTCCAATCAGATCTGATTCTATCTTTTAATTCTTGTATCTTTAAATTTAATTTTAGGGCTTCATTGTTCTAGGGTTGAAAAAATAAAAAAATAAAAACAAAAAGTAGGCTGCCGAAATTCTTAGGATTTTTGGTTTGGCTGAAATTTGCATCACCTAGGGTTTCAAAATTCTAGAGTTCCTTACATCTCTAAGTTTGTCAATTGCTTGGAGTGCCGTTCCGTTGATTCTCTCTTCTACTTCATTGTTAATGCTTGTGTGCTTGAATTCAATTGCTTGATTTTCACAATTGAATATTGTTGTTTGTGATTGAATTGTTGAAAAAAAGAGAAAATAAAAGAAATGTAAGGAAAAGAAAAGAAAAGAAAAGAAAAGAAAGGAAAAGAAAATTAAAGAAAAGAAAATTTGAAAAAAAAAAAAAGAAAGAGGAAGAGAAAAGGTAGCATATTCAAAGGTTGCTACATAGTTATAAAGAAGATAAAGAAAGAAATTTATTGATTGAATCTTATCATCAAAGGGGCTGCATACATCATTAAAGTTGCTATCTTGTCTTATAATTATTATTTCATTCGTATAACTTCCTTGACTCTCGTGTCATTTTTTTTATTCCTTTCGTATTTCTATTGGACTTGTTTTCTTGGACCTAATTACTAGTTGGGACAAATCAAGGTTGCATTGTCTTGATTGAGATCAATTAGTTCTTAATGAACTTGAGTAGGAAAACTCTTGAGGTAAAAGGCAAAATAGTGTCTCATGTTAGTGATTATTTGTGATTAATGAAAATCTCATATGCATGCATTCATAGGGATGAATAGTTGAAAATAGATTTAGGCATCAACTAGAGTGCATGCCACGGGTTGGGACTCTTTGGACATATTCCACTTTGATTTTTGAAAATCCAAGGACATAGATGGTTTTAGAATGACAAAGATATGAAGTCCATGAAGTGTGGTTAAATTTGGAGTTCGTTTGTAATTAGTGAAAATTTAGGGCCTAAATAGTAATTTTTGAAAGTCTAGGGGTATTTTTGTAAATACCCAATTTTTGAAGTCTGTTTATGAACTTTATCCATAGATCCTAACTTAGTATACGCTAGATTTCAGCAGCTATGACGTTTTCTCAAATTACTCAGGAAGTTTGTAAGTTGGCCTCTAACTTACACCTTAATAGATTATTTATGAATTATTGATAAATGTTTCATTCATATTTCAATTATCATTTTGAGTATAAAATATCATGTTATATGATACATTGAGTGTATACTTACATGACATGTGATATTCATCACCATTTTTGCATATTGCATCTATTAATGTCATTTTTGCATGAAAACTTGCCACATATGCACATGTTATGAAAAACATTTTTTAAGCGTAGCATGAAAATAATTTTTGTCACGACCCCAAAGTCTAGGATGGAGAATTATCCTAGTGAAACTCCTCTGTCTACTCTGGAGTGTTTAAGAATAGAGTCGTAACCCCTAGGTTGACGAAGAACAGTCAACAGGTTTCGAATGAGTTCTTTTTAAAGAACGCCAAAGCGAAGTCAATATGTTATGACACCTAATGCTGGTGGGTGTATACGTTATGATTTTTATGATGTTATATTATTTTACTAATGCATTGAGAACGAATCTATAGACAACTTAATTTCAACATGAGTTATATGATCACCGGCAAGTACTCATAGTGCACGTGGGGAATTGTGACGTTACCACACATTATGATGTTAATTAGGAATTCGTAATAACATTTATAATGTGTCATAATGATTTCTAGCCTTTGGGATGTTTTTAGTTATTCTAACGTATTTTATACTTACACCTTTTATTTCTGCTGCGATTATTACATACTGCTAGTTGCATACTAGGATTGCATTGCATATTAGGTATCATGTACGAGGGTATGTAACCTTGTGTTGCATGTCCCGATGCTCTAAATCTTTTTTCCATCCCAAGCGGAAGTTGGGGGCATCACAGCAGGGGCATGTTCTTGGGGCTTTTGCCCATTGCTATGGTCAGGCTACAAATACTATTTCTGAATGTCGAGCATTTATTGATGGTCTTCATCTTTGTAATCAGTTGGGTTTGAGGGATGCTTTGGTGGAGTCGGATTCAACTGTTGTGGTGGGTTGGTTTATTTCGAGAATGTGTAAATATTGGTATTTGTGAGATTTTTGGGAAGACGCTCAAGCTGTTATTTCTTCTAAACATGTGAATAGGAAGCTAATATGGTAGCAGATTTGTTACCTAAACATGGGGCTAATGGTAGGTCATGGGATTTCTTTGGAGAAGACTTTGGTCCGGGTAGACATAGGGGGTATTCCGTATGTTAGAAGTTAGGGGTCATTTTGAGTTGGATTATTGATGTATTTATGGTGATTCCTCCGCCTGAGTGAGGGTTATTATTAATAAATGGAGGTGTCATCCTCCTTTTTCCAAAAAAAAAAAAAAAATGATTAGAAAATTATTTGTCATCTAATCATTTGATGACATGTAAATGGATGGTGAGAGGATGTAATGCCCCAACGGAAGACCTAAACCACATGGCCTATACTCCAAAAAGACAAGTTAATGATACAATTGGAGCCCCATTGGAAATCTTATAAAGAGTAAGAACTTCCCCTTCCCAAGCATTGTGGGATCCCATATACTACATACCCTTATCCTTATCATATGGGGTATTACAATCTCTTCCTCCTAAATTCCCGACGTCCTCGTCGGGTCTGTCCATTGTAGGTGACATGATTCAAGTCCCACATTTCTAATTGGGATAGGCTCTAATACCATTTGTAACACCCCAATGGAAGACCCAAATCACATGACCTATACTCCAAAAGGACTAAGTCAATGATACAATTGGATCTCCATTGAAATCTTATAAAGAGCAAGAACTTCTCATTATTAAGAAATTTGTGATCCCATACACCACCTACCCTTATCTTATCATATGAGGTGTCACAATCCTATTTGTGACGCCTACAACCCCCGCTTGGACTGGACCGTGGCTGAAGTATTAGGACATATAACTCAAGGCCACATATCCCTGTACATGACAGTTAAGATGCAATACACCTATTATATTCTAGCAGTATGTAATAAATTGCAATGGAAATTCATGTAAATGTAAGTAAGATTTAAAGAAATTTGTAAAATATCATGGTACCATAAAACTAATTATCCAAAAAGATTTCATTTGTTCAATAGGGATCTCCAAAAAGTAAAACATAAATACTTTCTTTCTTTTTTTACTACAATTTCTAAAATCCCTCTCAAAAGCCCTACAAGGCCTTCTCTATTTTGCCTTTTCTTTGTTAATTATCTTCCTTAGCTTCTCAAAGAGCTATAGCACTTACGTAATGAACTGATCAGCGGCTTCTAGACCCTCCACTACGGATGACTCCGACAAGCTCTAAAGGCTCTTCGGGGCCTCCTTGACTATCCGGGGTGATCACCTCTTGTGCTTCCTTATATTCGGTCTCCTGACCTGTAACAACTTCTACCATTTCGGGATGAGAATAGTAGTGGAAACCACAATGGTGAGATTTCGAGAAATCTCAGTAAGTAAGCAGACCACATACAACAGATAACATAGGCATATAAAGGTAAACCATGAAATGAATGCATGGACATGTACTTGACACAAAGCTTGGTTTATGCAACTTAACTTTTAAATAAAACATCTTGTCATTTTTGCACATTGAACAATTTACATATAACATATCTTTAATTCAATGCCTTGTTCACTTCTTGTAACATGTAGTTTGGATACCTCACGACTCCCCTATGCACCGTTGGTTCCCCACTAATTTCCGCATCATCCAAGGGCCCACTTGGCCGTGGTGACTACATCATAATCCATAACTATGTGGCAATTCACAATTTCGCTTTCACTGCATACAACAAATGTGAGGCACCCACTAACTTTAGATGCTACCCCGCTCCAGTATCCTTTCCACAAGGATCCATTCGAGGTCCACTGACGATACTTTGTAGACCCAGGGGCTACCATTCTAATTTAAGCACTCTTGAGTGGACAAAAGAGTTCCACTAGGACATTCTCCCATCCTAGCATTTTGGGTCGTTATAAAACATGTATAAACTCTTTTATTTGAAAACAATATTCAATCCAAATGCATGTTACATAAAACTTATAACACGTTTCTCTTCATGAACCATATAAACATGTAAATGTCGTGAGTCATGTAATCAAACATTGAACATCTCAGGTTACGGTTTGAAAATATTAGAACATTCAAATACTCAGTTTACAAACATAAACAATGTCATTCAACACATACCAAAGTGGAAGAACAATGTTTAAACCCGAGCATATATATACATAGCCAGATCATTTGAGACTCATGAAAACATCTCGTAACAAAAAACTTGAATCAATATTTCCAAGCATATCCAAAAACATCATGAACATGTAAACATAGCAAGATCATCATGTAAATCAATTAGATAGCAATGGCTTATCATCCATCAACATGTGCATATGATAGCAAATAAGAATGCAAAATTCACGCGGCATATACAAACATTATCCAAAGTAGGTTGAGAGTCTACTTACAAATATCTGAAGCAACACACAAGAATCACGATCAAGCAAGCTGAAAAATATGAATTTAAACTATTAGATGAAGTGACACACAAAACCCTAATCCGAGTAGATGCATGTGTGAGTGTGTCATGCCTAGTTTACTCCCTCATGGCTTATGAAATCCATTCCATGGCTAGAAGGGCTCTCCATGCCTTCAGACTTCATTCTTAAGGCCGAAACTCTATAGAGAATGGAACCCTAGTTCAAACTAAAAATAGTGGTTGTGGTCTTTCTTCCCTTCCAAGGTTTCAAGCTCACTTGTATATGCTAGTGGTGGTTCAATCTTCCCCTTGAGGAAAAAACCTAGTCTTTCCTAAATGTGTTTGTGCAAGTGAACACATGGATCTGAACCCTTTCATCACCCTTTTCACTCCAAGTGGTTGTGTGTGTGTGTAGAGATAAAATGGTCTTTTGGTTCTTACCGTGCATGCTTCTTCTCCTTGGGTGGATTCACGACTTCTTTCTTCACTCGTGTGGTTGGTTAGATGAAGGTGGATGATACATACACGGTGTTTGGTTGGTGAGAAATGGTAAGAAAGTGAAGATGTGAGCTTCTTCCCAAGGTGTGGGGGGGGGGGGGGAGAGAGAGAGAGAGAGAGAGAGAGAGAGAATCCGAAAATCAAATGGGCAGAGTGTCCCCTTGGTGTGTGTCTCCTTTGGGCACTGGCCCTTAGGCTACCCCTTATATAGACCCTTAAGCTCCACCAAATGGAATGACAGGTGGCTTGTGTGAGGGAGAGTGGTGTGATGGCCGAAACCTAGGGACTAGAGTTTTGCTTTGTCCCATGTGCCCCTTCCAATTCCAATCATAGTTATCTTCTAGAAAGTCCTATGCATGAACGACAGTTGGCAAAAAAGTTGTTGGAACCCTTGGGTAGGTGCAAAGCCCTCCTTGAAACCGAAACCCTACTCTCCTTAGTGAAACATGGCTTAGCCTCTCAAGGTCCCCCATGAGCCACTTCCCCATGCAATCTTCTTGGAACTCATATGGCTTTGACAAGTGGCATGAAAACGCGGGTGGTTGGTGAGTGGGTGCATTGGTCGAGTGATCCATGGTCTTCCCTAGGCACCTCATGATTTCTTTCTTCTAGAAACCTTCTACACGTGTCACAAGTGTCAAAACAAGAGGGCTTTTGGGTTACCGAAACCCTATGTTTCTCACCCCTTTTTCCCACAATCATGTCTAGATTCATTGGGCCTTGAATGTGTGACAAGTGGCCTAAAGGTTGGATGTGTTGGGCATGCCCATTATTCCCTTAGGGTTTTAGACTTTAGCCCAATGGGCTGGCCTAATTCCTAAGACCTTGATGGGCCTATCTTATGGGTTTAGATGCCTAATGCATTAGAACCAAATAGGGTCCAAGGTTACTAAGTACTCTGCACATCTTGCATGGCCCAAAAATTAAACATAAACTGGCAACGAAATACAGATGAAGATTTGGCTAGGTCTGGGTTATCACATCCTCCCCCCTTAAGAAAAGATTTCGTTGTCGAAATCGACACTGTAACCATCGATTGAGAACAACTTGTAGTAAGAGCTTACTCAATTATTACCTCTATTACTAGTTGTCGTGGAATCCTCAGATAATGACGGGGATGGTACTTCATTCTCTTCTACTGTCACTGAATCTTGCGACCAGTAGAATATTACATTTAGATCATAATCGTAATACATATTTACCTGCATTCTAGTTGAGCTCATGCTCTATTTCGAGCTTAGTGTCTTCTACGTGTTGACCCTTCTCACAAAAGCGAATACGATCCGTAGAGGTATTCGAGGTTTTAATAGGCATATAGCTACTCGCACGAGCTTTTGCAACACGACTGGTTTCTGCTTCTTGGTTGAGTCTGAGTAAACGCATTCTCTCGGCATGCTTCCATACATGTGGGGGTTGCCACTTTTCATGCGGTAACGCCGGCCGTAGGAAAATATTTCCTCAAAAATCTGTATCCATCACATGAGTGCGATGATGCTCAAACTTTTCCATCTGTTTCCAGTGAGCAGCCATCATTCTATCTCTTCTCTCGTGCCAGTTTCTACGACTACATTCTCGTCTTTCTCTAATCTGAGCTACTGACGATACAAACATACGTGTGGTTTGTTTAGGTCATGCCATGCCCTGTTTCAAGGGTATGGTAGGCGCATACAATGTTTTTAACAATGAAGAGATCAGAAAAACAAACAAAGAATTTATATCCAATCATACCAAATACAATCAGTCAAACACAAATCCTTATCAAACTCTTAAATCTAAGATACAAACAAATGAGGGTATTTAATCCTCATTGAATCTTCTATTTTCTAGGTTGCTTCTTGAAAGTCTGGATTATTCAAAAGCACTTTTACTAGGGATATCTTCTGATTCCTTAATTCTTTATCCTTACTATCCACAATCTGTACAGGTCATTCCTTATATGATTGGTTAGGCTGAAGCCGGATACTATCGGGCTCTGATAAGTGTACGAAAGTGCATTCTAAATACCCTATTATTAGACTGAAATGCTAAAATGTGAGTAGAAATAATAGAATTAATGTGTATTCTTGAATTGAGTTTCTATTTACTTTGAGATACTCCTAAACAGATTTTTATGTTTAATTTCAGGGTCTATAAAAGTGCAAGTTATAACCTAGTCAAATTCAAAGGACTTTCAAGTGGGCAATATGTTGGAACAACCTAAGAACTTTCAATGAGTGTAAGAATCTTCAAATCTATTTAATTATATAAAAGCCAAGTTTTAACTTGCTGAATTGGCATTCCGTCTGCAAAAATTGACTTAGCAATCCATAAATTATCAGCACATCTGACAAACTAGCAAATTGTTTATTTGTAAAGGTTCAAGCAGTGCAATGAACTAGCAAAGTTGCAAACCGTTTATTTGCATAGAGTCAAGAGGTGCAATAATTCAGCATATTTACAAAGGGTCAAGCGGTGCAATTGTCAACATGCTCTATGGTTTTTTTTTTTTGCAAAGAGCCGAAGGTCACATGTCCAATAGTGACTTCGTCCCAAATTTATTAAAGACCCTCACTTAGCACAAACATAGCACAAAACAACCTTACTTCATCTGTAACCGAATATATGGAAACCACCATTTTCCAATCTAATGATACCTCTAATAAGAGAAGGAATATCCAATAATGAGGACCAAACTCCAGAGGAACCTAGAGCTCCTTGATTTGCAAATCCATCTGCCACTGAATTCGCCTCTCTAAAAGAATGAGATAAAGAAAAATTGATCCCACCTAAACGCCTTTGAATTTCTTCCCAAAAATCTTCCATATACCAATGCCCACATCTTTTATTCCTTAGCTAGTGAATAACAAGCAAAGACTCCAATTCAATTTCCACATTCGTAAACCCCAACCTATCAATGTTTCGAAGACCATGCAATAATCCCACTACTTCTGCAAAATTGTTCGAGTGATGGCCTAGAGTGACGACAAACCCACTTATAAACTCACCAGTTGAACTTCTTATAATCCCTCCAGCCCCTGCATCACCAGGATTCCCTAAAGAACACCCATCAATATTCAGTTTCACCCAACCCTCCCTAGGCAGATTCCACTTGACCGTAGATTCAACTTTCTCACGTGTCGAAGGACAAGGCAACTGGAATCAGCGTAGCACATCTTCATCTCTCCGACTTAGACCTTTGAATTCCTTTACTTTCAAAGCTACCCAAGAGATCCAGAACCTGATAGAGGACCAAACCGACTGAGTAGAGTCCGCCACTCCCTCCATTCTCGCCTTACACCGACGGACCCAAAAACGCCATATTAAGATCGACGGAAGAAAACCAAGTAACTGCCCACTAAAGGAAGAATTACTTTCTCTTCTCTGCCAACAAGCAACCCTCTCTTTCCATGGCTTACCTTCCAACCTCGATACACCTAGGCCTAATGAGCACCTGCTCCACATTTCTCCTGTGAAGCCACCTTTGGCAAATACGTGATCTGCATCTTCACATGCCCGAACAAGACAACAATCATAGCCTGATACTATTGGAATGCCAATCCTCCTCACATGGTCATCCAACGGGAGACATTCATGCATTGCTTTCCACATAGTCACTGATATTTTCCTTGGAAGAGCTGGATTCCAAACCCATTTCGCCCATGGAAATATCTTCCCTTAATTCTTATGCAGTTCCAAGCACTCTGTGTTGTGAACATTCCATCAGAATTCGGCAACCAAAGTATTTGATCTTTCCCATCTTTGACACTTCCCAACTGCTCAAGCACCTCCTCTGTTTTTTCCTGCCCCAAAAGGCATGTAAAAAGCTCAACATTCCATCCCAGTCCAGACTTGCAATCTGCCAACGTAAGCCCCTGCAACTCCATTATTTGCTGCTGGTTACATAATGGCTCAGTACCCACCCACTGATCAAGCCAAAAGGAGACCAAGCCATCTTTCACTTGCCATTCCGAGCTCTCATGTATAAATGGAATATGCTTCAACACCATTTTCCAAAACTTTGACCCTTTTTTTGAATCAACCATAGTGATGTGTTTGTTTCCAACATATTTACAGTGGAAAAAATTCGACCATAGCAAAGAACCTTGAATCAAATTCCATGCAAGCTTCATATGCAAGGAATTTTGAACCTCACGTAAATTATGGACACCTAATCCACCTTCCGAAACTGGTTTACAGATAGCATCCCAGGAGCACGATTTTCTCTTAGGCTTCCCATCAGTAGTTCCCCAAAAGAAATTACATAGCATCCTTTGAATTTTTTGAAGAACCATTTGTGGCGTCTGAATAACAAATAAGTAGTGCACATGAATACTTTGCAAAACATGTTTTATTAATAAAAGCCTAGCTCCACTAGAAGGAGTCTAGATTTCCACCCACCCAAATGACCCTGGATTTTATTAACCAGATCCTCAAAGTGGGCACTCAAAAGATGACCCGATTTAATTGGCACACCTAAATAATGGAATGGAAACCTCCCTTCCATGAACCCCGTAACCTGAAGCAAAGCTCGCCTACGTCCTAGAGATATATGCTTAGAGAAAATAATGGAGGATTTCCTTTTATTAACCACTTGGCAGGACGACTCTTCATAAACTTTCAAGATGTCCATAATAGATCTCAAAGACGCCTTACCACCATTAGAAAAGACCACAATATCATCAGCATAAAGAAGATGGGAAACAATAGGAGTACCTCTATGGTGATAAAAAGAAACAATTTTACCCAACACCACCTGTTGTGTAATCATTCTTGTAAAAATCTCTTCTACCAAGATGAACAAATAAGGCGAAATAAGGTCTCCTTGCCTAAGGCCACACCCTCCTTTAAATAAACCCTTTGGTATACTATTCATGACCACATAATACCAAGGCGTAGTAATGCATTGTCGAATAAGCGAGCAAAAAAATTCTGAAAAACCAAAAGAACTCAGAACAAGCAGAAGAAAACCCTAGTCAATACTATCATACGCCTTCGCCATGTCAATCTTCATAACAACATTCCCACCAAAATTTGGCTTATTAATAGAGTGGATCATTTCTTACGTCAAACTAACGTTCTAAAAAATACTCTAGCTTGGAATGAAAGGACCTTGTTCGGGAGATATCAGTTTGGCTAACAACGGGGCAAGTCGTTTAACTAAAATCTTAGAGCACAATTTATAAAACACCGAACATATACTTATCGGCCTAAATTTATCAAAGCTTGATCGATTTTCCACTTTTGGTATAAGAACCAAAAAAGAAGCCGTATAAAATCGAGGAAACGCCATACCTCGAAAAAACTCAACCACTGCATCAACTACATCAGAACCCACAATATGCCAACAAGATCTGTAAAAACCCAAACCAAACCCGTCAGGACCCGGACAACTATCAAACATGATAGACATCACGGCGTCATGAACTTCTGCGAAGTAGGAATCCGACATTATCAACCTGTTGAATTTCCGTTTGAGCTAGACCCTCCAAGTTCGGTGCTGCATGTGGAACACCTACTTCCAGGAATTTTTGAAAGTGTCGCACTGCCCCCTCATGAATCTGTTCCGGAGAAGTAAGGCAAGATCCATCTTCCAGTTGCATTATCTTGACCTCTTTCTGATTATGACGACTAAAAGCACGGAAAAATTTAGCATTTGCTTCCCCTTTTTGAATCCAATATTGCTTTTGCCTATTGGGATAATCTTTGCTCTTCTCTATCAATCCAAACGGAAAGCTCAACCTGAGAAACAACAAGGTCGGTTTCCTCATCCTTAGAATAAGCATTTTGCAAACTCTCCTTTAAACCCCTTATCCGATCCTTAAGATCCGCAATATGCCTATATGTTATTCCAAAAACCTGCTTATTCCATATACGCAAAGCAGCCTTTATACGTTTCAGCTTCATTGATATGAACTCCACCAACAATTGTGATGAAACCCGATAACAATGATGGCTTGGAACCCCAAGATTGTATTGACAAGATTTGTTGATCCTTGACCAGTCACCCAACTAGATGAAAACCAAGACTACGAAGGATTGAAAATGCCACACCAAGAAATCAGAATCAAGGTGATAAGTTTGGAGCTTGAACGCCAAAAGATTAACTTGATAAGTTCAAAGAGTTCTTTGAAGAACCAAGAGGAACATAAGACCTCATAAAGACAAATAAGCTTCTAAAATTTCAAATCAAATATGATATTAAAACTCGAAATAACCCCTCTATATACTTGGAACAACCCTCCAAGAATAGGAAAAGTCATAACTACAGCTTTAAAAGCAACACAAATATTAACATAACAAGTCCCACGATTTTTAGGCTTCTTGGACTTCTAGAGGCAGCTAGAAATGACTAAATGACTAAATTCAATGTATTTCACGTACCCAGGCAAGACCAAGTTCATTCACCTATTTAATATTCTTGAAACTTAATAAATTCACGTCCTTTAATGGACAGACCATTCATCATATTTCTATGTGCTAATTAGCCTCTTCAATTGCCTTAATGACATGGACTAAGTCTTGAATATTATTTTAGCCCATCTTGGTCTTTTTAGAATCAGCCCAATTCTCTTGGATTAGCCCATTTAGTGCTTCCTTGAAACGTTTGGCTCTAAGTCTTGTAATTGGGCCACTAGGAAGTGACAAAGGGTCTTGTGCAAATTCAGCTCCATTCCCACTTGTATGATCAGCATGTCCAGCTCATTGGTTTGCATCATTCTCCCCCTCTTGAGAAAGATTTGTCCTCAAATCATCACCTACATCAAAAGGAGACAAATCAGCAACATTAAAGCTTGCACTGACACCATACTCACCTGGTAAGTCAAGCTTGTAGGCATTATCATTGATGCGTTCTACTACTTGAAATGGCCCGTCACTCCGAGGTAGGAGTTTTGAACGCCGCTTCTCTGGAAAATGGTCCTTCCTTAAGTGCAACCAAACCCAATCTCCTGGTTGAAACACTACCGTCTTGCGTCCCTTGTTGGCTTGATGGACATATTGTTTAGTCTTCCTTTCAATGTTCAGCCTTGCCTTTTCATGAATCATCTTTACAAATTCTACCTTCTTTTTGCCATCTAAGTTCACATGTTCACTCAAAGGTAAAGAAGTTAAATCCAAAGATGACAATGGGTTAAAGCCATAAACAATTTCAAATGGTGAAAACTTAGTTGCAGAATGTATACTTCTATTGTAAGCAAATTCAACATGTGGCAAACAATCTTCCCATGCTTTCAAGTTCTTTTTAATGATAGCAGGCAACAAAGACGACAAAGTTCTATTTACTATTTCAGTTTGGCCATCCGTTTATGGATGACAAGTAGTAGAAAACAACAACTTAGTTCCCAGCTTTCCCCACAAAGTCTTCCAAAAGTAACTCAAAAACTTTGCGTCCCTATCAGAAACAATGGTCTTAGGCATACCATGTAACCTAACAATTTCTTTGAAGAACAAATCAGCTATATGTGATGCATCATCAGTTTTATGACATGCAATGAAGTGTGCCATCTTGGAAAATCTATCTACCACCACAAAAACTGAATCTCTCCCCCTCTTAGTCCTAGGTAAACCTAAAACAAAATCCATAGAAATATCAGTCCAAGGTTCACTAGGTATTGGCAAAGGGGTGTACAAACCATGGGGTTTCAACTTAGACTTAGCCTGTTTACACATGATACACTTCTCACAAATTCTTTCCACATCACGTTTCATATGAGACAAAAAAAAATGTTCATGCAAAATTCCTAAAGTCTTAGCTACACCAAAATGACCCATCAAACCACCACCATGAGCTTCTCTCACAAGCAATTCGCGCAAAGAACATATTGGCAAACACAGTTTATTTTCCCGAAACAAAAATCCATCATACCTATAAAACTTACCAAACGCCATTTTTTCACATGCATTGAACACATCACCAAAATCAGAATCTTGAGCATACAATTCCTTAATGTATTCAAAGCCAAGCATTTTTGTATCTAAAATGGAAAGTAAGGCATACCTTCGGGACAATGCAACAGCCACCACATTTTCCTTACCTTGCTTATATCTGATCACATACAGAAATGTTTCAATGAATTCCACCCACTTGGCATGGCGTTTGTTCAACCTTTACTGTCCTTTCAAATGCTTCAAAGACTCATGATTTGTGTGAATCACAAACTCCTTTGGCCATAGATAATGTTGCCAATTTTCCAAAGCCCTCACCAAGGCATACATCTCCTTATCATAAGTAGGGTAATTTAGGGCTGCCCCACTCAACTTTTCACTGAAATAAGCAATTGGACGGCCTTCTTGCATCAAAACAGCTCCAATACCTATGCCTGAAGCATCACACTCAATTTCAAAAGTTTTAGCAAAGTTAGGTAAAACAAGCAAAGGCGCATTAGTTAACTTTTCTTTGATCAGACTAAATGCCTTTTCTTGTTCTTTTCCCCACTTAAACGGCACATTTTTCTTGATGACTTCAGTAAGAGGGGCGACTAAGCTACTAAAATCACGCACAAACCGTCTATAGAAGCTAGCTAAGCCGTGGAAACTCCTCACTTGGCTGACTGTTGTAGGCGTTGACCACTCTTGCATTGCCTTCACCTTTTCCTCATCCACCTCAATTCCTCTCTTACTAACAACAAAACTAAGAAACACAAGCTTATCCGTGCAAAAAGTGCACTTTTTGAGGTTAGCAAACAACCTTTCTTTCCTTAGAATTTCCAAAACAGATTTCAAATGCATTACATGTTCTTCCAAATTTTTGCTATAGATCAGGATATCATCAAAATACACAACTACAAATCTACCAATAAATGCTCGCAAAACATGGTTCATCAAATGCATAAATGTGCTCGGAGCATTAGTTAAACCGAAAGGCATCACTAACCACTCATACAAACTATATTTAGTCTTAAAAGCAGTTTTCCATTCATCACCTTCTTTCATCCTAATGTGAAGATATCCACTCTTAAGATCAATTTTTGTAAAGACACAAGAACCATGCAATTCATCCAGCATATCATCTAGTCTAGGAATGGGATGACGATACTTTACCGTTATGTTGTTGATGGCTCGGCAGTCAACACACATCCTCCATGTTCCATCCTTCTTAGGAACTAACAGCACCAGAACCGCAAAAGGACTCATACTTTCACGCACAAACCCCTTCTCCAATAATTCACTTACTTGCCTCTGAAGTTCCTTGGTTTCCTCAGGATTACTCCTATAAGCAGGTCGGTTTGGAATTGATGCACCAGGTATGAAATCAATTTGATGTTCAATCCCTCGGATTGGAGGTAAACCATTAGGTACCTCTTCAGGAAGGACATCTTCAAACTCCTGCAAAAGAGAAACAATATTGCTCGGCAAGGCATCGACGAGATCATTAGTACATAAAAGAGCCTCCTTGTACATGAGTACAATAAGGGGCTGGTGTGAAAATAATGCTCTCTTGATCTCACTTTTTTTTGCAATGTAATTGAATTTGTCCTCTCTTGCTCTCACTATAGCCGAAATCCTCTTTCTTTTTCACTCTGATCAATGTTTTTCTCTCTTTTTTTTTAAAGTCTTTTTTTTCAGTTTCGGCCTTCCTTTCCTTTTCCTTTTTTTTTCATTCGAACTTTGTAACTTTAATTGGTCCTCCCTGACCTGTTTTGGAGTTAATAGCACAAGAGTAATAGGTTGCCTATTAAGAGTGAAGGAATACTTATTTGTGAATCCATCATGCGTAACCCTCAGATCATACAGCCATGGTCTTCACAACAGTAAATGGCATGCGTGCATAGGAACCACAACACAAAGCACCTCATCCTCATATTTGCCAATGGATAATGCCACCAACACTTGTCTTGTCACCTTGATTTCCCCACATTCATTCAACCACTGAAGCTGGTAAGGTTGAGGATGTTTCAAGGTAGTTAAAGCCAATTTCTCCACCAAATAAGTGCTGGCTACATTTGTGCAACTCTCACCATCGATAATGACACTGCAAACTTTGTTATTTACAAAGCACCGAGTATGAAACAAGTTCTCCCTTTGGTTACTTTCTTCCTCCTTAACCTGCACATTGAGAACTCGCCTTACAACCAATAAATCTCCAACCACAGCATTTTGCTCATCGTCAGCATCCTCCATAGATGACATATCATCATTATCTACTTCTTCCTCATTTTCTGACTCAAGCTCTCCTTGGGCATTTATCACCATCACCCTCTTGTTTACACACTGGCTGGCTATATGTCCGCGCCCCTGACATTTAAAACACTTAATATCACGTGTTTTAGAACTTAAAGTCTCGATTGTACCTGAAGTAGTGGCGGTCTTTAAGTTGGCATTCTTAGAGGATTCAAATTTTGGCTTATTTTGTTACTGCTCGTCCCTTTTTGGAGTTGTCTTCCACGAGCTGGTTGTAGCCATAGGCAGTCCCCTCCTAGCCAATCCCTTTCATTTGAATTGTTCCTCCACCTTTATGGCTTATGCACCATATCCGTCAACTCAACATAGTGCTGCATCTCGACTATATCCGCAATCTCACGATTTAAACCGTGCAAAAACCTAGCCATGGTGGCTTCCCGGTCCTCTTCTACATTAGCCCGGATCATAGCTACCTCCATCTCCTTGTAATACTCATCCACACTCTTAGATCCTTGAATTAACCTCTGTAATTTTTTATACAATCCCCTATAATAGTGGCTGGGTACAAAACACTTCCTCATAAGCATTTTCATTTCCTCCCAAGTGTCCACAGGTGGCTCTCTATTCCTCCTCCTATTAATCAGTAATTGATCCCCCCACACAATGGCATAATCGGTAAATTCAATTGCAGCCAACTTAACCTTCTTTATCTCTGAGTAGTTGTGACAATCAAAAACCATCTCCCTTTTAGTTTCCCACTCCAAATAAACTTCAGGATCATTTTTACCTTGAAAAGATGGGATTTTAATCTTTATATTTCCTAAATTGTTATCCCTCCTAGGCCTGCCCATCCTAGCTTTGCTATTTCTATACCCACGCTCAATCCTGCCTCGGTTCAAATATTGCTCATCAAACTCCTCCGACTCCGCCTCTCCATCAACATTCCGCCACGGACCACGCCCACCAAGCTGCCTATTGTGGATGTCATGTTGCTGGCCCCTAGGAGTTTCCGCTTCTACCCTATCCAACCTTTCGTGAATAGGTTCTAATTCAGCTCTCAACATACGCCTCATCTCCCCTAATATTGCTTGCATTTGGAGGTTTGGAACTGGAGGTTGTCGAAATTCTTCGGTTGTGTCTTCTTCTTGATTATTAGACATGTTTTAAAATCTGCAAACAAAGTTAGAATCATCACAAGCACTCCCTCACGTGTTTCACTCAAGAATTGATACACTTGCACTCGTGTTTTCACTCTAAACGGCTTTTACCCTCATATGGTCTCACACACTCTTGCATTTTTCCACTCTTTTGTGTCTTCTTTAGTTCTTAATCTAACTTCAAGAAACTCATTCAAAATAATCCAGCAGCAATTCAGAAAATAAACAACCAAAACTCATCAAAAGTTCAAGTACTTGAATAACGTGAGATACAAGATTGAAAGGAAGAAGTTTTCTTACTGGAATCGAGTACCTTTTTTTTTTTAATGTCTTTTTCATTTTTTTTTAACAGCAAAGAACAGGAAATAGAACGAAAATAAAAGATAGACAAACTTATCTTAGAACCAAAGCTCTGATACCAAAATGATATGAACTCCACCAACAATTGTGATGAAACCCGATAACAATGATGGCTTGGAACCCCAAGATCGTATTGACAAGATTTGTTGAGCCTTGACCAATCACCCAACTAGATGAAAACCAAGACTACAAAGGATTGAAAACGCCAAACCAAGAAATCAGAATCAAGGTGATAAGTTTGGAGCTTGAACGCCACAAGATTAACTTGATAAGTTCAAAGAGTTCTTTGAAGAACCAAGAGGAACACAAGACCTCACAAAGACAAATAAGCTTCTGAAATTTCAAATCAAATCTGATATTAAAACTCGAAATAACTCCTCTATATACTTGGAACAACCCTCCAAGAATAGGAAAAGTCATAACTACAGCTTTAAAAGCAACACAAATATTAACATAACAAGTCCCACGATTTTTAGGCCTCTTGGACTTCTAGAGGCAGCTATAAATGACTAAATTCAATGTATTTCACGTACCTAGGCAAGACCAAGTTCATTCACCTATTTAATATTCTTGAAACTTAACAAATTCACGTCCTTTAATGGACAGACCATTCATCATATTTCTACGTGCTAATTAGCCTCTTCAATTGCCTTAATGACATGGACTAAGTCTTGAATATTATTTGAGCCCATCTTGGTCTTTTTAGAATCAGCCCAATTCTCTTGGATTAGCCCATTTAGTGCTTCCTTGAAACGTTTGGCTCTAGGTCTTGTAATTGGGCCACTAGGAAGTGACAAAGGGTCTTGTGCAAATTCAGCTCCATTCCCACTTGTATGATCAGCATGTCCAGCTCCTTGGTTTGCATCATTCATCACAAGAGATTCCAACTTCAAGCCCCTTCCCTCGTCACCATGCCAAGCTTGAGAAATACAACTCAAGAATTGATCATGAGAAACCCACATCTGCTGAAAGTTAAATGGGCGGAACCCATACGGCTCCCTTTTTGCTTCAAAAAAAACCTGCAATGGTGCATGATCCGAAGAAGACCTGTGAAGATATTTCATATGCGCATCAAGGAACAGGTTCAAAGCTGTAACATTCAAGAGCACACGATCTAAACGGGCCCAGCTCCTAGATAAACTTGCTTGACCATTACACCACGTGAGAGATTGTCCAGAAAAATTCATTTCCAACAAGCCGCAAACATCCACCTAGTCATTAAAATCTTGCATGGCTGACACAAGTCTTGGCCTTCCCCCTCTCCTCTCATGATCATTTCTAATAATATTAAAGTCACCCAAGATGATCCAAGGCAGGTTCTGATGATTCAACTCTAACAACTCACTCCATAATCTCCTCCGATCCATATAGTAACATTTCGCATAACCAAAGGTCATTAGGATATCACGCATGTTATGGTTAAGCCGCACCGCTATGAATTGCTCACCCATACAAACAAATGAAAGCTCCATATCCTGAGATCAAAAATCCACATCTTACCTCCAACACTAGCGTTCGATTCACAATAGTCATAATGCAATCTATCGCGCCATACCAGTAGTTTAGAATGATCCCTCATGGGCTCTGCAATTACTAGGACTTTCGGATGCAACTTTGAAACTAACTTTTTCAGACATCGAGCTGAGGTCCCAATACCTCGGGTATTCCAGAACAAATAAGTCAACATTATAAATTACGTCGAAAGGGCTTGCTTTTAGCCCTCATTGATTCCCTTAACTTATAGCTTTTAGCCTTCACAACATTTCCCTAGATAATATCAGAGTCCGACTAGACATCCTTTCCCTTAGCCAAGTGCTCCACAACCCCCTCCGATTTAGTATCCGAGCAGGAATGTACCTCCACGGCATCTTCATTCCGAGGAACCATACCAACTTCACTTTGGAACCCCATTTCCCTCAATTTCCTCCTCCATTGTGCCTTGATTTTCCATCTCCTCAGCTCCATCTCCATCCGGATGTCTAAGTACGTCACCAATAACCCCACCAGCCATAAGATGAATCTCACATCGATCCTCCACCACCTTCACCTCCATTGAGCCATCAACTCTAACAGGTTCAGGACCTGCCACTACACCATCCTCTAGTACTCCTTCCAAGAGCTCCCCTGTCTCCCCACCCTTCACATTCTCACATCGATCCGCCACCACCTCCATATCCGTTGGCTCATCTTCCCGAACAGGTTCCGAATCCAAAACAATAAGTTTTCCTGAACTGTCAGCATCCCGATTCATCCTATCATTTTGAACCTTGTGTCATTCCTCATCACTCCCATCATAACCGAGTGATTCACCCGAGTCTTGCAATTTGCTAGTCTCACCTTCCAGAAACTCTACAACAGGTTGATCACCACCTTTGTCTTTACTCACCCAAACCTGATCCGTCTTAACATTTTCTTTCCTCACTTTTTGATCACTCACCTTAGGTTTACCAACCCATTTGCACGTCTTGGCATTATGCCCTTGCACATGGCAACACAAGCAGTACGCTGGTAAATTCTCAAATTCAATAACCTGATAAAGATTCTGAGGATTCAGAGGAGTACCAATCCAAATGTCACGCAAAGGCTCGATAGACACATCCATTTCAACACAGACTCTTGCACCATCCGTGTGTGTCGCACATCGTGTAGGGTTATCGCGCTTCAAAAATCTTCCAATCGGGGCTGTGATACTTCTCAAAAAAGACTCATGATAAAAATTCGGGGGTAACCCCGGAAGTGCGATCCATACAGGAACACGAGATGGTTCCTTATCCTCTTGAAATTCAGATGTCCAGTGAAATGCTCTGTATTGGATTCCATCTATCTCATAAGATTAACGCGCAAAGGCCTTCACGAAATCTTCTTCCGACATTAACCTAATAAACACGTTCCTTGGCCTTCTCATGGCAAAGATGACCGGCTATTTCATCAACCCCCAACGTAGTCGAATAAAGGCATGGATAACGTCTAAGGATGGTCTTTTACGTAGAAATTTCTAGACCAAGGAGTATTGGAATGGCATAGCAGATCTATCAATCTCCTCCTAGGAAAAAACCACACAAGCTTCCCCTTCCACAGTTTTATGTGATCTAAATGGCATAACAACTTTCGGAAGAGGTTGTGGAGAGTTTATCACCATATCAGCAAAGGATCAAGAACAAAATGACGGCCCCGCAATGGTCTGAAGGCCATCGGCGGCAGCCATGCAAACCCTAAACCGACCACAAATAGTTAAAGAGAAAAACAAATGGCCAAGCACTCTTTTTTGCACCACCAAAACAGAGTAACCTTTCCCCCACAACCAAGCCACCCCACGGCGCCAGACTTTGAAGAGCCAAACGTTAATCAGTGGAAAAGATTTAGAGCACAACTTAGACGTCAATCGATGTAAAAAAAATAAGAGCACCGCTTAGACGAATCTGATTTTCAGGACTACAATTCGGCATAATTCCTTTTATTTGCAAAGAGTTGAGAGGTGCAATCATTCAGCATATTTACAAAGGGTCAGGTAGTGCAATTGTCAACATGCTCTATAGTTTATTTGCAAAGTTCTTCGAGATAGTTAAAAACTAATGGCCAAGCACTCCCATGCAGAGAAACAAGAATAAGAGAAACCACTCCCAAGCACACTTCTAGACCTAAACCCATGCCATAGAGAGGAGAGTTCCTTACCGAGAGATCATTACATGCGGCGACAGCCTGGGTGACTATCGACGGCAGCACGGCTGGGAGTGGTGGCAGAGCATGGGGAGAAAAGAAGGGAGAGCGAATTGTCATTCACGGCAGAGAGAGAGAGAGAGAGAGAGAGAGAGAGAGAGAAGCAGTGGCTTGAGGGTGGCGTGTGGTGCTTGGTGGCACTGTCTATGCAAGTGGCGATGTCGAGGTGGGGCTGGCGATGTGGCTCACGGTGGGGAGAAAATTCCTCTGTTTTCGGTGGTGTAAAACAGAGCACCCCGGGCTCAACGTCTTCAACATTGAGTAACTCCTCAACAAAGAAGACGATGAGGACTGCAACGAAAATGACCTCCCACCCATTCTGCCTCCCGAGGCGGCAAAAGACGAATTGGGGTCATACATTAACAACAACCCCAACAACACAGCGGCAATCGCCGGTTTTCTCAATGCCTTTATGGCATTATATATAGTATTGGAAACAATCTCAAAGGTGGTCATACAATTTTCATCATTAATAGACCCATACTGATCAAATCTTGGGACTGCTAAGTGCCTGTTCTTTATTTCTCTCTCTCAATATTTTTTTTCCTCACAGTTCGTCAACTTCGTTTATGGTGTTCTAGTATTTGGTGAAATAGACTGATTTCATTGATGGGTTTTGCAGGGTAGAGGCTGTTTAAATGACTATAGCTCAGTTTTTTATATACCTCCTGCTTTTTCAGGAATGTTGCTGTGGTATGACAATGAGAAGAAGTCGGTGTGGGAGTACTTGTTGTTTTCTACTGCGAGACGCAATATGTCACGATGCCGGTGGCGATAATCCCTAACAGATGGGGGAAGAAGTCGTGTCAAGGGGTCTGTGGAAGAGTGTCGAAGTGTGTGGAAGTGAATTGAGTGTGGAAGTGAAGTAGTTCGTGGAACTAAAAGTGACTTAAGTGTCTAAGAGAGACGACGTCGATCTCATTCAATCAGAGTACAAGGTGCTTTAACACAGTACCATTTTCATGCAATCATGGAGTTACAGAAGTCACTATATACTGCCTGTTTATAAAGATGGGATAAGATACTACAACACATGAATAGAATATAGGTTGAGTTTGTTGTTGCAATTGGCAATGCAGGAACTGAGGCATGGTTCATTGATTCCTTTGAGGAATGACGAAAAGCCAAAAACCTTAGCAACTTTATATTGCTTGGACATTCATTTGGAGGGTATGTTGTAGCTAAATATGCTCTGAAGGTAATCACTTCCTCCCATCATTGTTTTAGTTCTAGAATTAATATAAAGTATCATTTCTGAATTCTGATGCCAATTTTTTTTTCTTGAATCTATAGCATCCCGCTCATGTTCAGCACTTGATTTTAGTTGGACCTGCTGGATTTTCATCAGAGTCAGATGCCTTTAAGTCGCTTATCCGGTTCAGAGCGATATGGAAAGGAGCAATTCTGAATCATTCGTGGGAGTCTAATTTTACTCCTCAGAAAATCATCCGGTAAATATTTGTTATCCTTTTTAGAGTTTCGTTTCCAAAAATTGGATCTTTAAATTTCCAGTTGCATAGGAATTTTTTTTTAGACTTCCTTCCAACTTTTCTTTAAAAACTAAAAAGTGTTGTGAAATTGGCAAGGTGGAGCATATGTTTTCTGTGTCATACTAATATAATCTATTTTACATTGTTAAATATATATATATATATTACATTTTAATATTATAAATTGACTATGAAATATTTATTGCTAAAGTGAACTCTTTATTATATTCATGTTCTATTTTATATATATTTGATATTTTTTTTAATAATTGTGAAAATAATTATGTATAATAAACTATTTAGAATTATAAAATTCAGAATAAATAAAGATCCGCACATTGCGCGGATTATAGGCTCGTAAGGATAATGATGGGGTTTGAGAGTAATTCGGATCAAGAGAAAAAGTCGAAGTCCAAAATGCGCTAGGAGATAGCCTGGACATATTTTAGTATTTTAATCGTAACTTTTCACTCACATATCGGATTGATGCAATTATTGATGCGTAGAAAAACTATTTTAAAGCGCTACAAATTTGTCTCTAATATGGATTTCTAAATTCAAACTCTTGAAGTGTGTACGTGGCTCCAAGATGAGTCCTAAAATTTAGGTGATGTTTTATGTAAGAATCATGAAGACATTAGGGTTTCTTTCCTACCCTATATAAACATATCATTAGCATGAAATTGAGGAGTTTTGGAAGGGAGGAGGCACAGTTCTAGAGAAGAGAAAAATACCATTTTTATTTATTAGTTCTTCTAAGGAGAACTAAATCTTGGGTAAAGCCTAAGGCGAAAATTGATTGGTGAAAATACTTTGACCGATTCTATGATTAGGTTTTATTGTTTAAAATTTTAGGATTCAATTCTCTATTTGTTTTGGATATTATAAGTTTGAGATAATTATATTAAATATTGATTTGGTTTGATTTTGTTGAGCTATAAGATTATGAATATATGATTGTGACTTAAACAGGCTTTTCATGCCATTGATGTGATCTTTTGCTGCATTATTGTTTGTGAATATAGTGTCGTCTTTAGATCTGATATTCATTTTTATATATAAAAACCGTGGTTTGTAAAGGGAGAATAGATTCTATAATTAAATTTGAGAAAGTAGATGACTATAATGTCATATCTTCCAATTAGGAATTTGGTGCTATAATTCTTAATTGTGTATATTGTTTGGATTGAAAAAGTCAGAGTATTGGATCCGGTTGATGGAAGTCCAAGTCTTTACTTGCCTTCTTATCCGTGCCCTAATCTCATTTTAATTACGTGCTTTAGGTAGAAATTTCAGATTCTTATCATATTATAATTTGATCTTTTCTTTTAAGCTTACGTCTTGTTGTGTTTCTTCTGACTCCCTGTGGATCGACACCCTAAACTATACTATAACACTGCGTACTAGTTTGGGCGTAATCAAATTTTTGCACCGTTGCTGGGGAGACAGTAGAAGAATTGCTAAATAGTTTTTCTTTTCAACAGTTTGTAAAGACGGTAACTTCATTCCTTCTTTTAGCTTGCTGCGTTATTTTTTTTTCTATCTCTTTCTTTTCTTCTTTCTTTTTATATTATTTTTATTTTTTTAGTATTTTTTTACCTTGCATGCACAGATATAGAGACACCTTGGGTAGATTTTCTTGTAGGCCTATGCTAGAGTCACAATCAAATTTTTTAATTTCTTTATTTGACAATTCATCTAGTCTCGAAGAGATGAGTGAACACGAAGATCAACCCACAAGAACTCTTCAGGATTACCTCCACCTTACATGCACAGCCATATCATCATGCATCATGTTTCCAGCTAATACTCGCCAACTGGATTTTAAAACATGGATGATACAGTTGCTCCCTACTTTTCATGGCTTGGAAAATGAAAATTCATATGTGCACATTAGGGAGTTTGAGGAAGTAGTTGCGACTTTTCATAGTCAAAATGCAACTGATGACATAGTGAGACTTAAGTTCTTTCCTTTCTTTTTGAACGATAGAGCTAAGAGTTGGCTATACTCGCTGAGACCACGATCTATTGGGTCATGGAATGAGATGACTCAGGTCTTCTTTAATAAATGCTTTCCCAACATAAGATCAACGCTTTAAAAAGGCAAATCTCCACCTTTGCACAAAAGGACAGTGAGACTTTGTATCAGTTTTGGGAGAGATTTAAGGAATTGTTAAGTATGTGTCCTCACAATGGGTATGAGAATTGGCACTTAGTGAGCGATTTTTATGCGGGACTTGCACCTAGAGAGTGTCAATTTGTGGAGATGATGTGTAATGGTGAGTTCTTACAGAAAGATCCTGATCAGCCATAGAATACCTCAATGAGCTTGCTGAAAAAGCTCACACTTGGATTGGACCTAGTGCTACTGAGAGCACAAATGAGTCACGACCTGCGGAAAACCCAAATGGTGGTGGAATTTATCATCTCAAGGAAGAGGATAACCTAAAGGCTAAGGTTGAGATGCTCACTAGGGAGCTAGATGTGTTAAAGACTAAGGACTTAAAGCCAACACATGTGTCTAATCATGCAGAGTCTTTTGGACCATGTTTTGTGTGTGGCGGGATAGATCACCTTGCCCAAGAGTGTCCCAAATTTGTTAAGATAAGAGGGATGTATAAGAAACAATCTAATGCCTTAGGTATGTACAAGAAGCCTTTTACACCTTTCTCTGATGCCTATAATCCGGGGTGGTGCAATCACCCCAATTTTAACTGGAAGTTTGAAAACTAGCAGCCTGCACAACTCCTAGATCATATCCTGCACCATATCATAAACCTTCATCTTCTAGGAGTCCTTTAGAAGAAACTTTGCATGCTTTTATTGAGGCATAGGGTAAGACTAACCAAAAGTTTGAATCTTTGATTACGCAGGTTGTTGAAGAAACAAGGAGATAAAGAGACAAGTGTCCAAATTGATGAGCTCCTTGAGTGTGAGTGAGCGAGGCAAGTTACCTTCTCAAGCTCAGTCCGCATCCCATGGTCAACACATGGTGCAAGAGAATCTAAAGGATGTGAGCGCCATTGTGACACAAAGTGGTAAGTCATTACACATCCCAACAACGAACAAATCAGAGGATGTGGAAAAAAATCAAGATAATAGTGATGCCGAGCTGCCCAAGGAACCTGAGGTGACAAAGAGTTCTGTTAAGGTCCCATTCCCTCGAGCTTTAAAATCAAGCAAGTGACCTCTGGATCCTAACAATGAAATCCTAGAGAATCTAAGGCAGGTAAAAGTCAATCTTCCTCTTTTACATGTGATTAAACAAGTTCCTACTTATGCAAAAGTTCTCAAGGATTTGTGTACAATTTAGAGGAAGCACCATGTAAGAAGACAACGTTCTTGACAGAGCAAATTAGTGCTTTAATTGAGCAGTGGATTCCTCCCAAGTACAAGGATCCTGTTTGTCCAACCATTGCATGCAACATTGGAAATTATGAGTTTGGGCAAGCTTTACTAGATTACCAATTCCTTCGTATGCCACAGTACCAATTCTTTTTACGACTTCGTATGGTCCTACATATCGGGGACTCAATTTTCCTCTTTTGCCAAACCATACAAATCCCTTCATTGATGAAATCTTAACATATACCTAATCTCCTACAGCAAACTCCAGATTTGTTCGTCAGTTATCGGCATACCTTTTCTGTTGATTTTGGGATGCTTGCATCCTTTCTTTGATTAATGCTACTTGATTCCAAACTTAAGTATTCAGGCCCTAGTATCTTCTTTTCTTCGAATTCGTCCCAATACAATGGGGACCTACACTTTCTCTAGTACAATGCCTCATAAGGCGCTGTTTGTATCGTGGCCTGAAAACTGTTGTTGTAAGCAAATTCTATCAAAGACAAGTGAATTCTATGGACACATCTTCCCATTTCCATTGTGGGATCGGCAATGACTACAATTCTACAGCTGGCCTTTGATGTTCTGCCTTCACCAATTGGCAAACGAAGCATTTTGCTACGAATTCTACTACATCCTTCTTGATTCCTTCCCACCAAAATTGATCTTTCAGATTCAGATACATCTTAGTGCTACCAAGATGAGCCGTATAAGGGGTACAATGAGCTTCCCCCAAAACCTTTTCCCTCAATTCCGAGATTGCAGGAATTACCTTCCTCTCCTTATAACACAACATCCTGTTCTTTCTAGTAGTAGAATACAATGGTCCTTCGGATCTCGCAATCCTTTGTCGAAGTTTCTCAAGTTTATGATCTTTTACTGCCCTTTCAAGATCCCTTCCAACGGTATGAGCTCTTGTACTGCTGCTAATATGGCATCCCTTGGCGAGTTCTCGATCAACAAGTTCCTCATTCCTGCCAATAGAGATGGCAAGTCGGTTTGAGCCTTGCGGCTAAGGGCATCTACTACCACATTAGCCTTCTCGGGATGATACTTGATCTTGCACTGATAATCACTAATCGTTTCAACCCATCTTCTCTACCTCATTTTCAAATTCTTCTAACTAAAAAAATACTTAAGACTCTTATGATTCGTAAATACTTCGCATTTTTCTCCATACAAGTACGTCTCCAAATCTTCAATGCGAAGACTACTGTAGCTAATTCTAAGTTGTGGGTTGGATAATTCTTCTCGTGATCTTTGAAGTGTTGTGAAGCATAAGCGACGAATTGTCCTTAGTGTATCAGTACACATCCTAATCCCATCTTAGAGGTATCACTATAAACCACATAAGGCTTATGAGCTTTAGGTAAAGCCAATACCGGTGTTATGGTTAACCTCTTCTTCAGCTCTTGGAAACTCTTCTCACAATCCGCACTCCAAGTATACTTTGCATTCTTCTTCATCAATGTTGCTAATGGACCAGAGAGTTTAGAAAATCCTTCCATAAACCTCTAGTAGTATCCTATCAAACCAAGGAAACTACGTATTTCGTGGGCATTGGTCATCCTTAGCCATTCTGTTATAGGTTCTATCTTGGCAGGGTCTATAGCTACTTCTTTACTAGAAATGAAATGTCCCAAAAACTTCACCTCTCAAAGCCAAAACTCACACTTACTAAGTTTGGTGTAAAGCTGATGTTCTTGCAAAGTTTCCAATGCTAACCACAAATGTTCCCTATGTTCTTCGTCACTTCGGGAATATATCAATATATCATCTATGAATATTAATACAAAACTATCCAAGTACTGTCTAAAGATCCGATTCATTAAATACATAAACACTGCCTGGGCATTAGTCAGCCCGAAAGGCATTACTAGGAACTCAAAATGTCCATAACAAGTCTGAAAGGTGGTCTTAGGTATATCCTGATCCTTGATCTTGAGCTGGTGATATCTTGATCGTAGATCTATCTTAGAAAATACTGAAGCTCCTTGTAATTGGTCCAATAGATCATCAATTTGTGGCAAGGGATATTTGTTCTAGACATTTACTTTGTTCGATTCCCGATAATTGATGCACATTCTCAAAGTCCCGTCTTTCTTTTTCATGAATAGGACTGGTGCTCCCCAAGGATATGAGCTAGGGCGAATAAAACCTTTCTCCAGGAGTTCCTCAATTTGAACCTTTAATTCCTTCAATTCTGCCGAAGCCATTCGGTAAGGTGCCTCGTGCACTGGGACTGTTGCTGGCTCCAGTTTGATTACGAACTTTGTTTCTCTGTCCAGGGGTAATCTAGGCAAATCTTCAGCAAAACATTTAGGGAAATCTTCTATCACTGGAATTCCCTAGACTACTTTAGGCTCCTTCGTGGTACTATTCATAACTACAAGCAAACCGGTAGCTCTTCCCATCAAACTCTTCTTAACTTGTTCAGCCGTTACTACCAACGAAACTAACTTAATTGCTTCTCCCATGTCATAGATTCTATCTTTGGTAAGTAAATCAAATACCACCTCCTTCCTTCAGCAGTCTATCTTGGCATAATGCCTTGATATCCAATCCATCCCTAGGATTAAGTCGAATTCCATTAGATGGAAAGCGATTAGGTCAGTAGTTAAGGTTAAACCTGCAACTTCCAATGGACAATCCTTGACTACTCACATGCACCTAACTATCTTCCCGTCCGGAATAGCTACTAGAACCTTTCGAGATAAAGGTTCTGCATTCAATTCACATCTTTGCACACAACCAAAAGACACAAAGGATCATGATGCTCCGGAATCAAACAGAGTACAAGCCGTGTGTTGCATCAACTTAACCTTACCTAATAAGGCAACTAGGGTTATTCAAGGATTCTCAAACAAACACTAGTTACTAGTTAGGGTAGGGTTGGAAATATTACCGGTGATTACTCCGACATTAGTTGCCTCGTCAGTTTCCAAATCTACCTCTCTAGGGGTGATGGCATAAGCCTTAGCCTTCATGGGGGTCTTTACTCTGCCACCTAGTGTTGCTGCTCCTCCAAGCATGTTGCGTGGACAATCTCGAATCAATGGCTAGTCTGACCACATTTAAAGTATGCTCCGGTGATTAATTAGCATTCACCGCTATGCCTTCGTCCGCATCTTCGGCATGGTGGTCCTGTGACAGGTACTATGTTCCCGACCATTATACCTTTTGCTGTACCCATGTTGGTCAAGACGAATCTCCCCGTTCGGGTATCTATATACTAGAAATCTCTCAAACAGACATCCTCGGTTTTCTCCTCTAGGTGGCTCTTGCCTAGCATTCTACCCTTGCATTATCTGGTGTTGTACCACTTTCAAAACTTGGTGGATAGCTTCCGCTACTACTTGTTTTCCTTCCAATGGAGGGTTCCTAGCCTCCTGATCTCTCGATCGTGGAGAAGTCTCTTTACGTCGACCACGTGTGATATATTTTCTTTCCTTTTGAAACGTACAAAACTAAAGCATGTCAGCTTCTTTCTCATAGGGAAACCACCTCTTCTTCACTTTAATTTGTGGTCCACATTGCATACTTTGCTTCCATTCGCATTTCCACAAAGATCCAAACCTATAGATATAAGATTAAAGCCTATAATTATGAGATTTCAAATCTAGTTTCTAGTACCATGTATCCTTAGGACAACTTGTGGGTTTACCCAGAGATGTAATTGCTCTGATACTACCGTCTGTGACGCCCCCACCCCTGCTTGGGATTGGATGGTGACTGAAGTGTCGGGACATGTAACTCAAAGCTACATACCCTTGTACATGACAGTCAAGATGCAAAGCACCTATTATATTCTAGCAGTATGCAATAAATCGCAGCGAAAATTCATGTAAATCTCTAAGAAAGATTTAGAGCAATTTGTGAAATATCATGGTACCATCAAACTAATTATCCCAAAATATTTCATTTGTTCAAATTACTTCAAAAGTAAACCATAAATCTTTTTTTTTTTTTTACTTCAATTTTGAAGATCCCTCTAAAAAACCCTATAAGGCCTTCTCCATTTTGCATTGTCTTTGTTATTTATCTTAACTCCTCAAAGAGTTGCAACACTTCCGTAATGAACTAATCAGCGGCTTCTAGCCTCTCCACTATGGCTCCGACGAGCTCTCAAGACTCTTCGAGGCCTCCTTGACTATCTGAGGTGGTGGCCTCTTGCGATTCCCCATATTCGGTCTCCAGTCCTGTAACAATTTCTACCATTCCAGATTGGGAATGGTAGTGAAAACTACTACGGTGAGATTTCAAAAAATCTCAGTAAGTAAACAAACAACATACAACACTTAACATAGGCATATAAAGGCAAACCATGAAATGAATTCATGGACATGTACTTGACACAAAAATTGGTTTATTAAACTTAACTTTTAAATAAAACATTTTTTTCATTTTTTCACATTGAACAATATACATATAACATATCTTCAATTCATTGCCTTGTTCATTTTTTGTAACAATTTAGATACGTCACGGCTCCCCTATGCACTGTTGGATCCCTGCTAGTTACTGGATCACCCAACAACCCACTTGGCTGTGATGACTAAGTCAATAATCCTTAACTATGCAGCAGTTCACAATTTCACCTTCACCGCATATAACACATGTGGGGCACCCACTAGTTTTAGGTGCTACCCCGCTTCGGAATCCTTTCCATAAGGATCCACTCGAGGTCCACTAACGATACTTTGTCGACCCATGGGCTACCACTCCAATTTAAGCACTCCTAAGTAGATAGAGGAATTCCACCAGGACATTCCCCCATCCTAGCATTTGGGGTCGTTATAAAACATGTACACACTCTTTTCTTTGAAAACAATAAACAACCCAAATGCATGTGATATGAAACTTGTAGCACTTTTCTTTTCATAGACCATATGAACATGTAAATGTCGTGATTCATGTAATCATGTATGTAATCAAACATTGCACATCTTAGGTTATGGCTTGAAAATATTAGTACATCTGAATACTCGGTTTAGAAACGAAGGCAATATCATTTAACACCTACCAAAGTGGAAGAACAATGTTTAAACCCAAGCATATATATACAAAGTCAGATCATTTGAGACTCATAAAAACATGTCGTAACCAGCTTGAACCAATATTTCTATGCATATATGAAAAAATCATGAATAAGTAAACATAGCAAGATCATCATGTAAATCCAAATACATAGCAAGAGCTTATCATCCATCAACGAGTGCATATGATAGCAAATAAGAATGCAAGGTTCATGCAGCATATACAAACATTATCCAAAGTAGGTTGAGAGTCTACTTACAAATACCCAAAGCAAACCACAAGTATCACGATCAAGCAAGCTCAAAATATGATTTAAACTATTAGACGAAGTGACACACAAAATCCTAATCCGAGTAGGTGCATGTGTGAGTGTGTTGTGCCTAGGGTTTACTCCCTCATGGCTTATGAACTCCATTCCACGGCTAGAAGGGCTCTCCATACATTCAAACTTCATGCTTAAGGCCGAAACTCTATAGAGAATGGAACCCTAGTTCAAACTAAAAATAGTGGTCATGGTCTTTTTTCCCTTCCAAGTTTTCATGCTCATGTGTATATTCTAGTGGTGGGTCAGGCTTCCCCTTAAGGAAAAACTCTAGTATTTCTCAAATGTGTTTGTGCAAGTGAACACACAGATCCAAACCCTTTCATCACCCTTTTCACTCTAAGTGGCCCTGCGTGTGTGTGTGGATAAAATTGTCTAGTAGGTCTTACCGTGCATGCTTCTTCTCCTTGGGTGGATTCACGACATCTTTCTTCACTTGTGTGGTTGGTTGGATGAAGGTGGATGATATGTACATGGTGTTTGGTTCATGAGAAATGGTGAGAAAGTGAAGATGTGAGCTTCTTCCCAAGGTGGTTGAGAGAGAGACAGACAGACAGAGAATTCAAAAATCAAATGGATAGAGTGTCCCCTTGGTGTGTATCTCCTTTGGGCGCTGGCCCTTGGGCTACCCCTTATATAGACCCTCAAGCTCCACCCAATGGAATGACAAGTGGTGTGTGTGAGGGAGAGTGGTGTGGTGGCAGAAACCTAGGGACTAGGGTTTTGCTTTGTCCCATGTGTCTCCTTTGGGCGCCAGGCCTTGGGCTACCCCTTATATAGACCCTCAAGCTCCCACACTCCCAAGATTTAGGGAATCTCAAAGGTTGGATGCATGTATGCCTTCATACATGGCATACATTCTATTCCCAAGTCATTGGTCCAAGGCCTCTGCCGAAACCCTTCCCCTTCCTCTCTTGGGAAGTCCAAGTGACATTCTATTACTTGAGTGACAAGTGGCTCACCTTCTAGTTTAAGAAAACTGAATTCCCCAAGTGCTCTTAGGCGTGTTACACAAAGTGGTCTAGGCTCATTGAACCTCTAGGGCGTGTTGGTCAAAATCCTAATCTTAGACTTTGGGCTTCTTAGGCATGTGCATGCTTGCCAAGTGTCAAGTGGCGGGTAGGGATGTGTGTGCTAGTGCCTTTTTGCCACCCATCCCTTACTCTTACCCACAAGGCTTCTTCTAGAACCTAAGTGAGTGAGTGTGTGTGTGTGTGTGTGTGTGTGTGTGTGTATGTTGCTGCCCCTTGCTTTTGGCCACAAGACCTTTCCTCTCCTCTAGACACTTGGGTGGCATGTGGTGCATGTTTCCTAGGCAACCTTCCCTCTTCCCCATGAACCTTCTTCTAGGATTCCCAAGTGAATCAAAAGTGGCGTGTGTGAGGGAGTGTGGTGTGGTGGCCGAAATCTAGGGACTAGGGTTTTGCTTTTTCCCATGCGCCCCTTCCAATTCCAATCGTAGCCATCTTTTAGAAAGTCCTATGCATGAATGCCTCTTGGCAAAAAGGTAGTTGGAACCCTTGGGTAGGCGTGAAGCCCACCTTGAAACCGAAACCCTAATCTCCTTAGTGGGACGTGCCTTAGCCTCTCGAGCTCCCTCATGCGCCATGTGATACCCCCAACCTCCACTTGGGATAAACGGAGACTTAGAGTATCGGGACATGCAACACAAGGTTACATACCCCCGTTCAGGAAAGTTGATATGCAATGTATCCTATAAATGCTTCTAGCAGTATGCAATAACCGCAGCAGAATACGAGTGACTAAATAAAACTTATGTCAGAATAAACTAAAACATATCATTCATAACCATCAGAAGTTCAAGTCATAAGGTAACATAATCTTAGTACAATATTTTCAATATAAGAAGTCTCCATGGTTAAATCAACTGCTTCATGCGTTCTAATGCACGACGGGTTAGGGCTATAAACAAAAGAATGAGGTATAGTCTTTTGTCGAGATCCGGCTAATTTTCAATCAATTAGATCCACTAGTCCATCTGGTTCGTCCTCGTCAAATCCTGACACAACTTCTATCATTTCGAGTGGAATGATAGGTCCACAAAGGGGTGAGATTTACTTGAAATCTCAGTAAGTTAGAAAACCCACGTGCACAAAGATAAATTATGCATGACGAATGATAAATATGAAATCCATACGATTCAAAAAAATCAGTATATGTCTCTCATCCAGATTCCTCAACATTTTCATAAAACTGAGACACACATTTTCTTCCAAAGAACCTTTTTCAACTTCAAATGTTAAAAACATAGTTTCATCATTATTAACAATTCATAGCGTATGGTATCATCATAGTTCCCCATATGCACAGTAAGTACTTGCTGGTGATCCTAGTATAACTCATGTTGAAACTACATTGTCTATAGACTCGTTCTCAATGCATTAATAACATAACATAACATCATAACATGTACACCCACTAGCCTTAGGTGTCATAACATCATAACATGCCTTCTCCCCTGATAATATTATTATGGTAACCGACCTTCGTAGCAGATATATACTGCTGAGGAAACGACGAGATACTCGGGTTATTATTTCTTGGGATGTGAAACAGTTCCTTCTGGGATCATATCCCAAGAATATGGTGATCAAATGCTCGAGATCTGAGGAAAAATATACTATCCTTATCAACAACAATTCACCCCTATTACGCTTGTTCATCCGGGCCGGGTTTCTTTCTGGCCCGGTCCTGAACCCGGTTATCCAATTACAGGTTCTGGCCCGGAACAAACCGGGTTGGTACTCACAAAGAGAAACTCAGGTACACCCGGTCTAGGTACCGGGTTTTAAACCTGGAACTAGTTTTTTTTTCTTTGTTTGAATATTTTGAAAACATGCTATGGTATATTTTATGAAGAAACATACGTAATTAACATTACAACAAAAAAGAAAGCTTAAAACTCACTCATGAAGAACAACAAACAAATTTAGATTCTGGAAATAAATAAATAAAAGGGCTACAACCATATCATCATATGAAGATGATTTATTAGGGCAAGACAATATAGACCTGGAGGGAATGGTATGAGATTGGGATTGAGATACACCAACATTTATTATTCTATATGGCAGAAAAAAGCAACCAAAAACCGGCCAAGTTTGAGATGAAGAATACATGCAATATATATGAGTATGAATATGCAAGAAAACCTTAAATGAGATCAAAGGGACAAAGCAAGCAAGAAACAGCTCCTGTGAGGTACACACAATCCCTCAATCACCTCAAAAACCAAACAACAATTACCAGTTCATAGAAAGAGGACCTCGGGTGCAAATAAAAGTTTTCGTTTCAAATAGATTTTCATAATATTTGGTTAAGAAGTATATAATCTTACAGAAAGGTACAACTTGGAATTTTTGTAAGAAAAAAAAATGGGTACATTTGGAACCCGAATCTTCGGGTTTCAAAAATTCGGATTCATCCGGGTTCCAGCCCATGTCATAATCGAGATAACTCAATCCAGGTTTCGGCCCATGTTTGAAACTCGGGTTTCGGTCCAAGTATATCAGGGTACCTAGTCCGAGACTCAGGTGAACAATAATAACCCTTATATAAGAGACCAACACCAATAAACTCAGGTACAATCTTCAGATCCCCCTTTTACCAAGTAATATATCCATATTCTTGAGTTAGGCATCGGAGATGCACCAGGCACACTAGGCCCTCTTTTTCTTCCTTGTAGCAAGTCCTTGATCGAGATCAGTTGGTGGTGAAAAGATGTCATCAACAGTGGTGCCGTCTGTGGGATCGATACAAATTCCTTAAACACCTGTCAATGAGACTTCCACATGTCTACTATGATACGCTCCCAAACAACCCATGACCAGGATACCACCTACAAAAACATGGAGGCATGACTTATAGATATGGAAGAGAAACTAAAGAAAATGAGCAAAATGATGGAGACCTCCAGTAAGAGAATGAAAGCCTGAAACAGAAAAATACAGCCTGTAATGAGGGAGCCGCACCAGTCCACAGCGAACAACCGGAAGGAGAATTTCAAAGTTCCACAAATAGAGTTATACGATGGGTCATGTGACCCGATCGACCACTAGGAAAATTCCAAAATCACACAAGACCCTCCACAGGTTCCCCCAAGAGGTGGCATGCAGGGCTTTCCATTGATGCTAAGGCATGGCAAGAAGCTGATTTGGGGTTCTATTACTGGATTTATTGACAGCTTCGAGGAATTAGCCAAGTAATTCCTAACACGATTCATGGCTACCAGGAGGTGAAGACGACCCGTGGCATACCTCCTAACTATCAAACAGTAGGAGGAAGAAAGCCTGAAGACATACCTCACTAGGTTCAATAAAGAGCGACTAACGATTGATGACTAAGATGAGAAGATTACGTGACAGCCCTTCTAGGTGGGGTGTGGCCTTAAAGTCTGTTTATGGTAGAACTCGCACGACGGACTCTGTCAACGTTAAGAGAATTTATGGATAAGAACGACAACTTCATCAATGTTGAAAACACATAGCAAGTCTTGATAGCTCAGCGGAAAGTGGAGATGAAAGAAGAAGATAAGGACTTCCAAAGGTCCAGTGGGCGAAGAGTATCAGAGAAGACTGGCTGAAGTTATAGCGACAAAAGATGGGAAAGCGAGCACCCCCAAGGGGGCATGACTCGAGGTTCGCTCATTGCAACCTGAGTGTGCGGTCAGACGACTGGTCGACGGATTGAACAAAAGGTAGCGGAGCGAAAAAAAGGGATGACATTTTTGCACTTATCACAAGAATGATACCCGTTGGACAAAGGACTGCATCACACTAAAGAGGCGAGTCGAGGAGCTGAGAGGAAGCTGCAAATTGGAGCGTCTAATTGAGGAGCACTTGAAGCCCAAAGAACAAGTGCAAAGGCAAGGAACAAAGCAAGATCAGGATAACAGGTGAAGTAGAAGTCAAAGAGGGCAACAAACATCAAGGGGGGACGACTGAGATGCTCCTCGCCAAGATTTGAACCGCAATGGAGAACCCCTAGACGAGATACATACTATAGCAGGAGGGTTCACTTGGGAAGGAACTTCCGCGTCGGGTAGAAAAGCACACACTTGCACAGCAAGATACGAGGAAGTATACACGATTGACAGACCACACAAGGAGCTGAGGCAAGAGAGCACGAAGAATATTTCTTTCAAGGAAGAAGATTGCGAAGGGGTCTTGTACCCACATGCAGATGCATAAATGGTAACACTGTTGGTCACCAACTACAACACTCAGAGAATTTTGATCGACAACAGAAGCTCAACCAATATCCTTTTTTGGGACACCTTCACCAAAATGGGCATCGACCCCAGAAAACTATGGTCGTCACCTACACCATTGAAGGGATTCTCTAGAGATGTAGTACAATCTTTGGGCATGATAACTCTAGCTATCAAGGCTCCCTTATCCTACAACGCCATACTAGGACGCCCGTTCGTAAACAACCTCAGAGCAATCACATCCAATTACCATTTGAAGATGAAGTTCCTGAAGTAGGCGAGAATTGGCAAGTCCGAGGCAAGCAGCCCTATCACGAGTGCTACATGCAATAGCTTAAGCTAGGAGGAGCAAATGTTTGCACTACGAACCTTGAGGGTTGGGATGAACCACCACCTATCTTTCTCGACCAAGGAGTAGAGATGCGGGATGAAGAAATTCTGCAGAAAGCAAAACCCAACGAACCACTTAAACTGGTAGCCCTCCACCAAAAGCGCCGAAAACCACGATGTGGGTTGGGACTAGACTCTAGCCAGAGGTCCAGGAAGCTCTAAAACAATTGCTAATTGAGCATAGAGACGTGCTTGCATGGAGCCATAAGGACATGCCAGGAATAGACAATGAAGTCATCAAGCACCGTCTTTGTGTCGACCCCACCATCAAGAAAGTCTGCCAGAAGAAGAGGTCATTTAGCATGGAGAAATACACGGCCATAGCCGAAGAAGATGATTGATTGCTCACTGCAAACTTCATCAGGGAAGCCCACTATTCCAGGTGGTTATCCAATGTTGTACTAGTAAAAAATTCCAATGAAAAATTGAGAATGTGTGTGGACTTCACCGATCTCAACAAAGCAAGCCCAAAGGACAATTTCCCACTATTAAGGATCGACGTGATCATCGATTCCACGGCAGGACAACAAATGTTAAGCTTCATGGACACCTACTCAGGGTATAACCCAATCTGAATGAACCCAGTGGACTAGGAGAAAACCTCATTGGTAACAGACCGAAGGCTATACTACTACCAAGTCATGCCCTTCAGCTTGAAAAATGCAAGGGTGATGTACCAGAGACTCGTGAATCAAATGTTCAAGAAACAAATTAGGCGAAGTATGGAAGTCTATGCTAATGACTTCTGGTCAAAAGCAAAGAACCAGCCCAAAACTTGGAAGATTTGAAGGAAGCCTTCATCGTGCTACGTCAATATAAAATGAAGTTGAACCTGGCAAAGCGTGCTTTTGGCGTCGACTCAGGAAAATTTATGGGCTTCATACTGTCTGAAACGGGCATAGAGGCAAACATAGAGAAGATTAGGATAATCGTGGAGATGAGGCCCCCTCGGAACATCAACGAAACCCTAAGACTGACCAGTAGGGTGGCAGCATCAAATAGATTTGTGTCCAGGTCCACTGACAAATGCCTATCGTTTTTTAGGGTTCTGCACAAAGTACACCCACCATTGCTAAGCTAGCCCGAACAAGGAGACACACTCTACGTATACTTGGCAGTTTCTCCCCATGTCATGTCAATGACACTCGTCAACTAGGAAAGACAGGATCAGAAACTGATGTATTACACAAACCATGCCCTAAGGGGAGTAGAGTTGAGATACTTGCAAATGGAGATGCTAGCCTTCACGTTGGTAATGGTAGCAAGGCAGTTGCGACCCTATTTCCCAACTCACCCCATTAAGGTCGAAACAGAAGCTCCCCTCAATAAGATGCTGCAGAAACTTGACGCCTCCGAATGCCTAGTGAACTGGTCAATTACCTTCTAAGACAAGCAACAATGGGACAAGCCCTAGCAGACTTTATCTCTAAATTTACCAGCTTTCCAGAAGAAATTGTAACTACTCTAGTCAAAAATTGGCAGGTCTTCGTCGACAGCTCATCTTGCCGTGATGGCGGGGGAGTAAGGCCTCATTTAGTTATGCAGTTCAAATGAGATAAGATGAGATGTTTTGTTAAAAGTTGAATAAAATATTGTTATAATATTATTTTTATTTTGAGATTTGAAAAAGTTGAATTATTTATTATATTTTGTGTAATAATATAATAAATATTTCAAGATGAGATGAGATAGTTTAGTTTTGTGTAACCAAACTAACCCTAAGGGCATACATAGTAAGTGACTCCGGACACGAACACCACTAAATGGCGTTCAAAACCACTAACAATAAAGTTGTGCTTGTAGGACTTATGATAGCATAGGCACTAGGGGCCATTGAGATCGAGGTAAAGGCAAACTCCCAAGTGGTTGTTAAAGGCAGGTGTTGGGGATGTATGCAGCAAAGGGTGAGAAATTGAAGAAGTACTTGCAATTGACATGGGAGAAGTGGAACCAGTTTCGCCATTAGAGCACTGAGCAAATACCAAGGGAGAGTAACAAAATAGCAGACCAACTGATACGAACCACCTTAGGAATGAAAGGCTCTGCTTTGCCATGGGAGGTTGAAAGCAGGGCGATAGAAGTCCCCGCTGTCTGGACCGAAGTATCAGAGATGGGACCCAGAGAGCCAGAGTGGGCTCGAGAAGTGGCGAGGTAACTAGATATGGGAGAAATCCCAGCCCAAAAGGAGGAAGCAAGGAGGATAAAAGGAAGAGCTATGTTGTTCACCCGGATCGACGAAATTCTTTACAAATGAGGCTTCTAGAACCCCTTGCTAAGGTTTATCTCCCCAAAAGAGGCACAATACGTCCTAGCAGAGGTGCATGAAGGAGTGTGCATAAACCACACCGGGGGAAGATCTTTGGTGAGAAAGGTTGCGAAGGTAGGCTACTATTGGCCCCATGCCCTCAAGGATGCGAAAGAGTTCATTAAGAGATGCGCAAAGTTCCAAATGTTTGCCCCAGTATCACACTACCTGCCAGAAGTGCTAACCTCCATAATGTCCCCATGGTCATTTGCACAGAGAGGGGTGGACCTAGAAGAGGCCCTCCCACCGGGGAAATGAGGACTAAGAATCATTGTAGACAACTTCACCAAATGGGAGGAGGCAGAACCCCTGGCGACGATCACAGCTAGAAATATCATCATGTTCCTATGGAAAACCATCATATGCAGATTCAGGATTCCCAAGAGCATCATCCTGGACAATGGATGACAGTTTGACTTGAAGCATTATCGAGAGTGGTGCATGGAGCTAGGAGTTCTGTTCAAATACTCTTCCTTGGGACACCCCCAGGCCACCGAGTAAGTAAAAGCGACCAACAAATCCCTACTGAGGATGCTAAAGAAGAGACTTATGGATAGGAAAAGGAGATTGGGCAGAAGAGATCTCACGCATCCTATGGGTGTATAGAACCACGGAAAAAACCCCGACAGAAGAGACCACATTCTATTTAATATACGAGAGTGAGGCTGTGGCTCCAGTGGAGATAGGGTTGCCAACATATAGTGTCTAGTATTTCGACCAAGAGCAGAACGATAGAGCGCTAGAAGAGAACCTTGACATGCTAGACTAACGCCGAGACGAAGCTCAAGCTCAAGCGACCCCTAACAAAAGGAGAACCGAACAGTACTTCAATCGGAAAGTTAAGACATGGGCCTTCAAAATAGACAACCTGACCTTAAGAGAAACTGGAGTAACCACGTAGGAAGAAGGAAAACTTGGCCCCTGATGGGACAGACCATACGTAGTGATCGCCAACCTGCAACTTGGCACATACTGCATAAAAGACGCCTGAAGAAAGGACCTGCCACACCCATGGAACACAAAGCACCTAAAGAAATCTTATCCTTAATTATGTAAAGCATGGAGAACTATGAATAAAGTTTATGGATAAAGTAGTTAGTTATTTCTCTCCACTCACCTTCTCGCCCAAAAGGCGCGCAAGTCCACAAACTCTGCCACCCTCGACCACTATTGTCGACTCCAAAGACTCGCTGTGGGTAAACAATTGGGCGCGCAAGTCCTCAGACTCTATGACCCTCGACCACTAATGTTGAGTCACAAGTCTCGCTGTGGGTAAACAATAGGGCGCACAGGTCCACAGACTCCACGACCCTCAGATTGGAGTAACTGTGTAGGAAAAAGAAAACTTCATCCCCACTAGGACGGACAGTACATAGTGATCGCCAACCAGCGACCCAACACATACTGCTTTAAAGACACCAGAGGAAAAGAACTGACACACCAATGGAACACAAAGCACCTAACGAAATATTATCATTAATTATGTAAAGCATGAAGAACTATGAACGGAGTTGATGAATAAAGCAGCTGGTTATTTCTCTCCATCCACCTTCTTGCCCAAATCTCCTCAACCAATAATGTCGAATCACCAGACTCACTGTGGGTAAACAATAAAGTGCACAAATTCTCTAACTCTATGACCCTCGACCACTAATGTCAAGACCAAAGACTCGTTATGGGTAATCAAAAGGACGTACAAGTCCTTAGACTATGCGACCCTCGACCACTAATGTTGAGTCACCAAACTCGTTGTGGATAAACAATAGGGTACGCAAGTCCTCAGACTCTGCGACCCTCAGACCAGAGTAACTGTGCAAGAAGAAGGAAAACTTGGCCACTACTGGGACGAACCATATGAAGTGATCACCAACCCATGACCCAGTACATACCGCTAAAAAGACGCCAGAGGAAAGGAGCTACCAAACCCATGGAACACAAAGCACCAAATATTATCCTTAATTTTGTAAAGCATGAAGAACTATGAACAATATTTAACTGGTTATTTCTTTCCATCCACCTTCTCACCCAAAGCTCCTCTACCAATAATGTCGAGTCACCAGACTCGATGTGGGATAACAATAGGGTGTGCAAGTCTTCAGACTCCATGACCCTCGACCGCTCATGTCGACTCCTAATACTCACTATGGGTAAACAATAGGGCATGCAAGTTTTCAGACTCTGCGAGCCTCGACCAAAAATGTCGAGTCACTAGTCTCGTTGTGGGTAAACAATAGGGCGCACAAGTCCTCAGACTCTGCAACACTCAACCACTAATGCCAAGTCACTAGTCTTACCAGTCTTATTGTGGGTAAACATTTGGGCGCACAAGTCCACCAACTCCGCGACCCTCAGACCAGAGTAACCGCGCAGGAAGAAGGAAAACTTGGTCCCCAATGGGACGGACAATATGTAGTGATCGCCAACTTGCGACCCAACACATATCGCTTAAAAGACGCCAGAGGAAAAGAGTGGCCACATCCATGGAACACAGAGCACCTAAAGAAATATTATCCTTAATTATGTAAAGCATGAAGAACTATGAATAGCGTTGATGAATAAAGTAGTTGGTTATTTCTCTCCTCCCACCTTCTCAACCAAAGCTCCTCTAACACTTATGTCGAGTCACCAGACTCGTTGTGGGCAGAAAACAGGGTGCACAAGTCCTCAGACTTCGTGACCCTTGACCACTAATGTCAATCAATAGACTTGTTGGGGTAAAAAATAGGGCACGCCTGTCCTCAGACTATGCGACCCGTGACCACTAATGTTCAGTTCAAAGACTCGTTGTGGGTAAAATATAGAGCAAACAAATTCTTAGACACTGCGACCCTCGACCACTAATGTCGAGTCTAAAGACATGCAGTGAATAAACAATAGGGCGTGCAAGTCCTCAAACTCCACAACACTCGACCACTAATGCCAAGTCACCAGTCTCCCTATGGCTAAAAAATAGGGTGCACAAGTCCTCAAACTCCACAACCCTCAGACCAGAGTAACTGCGCCATAAAAAGGAAAACTTGGTCCCCAATGGGATGGATAGTGCGTAGTGGTGCCAACCCATGACTCGACACATACCGCTTAAAAGATACCAAAGGAAAAGAGCTATTGCACCCATGAAACACAGAGCGCCTAGAGAAATATTATCCTTAATTATGTAAAGCGTGAAGAACTATGAACAAAGTTGATGAATAAAGCACCGGTTATTTCTCTCTGCCCACCTTCTCACCCAAAGCAACATTGTAGGTAAACAATAGGACGCGCAAGTACTCAGACTTTGCAACCCTCGACCACTAATGTCGAGTCACCAAACTCGTTGTGGATAAACAATAGGGTGCACAAGTACTCAGACTTTGCGATTCTCGACCACTAATGTCGAGCCCAAAGACTTGGTGTTGGTAAACAATAGGGCATGCAAGTCCTCAAACTCCATGACCCTTGACCCCTAATGTTGAGTCCAAAGACTCGTTGTGGGTAAATGATAGGGCGTGCAAGTCCTTAGCTTCCACGACCCTCGACAGCTAATGTAGAGTCACCAAACTCACAGTGGGTAAACAATAGGGCACGCATGTCCTCAAACTCCGTGACCCTTAGACCCTAGTAATCACGCAGGAAGAAGGTAAACTTGGCCTCTCCTGAGACGGATAGTACGTAGTGATCGCCAACCCGCAACCTGACACATACTGCTTAAAAAGACGCAAGAGGAAAGGAGTTCCCACACCCATGGAACATAGAGCACCTAAAGAAATAATATCTTTAATTATGTAAAGCATGAAGAACTATGAACAAATTTAATGAATAAAGCAACTGGCTATTTCTCTCCGCCCACCTTCTCGCACAAAGCTTCTCGACCACTAATGTCGAGTCAACAGACACGCTGTGGATAAACAATGGAGTGCACAAGTCCTCAAACTTTGCGACCCTCAACCACTAATGTTGAGTCACAGACTCACTGTGGGTAAAAAATAAGGCATGCAAGTCCTCAAACTCCACTACCCTTGACTACTATTGTTGTGTCCAAAGACTCGTTGTGGGTAAACAATAGGGCGCGTAAATTCTTAGACGCTGTGAGCCTGGAACACTAATGTTGAGTCCAAAGATTCACTCTAGGTGAACAATAGGGCACGCTAGTCCTCAGACTCCATGACTCTAGACCGCTAATGTCGAATCCAAAGACTCGTTGTGGGTAAACAACAGGGTGTGCATGTCTTCAGACTCTGCTAGCCTCCACCACTTATGTTGAGTCACTAGTCTCGTTGCAGGTAAACAATAAGGCGCACACGTCCACAGACTTAGCAACCCTAAGACTAGAGTAACTACGCAGGAAGAAGGAAGACTTGGTCCACATTGGGATGGACAGTACATAGTGGTCGCCAACCCGTGACCTGGCACATATAGGAAAAGAGCAAGCAAGTCCTCAGACTCTGCAACACTTGACAACTAATGTCGAGTCACCAATCTTGTTGTAGGTAAATAATAGGGTGCGCAAGTCCTCAAACTCCGCAACCCCCAGACTGGAGTAACCGTGCAAGAAGAAGGAAAAATTGATCCCCTCTAGGATAGAAAGTATGTAGTGATCGCCAACCAGCAACCTGGCACATATCGCTTAAGGAATATTACCTTAACTAGGAAGAGAGTGTGCAAGTCCTCATACTCCGTGACATAAGTCCTCAAGCTCCGCAACCCTCGATCATTGACCACTAATGTTGAGTCCAAAGACTCATTGTGGGTAAACAATAGGGCGTGCAAGTTCTTAGACTTCGGGGCCCTCAACCACTAATGTCGAGTCCAAAGACTCACTGTAACACCTCGCTTAATTAACTTTTGATTAATCCTTAAGTACTCTAGATTAGGTTTTTATTTTTGGGTTAATCACTTTCATTAAGGTTGATAGAGGGATTAGCATTAATGTTGGTACTTAGTGTTAATGAGTTAAGAATTAGAAAGGCAAGCCCATTAGTAATTCTGGTGAGGCTTTTTAGGACCCAAGTGCATTCATGGGCCTAGCCCAAGAAAACCTTGAGCCGAGCCATTTGGAAATCAAGGCTAGTCTTGGCCCAAGTATAGGAAGGCATAAGGCCTTTGGTATAGATTGGACCCTTGGCCCTTTTCAAGCCCATATGGCCCTTTTCAAGCCCATATGGCCCAAAGCCATGTTTGGACTCATTTTACCATTCAAAGACCAAAGGCCCAAAACACCATACTATTGGTTTCCTTAAACCCAAATCACACTCAAAGTACCCAAATTAAGTTTTGAAAATTTGCTAAGGCCATTAACCATCATACTTGAGGTTAGTGCACTTTAAACTATGCTTTGAAGCTTAATCATGCTTAAGCTTTTCTTAAACTTTTTAATTTAAATTTTCTTGAATTAATACTCCCTTAAACCATGATTAGACCATTTTAATACTCTAGCAAAACCATTCCACATGTCATTAAGAAAAATGACATAACAAACCCAAACCATGCTTCAATCGGTTTTGTGCATTGCCCTTTGTAATGCTTGGACTATTTTGCCCTTGGGCCCAACATTTTTGTGGTTTATCCTCAAGGGTAATATGGTCCTTAAAAACCTCCTGAGCCTTGGACGAAATTGTTTGCATTTACCAACTCAAAGAACCAAACTGGGTGCATCTTGGTCTAGTTTGTGTAAGAACCATTTGGATTGAATTTCAACTAGCCTCTTGCAATGGTTTGCACCACCACCCCACGCCACCTCCTTCTCCACCCAATCACCAAGAAGTCCCATGACCATCATGAATGATTTTGACTCATTTTTGCTGCCCAAAAACATCCAAAACCGAACTAATTTTCTGTCACCACAAAACCACCTTCATCCACCTGTTTTTAAGGGTGGTTTGAGGGATCTTTTGCCATCCAAATGATGCCCCACGACCTGGAGTCATCTACAAGACCCTTGCAGCTACTGTGGAGAGGAAATGATGGTGGTTTAGGGCACTATTGCATTATGCACAAGTGACCTAAGCTCATGCAAGCAAATTTAGAAATTTTCCAGATTTGAGCACCTCCCACTTCACCCAATCACCAAGCACCCAAGCCAATGTCCCTCACCCCTTGGCCACCTATAAATACTTCCCTCCCCTTCTCATTTCACCCAAACCACAGCTCCAAGTATTATCTTGAGCCTTGAGAGCATTTCCCCCTCTTAGAGATCAAAAGAGTACAAACCGAGTGAGTTTTGGTAAGGTTTTTAGTGTTCTTGTGTAAGGCAATCTAGAGTGCTTGGAAGGCCACAAAATTTGTAATTTTTCATGTCAAGCTTTGTTTCCAAGTGTTGGTACGAAATTTGGTTGAGTTTTGAGAAGGTTATGATGCTTAATGCAAAACCGGGTCAATTAAAGGAAGGTTCGAATGATTGAATGTTTTTAATTGGAAATTTAGCTATGACATGTCCTAAGCATGATTTGATATGATCTATCATTATCCTAACATGATTTTGGAAGGTTAAATCTGTGATTAGAAGCATGTCATGATAGGTTTTAAATATATCTTGTTTTGATCATCAAGCATGAATCGGTTTTAAGCATATTGGTGATTAAGGATTTCTTAGCTTTGATTAAGTGTTGGGATGAACTTGATTACTCAAGGATTAGACTTCCTAATGTCCCTAAAGATGTTATAGATCATTAATGATTAAATAAAATCTCATATGCATGCATTCATAGGGATCAATAGTTGAAAATACACATAGGCATCAACAAGGATGCATGCCACGGGTTGGGATTAATGGGACAAGTTCCACTTTTAATTTTGAGAATCTACGGGCATAAATGGTTTTAGAATGCCAAAATTATGAATTCCATGACATTTGGTTAAGTTTGGAGTTCGTTTGCAATTAATGAAAATTTAGGGCCTAAATGGCAATTTTTGAAAGTCTATGGGTATTTTTGTAAATACCCAAAATTTTGAAGCCTTTGATTTTGAACCTATCCATAAGAGTACTAACCCTAACTTAGTATACACACGATTTAAGCAGCTACGACGCTAATTTCGAATTTCCCCAGAAGTTTGTAAGTTGACCTCTAACTTACACCTTGATAAATTTCTTATGAATTATTGATAAATGCTTCATTTATTCTTAAATTATCATTTTGGGCATAATTTATCATGTTATATGACACATTGAGTGCATACTTACATAACATATGACATTTTCACCATTTTTGCATATTACATTGATAAATGTCATTTTTGTATGAAATTTACTACATATGCACATGTCATGAAAAATATTTTTTTTAAAACATAGCATGAAAATCATTTTGTCACGACCCCAAAGGCCGGGATAGGAAATTATCCTGGTGGAACTCCTCTGTCTACTATGGAGTGTTTAATAATGGAGTGGTAACCTCCGAGTTGACAAAAAACAGTCAACAAGCTTCAAATGGGTTCTTTTTAAAGAACGCCGGAGCGAAGTCAACATGTTATGACACCTAACGCTGGTGGGTGTACACGTTATAATTTTTATGATGTTTTGTTATTTACTAATGCATTGAGAACGAGTCTATAGACAACGTAATTTCTTATATACTACGGTCACTGGCAGGTATTCACAGTGCATATGGGGAACTATGATATTACCACACGTTATATTATTAATTAAGATAATGATGTAAGTCTATGATGAAGTTTTTATGAAGAAGTTATATCTTTTCAAAAATGATGACGAAATTACTTACTGAGTAAAAACCCGTGTCTTCATTTTTTTTTAAAGATGTTGAGGAATCTGGATGAGAGACATGTATACTAATTTTCTGCATCTCGTGCATTGCATATTTATCATTTTTCATGATTGATTTATCTTTGTGTCAGTTAGTTGTTTAACTTACTGAGATTTCGAGTAAATCTCACCCTTTTATGGGACCACTATCATTCCACTCGGAATGAAAGAAGTTGTGTCAGAAATCGACTAGGAAGAGATTGATGGAGCACTGGGTTCGCATGATTGAGGAGAGTCGGATCTGGAGAGGAAGATGGACTTAATTTTGATGTTCATAGCCCAAGTCCTTTATGCTTTAGATCGCATTAAGAGAATGATATGACTTTGTATATAAGTCTATGCTACTTTAGTATTTCGAACATGATGATTATCTAATGAAGTTGGGATGTTTCAGTTATTCTGGCATATTTTTCACCTTAATCTTTTATTTCTGCTGCGATTATTGTATACTGCTAGTTGCATACTAGGATGCATTACATGTTAACTGTCATGAACGAGGGTATGTAACCTTGTGTTATATGTCCCGAGGCTCTAAGTTTTCATTCCATCCCAAGTGAGGATTGGGGGCGTCACACTCGCTGTGGGTAAACAATAGGGCGCGCAAGTCCTCAAACTCCGTTACACTCGACCACTAATGTCAAGTCACCAATCTCGGAATGGGTAAACAATAGGTTGCTCAAGTACTCAAACTCCGCAACCCTCAAACAAGAGTAATTGCGCAAGAAGAAGGAAAACTTGATCCCCAATGGGAAGGACAATATGAAGTGATCGCCAACTCGTGACCTGGCGCATACTGCTTAATTATCCTTAATTATGTAACATAGAGCACCAAAACAAATATTATCCTTAATTATGTAAAGCATGAAGAACTATGAATAAAGTAGTTGATTATTTCTCTTTGCCCACCTTCTTACCCAAAGCTCCTCAACCATTAATGTCCAGTCACCAAACTCGTTGTAGGTAAACAATAGGGTGCGCAAGTCCTAAGACTCTGTGACCCTCGACCATTAATGTCAAGTCACTAGACTTGCTGTGGGTAAACAATAGGGTGCACAAGTCCTCAAACTCTGCGATCCTCGACCACTGATATCGAGTCCAAAGAATTGGTGATGGTAAACAATAAGGCGCGCAAGTCCTCAGACTCCGCAACCCTCAATGTCAAGTCCAAAGACTCGTTGTGGGTAAACAATAGGGCATGCAAGTCCTTAAACTTCGCGACCCTCGACCGCTAATGTTAAGTCCAAAGACTCGCTGTGGGTAAACAATAGGGCGCGCAAGTCCTTAGACTCTACGATCCTTGACCACAAATGTCGAGTCACCAAACTCACTGTGGGTAAACAATAGGGCGCGCAAGTCTTCAGACTCCATGACCCTCGACCACTAATGTCAAGTCCAAATACTTGTTGTGGGTAAACAATAGGGTGCACAACTCTTCAGACTCTGCGAGCCTCGGCCACTAATGTCAATTCCAAAGACTCGCTATGGGTGAAGAAAAGGGCACACAAGTCCTTGGACTCTACAACCCTCGCCCACTAATGACATGTCACTAGCCCTGCTATGGATATCTGCTAACTCTCCACAGCACTTCCTCACCTCCTCTATCTCTGCCTGAAGGTGAGTCAATTGCTATTGCTTGGAAGAATGCTCCTTCTGAAGCACCCTCAACTCAAAGTGGTTGCGACCAGCCTCCCTCCTCGCCCGCAGGCCAACCAAGTCGACCTCCAATGACCGGATATACCCATCACTCTATTAGCTTGATCGATGACCACCTCCAGCTCGGTCTTTTCAGTTTCCAGGTACACAATTTCCTTTCATGCGCCCTACCAAAACCATACATAAATAAGGATCCAAGCCCAAAAGGAGAAACAAGGACTCAATTCGACAAATTGCATACCGAGGAAAGAAACTTCCTCAATCGGGATGCCATGGTGTGAACAGAGTCATCTCTCTCTGAGAACCCCGCCGCATGTGGGGCTTAAGATGAACTAGCACCCTCATCGCCTCGAGGCAGGGGCCCTGAGCCACGGAAAAACCCAGAAGGTAAGGGCTGGGACCGTCTCGAGGGCCTCAACCTCTATCGCAACAGTAGGAGGCGTGCGCACCACGTCCATACCTGCAGTATCGCCATCCGCCAGAATGAGGAAGAAGCCCCTCAGCAACAGGAGGTGAAGAATCCCCCTCCTCTCCCCCCCCCCCAACATTCCTTCTATTAAGAACCAATCCCGACTTGAGCCCCACCGATCGAGATCTTATCACTGTGGCCAGCAGCAAATTCCATAAGGCAAAAAGTAAAAGTGGAGTCGATGTCCGCATCTTCTTCATCGACCAATTCCAAGGTGATTGGCGGGGTTGATTGTGAAACAAAGTCAGGCCACCGAACAGAGTCAGGTCCCCACAAAGGGAACTCAAAGTTAAGGGCAATATCAAGGTCCGAGAAGGCCTACCCCATCAAATCACCCAGACCTTCAGAGTCTAGGGAACCCTCCCGGACAAGAGATTCGTGAGACCAAGGCTCAACCGCCCCCTCAGCCTCATGGCGAGACCGCTTCCCTTCTTTCTCTAGTGGGGTAACAACGACCCTTTTTTTACCCTGGGAGGTCTTAGGCTCCTTCAAGAGGATGTGATCATTGATGCGAGAGCGGTTGGGCATCACCAAGAACCTATCAATATGGACCCTTGTCAAAAGGGCCTGTGTCCAAATGAACTCCACGTTGTGCTTGACCCAAGAGTAAACCCTCTCCACACGGGCTTGTTCCCACTGAGAAAGGGTAACAATCATAGCTTTGTCATCAAGGACCTTTCCCTATTTGGTGCGGACTAGAAATTCAGCCTTATCGGCCTCTCAACTAGGAAATTCCCATCCTTGCCAGAAACAAAGAAAAATTTCTTCTGCCACTACTTGGCATTCGAGTTATGGCCCTCGAAGCAAGTAAGGCGATAGCGAGAGTGGGAGCGAAACAAGCAAATCTTACTCTCCAATGCCCTGACCGAATGGGTAGCCAAAAACTCAATGGTTGTTAGTTCGGGGTACCACTCCCCGATAGGTTACATAACCATCCTCCATGCGACGCAACAGCACATGAGAATCCTCCAAACATTAGAGCGGAGCTGTGTCGGTGCCAGCTTAAAATAGTCGAGGATGTCGCGCACTGAGCAATAGAAAGGAAGTCGTAATACATGAGAAACGTAGCAGAAGTCGTAATACATGAGAAACGTAGCAAACCATAAGGGCCACCTTCCTAGGAAATCCCTCTTCATCAACGGCCCCTTGAGGGGGAACCTCGAGAACCACAGAATTAGGGATTTCATACAAATCCCTCAGCTTTCAAAGGTCCGCCGTGTCAGGCAGGACGACCAGTCATAACCCTCGAAATAAGGAACTTCGCAAGCAAAAGAGGACTCCGATGGGGGAGAGCTACAAGAAGAAGGGCGAAAAGAACTCTGTTGCCCCCATTGAATTAGACAAAAAACTTCAGAGAAAAGAAAATGAGTCTCAATGAAGAATACAAACAATAAGGAAAAGAATGCGCAAAGGTGGAAGAGGTAACAGTGAAACGGAGGGGACCATTTATAACCTAGGGTACAACGGCTGAAATACCCCTGGAAGAATACGGGCAATCTGATAGCACAATCGCCATAAGCACATCCCACGATCAGGTGATGTGACGTGAGGCCGTTGCAACCCCTCTGGCACGCGAATACATACAACCAGACGCAGCGAATAATGTGACTGGGACAAACGTTTTATAATCTTTAAGTTCCCACCACGCCGAGTGGCAGGAATTTGCGAGGTGACTGGAGGGTCATTTAAATCTCTGATAGATGGGCCCAAGGATATGAAATAAAAGGCCCATGTAATGGGCCCAATAGGATAAGAAACCTACAGGAACACTATAGATTCAGGTTCACAAGATCATATCACCCCAGATAAAATCATTATGGTAACCGACCCTAACAGCAGATATATACAACTGAGGAAAAGGCGAGATACTCAGGGTATTATTCCCTGGGATGTCTAATCACTTTTCTGGGATCATATACCAAGATTATGGTGATCAGAGCACGGATATTTGAGGAAAAATATATCGTACTTATCACCAACACTAATAAACCCAAGTACAATCTTCAGATCCCTTGTTTTAACAAGTAATACATCCATATTCTTAACTTAAGCATCGGAGCTGCACCAGGCACATCGGGCCCCCTTTTTCTTCCTTGTTGTAGGTCTTTGATTGGGATAAGTTGGTGGCAAAAAACATCATCAACACTCATCTTCTTCATAGATGAGATATATGGATTCCCTTCCCTTTCTCATCTTTGCACCTAATGTTGAAACTGCATTGTTATCTAGCCGACCAACCAACTGCAACATGAGCAAAGATTGCAATGATAACTATCAGCCTACTATTATTATCTGCTATCTTTCTCAAAATCAAAAGGAATGCAAGAAGTATCAATTAATTAGTTAACCAAAAACAGTGAATCTAGATAAAGCATATCTTAATGCATAAAGCCAGATATTTTATCAAGGAAAACTCTGGTTGCAGTCAGCTGGGGGAAGTGCCGCACAGTCGGTGTCCATGTAGAAAAATGAAGCAATTCGTTTCATTCATTTTAATCAAAATAGTGCTTCCGTCTTCCTCCCTCGTTTCGATTTTTCCCTTCTCCTCCCCTGAGTTTCCCTTCTCCTCCCCTAAGTTTCCTTCCTCCCACGTAGCCTTACAAATATTAGTGACTTTTTCTTCCTCCCTCGTTTCGATTTGTAAAGGAACAACATTGTTACCACGCTGCCGACTCAAAGGGTCTCACCCAAGACCCAATTACAAGCTATCAAGAAAGGAAATCCATCTACAAAATGCCGAGCTTTCCTTGAAGCCTTTTTCCTTCACATTCCTGGCAAAGCCACAACTCTTTTCTTGAAGCTTCTCTGATAATTCAGAAACAATTGTCAACTTCAAAACCCAAAAGCCAAAACAAAAACCATGGATTTGGTTTATTTGGGTCAATAGTACTGACCCATTAGAGCCGAAATTGCGAGATTGAAGATGATAGAATTAACATCTCAATGAAGGACATTCTAAAATTCCCATTCATTAGTTTGCCGAACCTCCAACAAAAGCACAAAAAAAATGTGGCCATGGAGGACAAAATTGCTTCCGGAGAAAGTGCTTGTGAGGCAACCTATTCTTGTTCTTGTAATGGTAAGCCTAGTAGTGCAATTTGGCTCGTAAGTAATGAGGAAAAGTCTAAGGACATCGATTTCTCAAGTAGTAGCCAATCCGTAGACTCTGAAGAGCAGCTCACTCGATTACACATGAAGAGAAGCTCCAAGAAGATGAAGAGAAGCTCACTCGATTTGCCAACCCTCTTTCTTTTATTCTTTTCTCTTTTCGTGATTTAAAAAAAATAGAGAGAGAGAAGCCAGGCTTAGAGCATGCCAATCAATCCCAACCGCACGAAGCAACCCAAGAAGAAAAGGAACCCAGAGGAGAGGAGGCGGTGGTGACCACCGTGCTGGTGGTCCTTACAGTTCCATCTGCACCAGCACCTCACGCTCATGTTGCAGTAGTTACCACTAGCACCCCGGCCATTAGCGCCGCCGCCACAACCGGCCGCTGTCGTTGCCATCATCGTCAGACTCAAACCACCCATACTAGATACACTCAAAACAACCTCCTTGTCTCCAAACTCCCTTAAACCGAGACGACATCACTCGATCGCACGATCACCTGCATTTGTAACAGACTCACTCAGCTTTTTTTTTTTTTTAATTAATAGCAGCTGCCACGTTATCATCCGACTGCACGCCGACTGTTGTTGGCGACTGTACGTAGCGGGATTGTTTTATCAATGATTAGGCAAATTTGAGTCTTTTTCTTTTTTAATTTTTCCAACCCATAGCTCAAATAAAAAAAATAAAGAAATGAAATACATCGAGCAAAAATAATGAGTTGGGGAAAACAGAAAACGTACCAACAAGGGAGCTTGGGGGCGGTGTTGATATGCTACACTCAGGAGGACGAACCGATTTCCAACTAGCAGTTGCCACAACAACCCACCACCCACGTCGCCGCCACCATTTTCTCCATCATTGGCACCATGTTTTGGGCTCATTTACCAATTGTTCTTATTCATGAGTTATTCTCCATTGCACGTTATTCTGTGGATGCTTATTTTGTATTTTTTATTTTTGAAGGAGCATTTGGTTCATTTTTCGTGCTCCTGGTTTGCCTATTAGCTTCATCATAATTTGTTCATTTGTGTGTAACTGAATATTAACCCACATTTTTTTTATTAGCTCATTCTAATTTCTTTAGAATTATTATTGAAATGATTCGTTATGATCTAATTTATAGACTTGGGAGATGAAGAATATTCAAGATTTTGAAGCAATATGATATGGTAAAGTTGGAAAACAAATTTTTGACGTCAATCTGAGATGGGTTTGGTAAGGGGTGACAATGAGAATAATGTCGCGATCTTGTTGGTGGCGGTGAGTTCAATGGCAATGTCGAAGTTGGGAATTGGAGAAGTCGGATTGGAAAAGTTTGGAAATAGATGAGTGTTTTTTGCCTTCAATGGGGATTTTAACCTTGTGTCGCGGTCCCATTGTTAGCCCTATGAATGGGCTATGTGGTAAAAAATTATTGGAAGTTGTTCTCAGTCCTTTAACAGTGTGACCGGTGAGAAGATTTTTCCTTTCCATTAAAGAAAAATCGGAGGCTTTTTTGAGAATATCTGGAATTTTCTCGTAAGATAAATGATAATTACAGTCGTGAGTGTGCAAGAGCCGTGCAGTCACTTTGAAAAAAGTGAATAAATGAGACCCACATGAAAAGAAATTAATTTTTTAATAGTGGACCCCACTCTTTTTCAAAGCGACTGCACGGCGTTTGCACATTCCATGACTATATGTAGCATTACTCTTCTCGAAAAACTAAGGAATGGAATGGATCTCTGGATACAAAGACTTCTTTTCCCTACCCTTTTTGGAGTGGGTGTGAGCTAAGAGCTTGGGATGCAAATACAACGAGGGAATGCGAAAGGAGAAGTGGAATTTTCTAAAGGAGGACCAGATCTTAGATTAGAGCACTCGGCGGAGCTTTACTGGCCGACGTTGACGCCGGTGGGAACCTCGACGATAGTGGATAGAGCTGCAGGGTGAAATTTGGGTGGTGGGCTGGGCGAAAAATTAGAGCTTTGCTTTGGGTCAATGTTATCGGCCGATGGTGGTGTAGGAGCTGAGTAGGTCGACGTCGGAACTTGAATGACTTCTCTGCTCCTGGGTGGCACGGGCTGGGGAGCAGGAAATTGAAATTCAAGCTTGAATGTCCGAAATCAAGCATGAGAAGTGGTTTTTTGGTCATAGCAAGGCAGGGGCTTTTTGGTCATTCAACTTAGGTTGACATGGACAAGGACACGTAGAGGAGTATGCGGGGACTGAGTTTGTGGACTATAAGTACAGTTCTCAAAATTAAGATTGAGAGAAGCTTCCAGCCAGTTGGGTGGTAAATTTCCTTTTACACCCACGAATAAGACACTGCCACATATATATGAGTTCCTCACACACGAATAAGACACTGCCACGAATAAGATAGAAAGGAGAACTCTGCATTTTCCATTGCAATCCTTTTCATCTTTATCTCAAGTAATGGCTAAAATCATTTCCATCTTCATCTCAGAAAGAGACTATTTTCAAAATTGAAAAACCAATTCGAATTTAAAGAGGAAAAAAGGAAAAGAGCCCACTTATGCCATTCCGAAGTAAAATTCTTTTTTTTTTCCTAGTTTTAAGTATTCCCAATGAAAGTTTTCACATTGGTGTTGTGGTTGATTCAAGTTCTTTAGACGGTAGGAAATTTTAAATTGGAAATTTCATCGAACTTATGGTGTGCTAGACTTCTCTTGAAATCCAAACAATTTTACCAAACCTGTCGGCACAACAACCACATGGACGTGTTACATATCAGAGAGAAGCTAACCTGGACGAACGACTGTGATAGTCCTGAATCCATCGGAGAGCTAAGGTTTTCAGGAAACTAAACGTGTCTCTCTCACACAGCCGAAGTAATCACTTTTAGTGGAGGATACGATGGGGAGAGAGAGGGGGGTTGCAGGCATAGGGTGGAGAGAGAGAGTGCGAAAAGAGATGGAAAAATAAAATGAAATCATGTACATGTGAAGTGTAAATTTTAGGTTGTACACATCTTATGTGGCGGATTTCTATTGGTTGGTGTCAAAATTAAATTTACAGCCGACCGGTTTGGAGCTTTTTCCTTAAGATTAGGTTTGGGTAAAGAGTTAAAGGGAAAATGATACGGTTATTACTCTTTTATTATTTTTTTATTATTTTTTTATATTTGATTTTTTTTTTTTTTTGTTTAATGATTAAGTAAATAATTATTAGTAAAATTATATATTTTTTAATTTTTTCTTAATGATTAAGAAGGTTAAAAAATACTTAAAAAAATGATAAAAAAAATAAATATATTATAAGTAGTAAATGGGTGTAGTAACTTTATCACTATCTAAGTTAAAATGAAAAGAAAATTAAAAAATAAAATAAAATATTGTTATGATATTATTTTTTAATATTATTATTATTTAAAAATTTAAAAATATATCATTTTTTAATAAAAATTATAACGATGAAATGAAATAAAATAAAATAAGATGAATTGAACTCTCAATACAAACTGAGCTAAAGGCGTGGAGCACTTGGTAGAAGATAAGAGAAGTACTAAAAGTGCCTAAAGAGGGTCTTGTGTCGGATGTATGAAAGCCACGCTTCCACGTATGTTCTGGAAGAACGGTTATCTTCTCATCCCTTCCCCGCTTTTCTACGTCCAGTCTTCTGCAGAGAAGAGGAGAAGAGAAGGCTATAGAAAATGGCCATGCAGCTGAAGGCACCCTCAAGATCTCACACCATCAAGTCTTTACCGACAACGTCTCCTTTGGCCACAATTGGCAATGCCGGTCTGCGACGACCGTCCGATCTGTTCGCTCTAAAGTCATCCTTTTTCTCTCCTTCATTTAACCTCTTGCTTTCTCCTCAACAACGGACTCCTGCGTCTGCTGCACCCAGATTCTCTATGCGTGTCGCCTCCAAGCAAGCCTATATTTGTCGCGATTGCGGGTACCCTTTTTTACTTCGTTTTAACTTGGGTTTTGATTTTGTTTCGCTTAACCGCATTCCAACCTTTGTTGACACAGCTATATTTACAATGAGAGAACTCCCTTCGAGAAAGTACCTGATAAGTACTTTTGTCCTGGTAAATCACCTTCAACCTTCTCTGTTTCAATATTTCTCCTTTACGCAGTTACCATTCAACACATATGGGGAATGGACCTGCTCATAGATGCGAAGCTACGTTCATTATTATTAACTTTTAGGATAATCTCTGTCTTGGGTTTTGTGATGATTTTAAACCATCCAAATATAGATAATGCTTATTTTGTTACACAAAATCAAATTATCTCAACTCATATAATTATTATAATTTTTTCAAATTTTATATAAAATATAATAAACAATTCTACTTTTTCAAATTTTAAAACAAAAATAATATTAAAACTTATATTATAATAATATTTTATTTAATTTTTAACAAAACATCGCATCTCATCTAAACTGCATAACTAAACTAGACCAAATTCTCTGTTGAACTACATATTCTCTAAAGCTTAGAAAAGAAAAACTACATATTGTCTAATAAATAATGTATGAATTAATTTGTGTTTATATCTTTAGAATTGGTTAGATTTATGTTGGCCTTCAAAAGAAATCATATAACTTTATCATGTTCATGACTTCTCTCACTCTGTAAATTGTTCAAACGGAAAGAGCCACAGTTAAGGCTCTTAGGCTCATATTCACATGATGGTGAGTATTTATTTGAGCTAGCCATCGTGGAAGAGAATGTTATTTTGTTTATAAAGAGAATATTATTTTTTTAATCTTAACGCCCGATTTGGATACAAGAAGTATTCATCTCATCTCATCTCATCATTACAATTTTTTCAAATTCTCACACAAAATATAATAAACAATTCAATTTTTCCAAATCTCAAAATAATAATAATATTAAAAGTTAATATTCTAACAATATTTTATTTAACTTTCATCTCATCTCAACTCACTATCCAAATGACACTTAAATCTTATTGTTTTCAATTAATCTAATTGATGTGACCAATGTTGGTAAAAGCATGCTCTTAAGTACGACATGCCAACCACTGACGGTGGTGACTCAGTGGTCCATGAGTTTGACAGTGGGCACTAAGTCCTGAGGTCGAATCCCGCAACGGGAAGCACTCAAGATTATTGGTAACCTATTAGCTCATGGACCATTGATGCCCTTGTGGAGCTAAAGTCAGGCTATGGCTAAAGTCCGATTTGTAGGGAGTGCCTGCAGTTCTCGCCGTTTAGGCCTCTCCTGTCTGGCTCCCTGACGGGTTGGATGCTACTATGGTCACGTCTTAGTAGGAAAGTCATCTCTGGTCAGCCACTCCAACCCTTGGTGACCTATTGGCTCATGGACCATTGATGCCCTTGTGGAGTTAGGGTCAGGCTATGGCTTAAGTCCGACTTGTAAGGAGTGACTGCAGTTCTCGCCGTCTAGGCCTCTCTTGTCTGGCTCCCTGACGGGTTGGATGCTACTATGGTCACGTCTTAGTAGGAAAGTCATCTCTGGTCAGCCACTCCAACCCTTGGTGACCTATTGGCTCATGGACCATTGATGCCTTTGTGGAGTTAGGGTCAGGTTATGGCTTAAGTCCGACTTGTAGGGAGTGCCTGCAGTTCTCGCCGTCTAGGCCTCTCCTGTCTGGCTCCCAAGCGAGTTGGATGCTACTATGGTCACATCTTGGTAGGAAAGTCATCTCTAGTCACCCACTCCTACCCTTTTCTCAAAAAAAAAAAGTACAACACACCAAGGACGAAGTGCTTCACATATAAAAAGCGAGGTGCATTTATAGAGTTGTGCTAGGCTACTACCCATCTTTGACCGCTGGGCATGCCGCCTTGCACAAATGTGTTTTTATTTTTTTTCATTTTTCTTTTCATATTTTTTTAACATATTTAAATATTTTTTAAAAAAAATACATCAATACACTAAAAATCACATTTTTAATCATTAATTAAAATAAATAAATACACAAGCGGTCAAAGTGAGGGGACAAACTAGCATTTTCCTTTATAAAAGTGTGATTTTTATGTGAGTGTAAAGAATTGAAAATCGAGCTTTGGTAATTTTTTAGAAAAATATATCAAAATTAGTTCAAAACCTTAAAAAATAAAAATAAATTATACTCATTATCCACACACTACACACCACACATTTTTTTCCCTTATCAAATGTGTAATGTATGGATGATGAGTAAAAGAACTTAATTAGTTTAGGAGGAATAAAATAAAATAAAAATAAATGTGATGTGTGGTATGTGGGATGATGAGTAGTAAATCTCTAAAAAATAATATAATGATATACTCTTAAGTATTGAGTTAAGAAAAATGATATTTGTAGTCGTAGAGTGTGCAAGCATCACATAATTTTTTGGAAAAAATTAGTAAATACGGGACTCACATAAAAAAATTATTTTTTTAATAATAGATCTCTCTTTTTTAAAATGATTGCGCGATACTTACGCACTCTACAACTGTACGTATACTCATATTATATATGACAATATGTGGCGTCTTGAACTGATAGTTCAAGTTGACTGTTAGATGGATTAATATTTGATTGTTTATGCTAGCATAAAAGTCAATAGCTACATTCTTGAAATTTTTTGTTATAACGCTTTTGGTATATTTTGATGGAATCATATATATTCCATCAAAATATACGACTATCAAATATCAGAGATGTGTCATTGTGTATGTCTAGTAAAGCACAGAAAATTATATAGATTTGTGTGAAATTTTATGTAAATAGTTTATTACATAATCGAGTAATTAGGATAAATATGTATTTTATGGATATTTTTTTTTCTTATTCATCATTTTTAAAAATGTGTGCTTTACTTTAGCGGGTGCACCTTGCAGTGCTTGCACTTAATTTGTGCTTTATGCCTAGACTCTAGACAACATTTGCCTTAAAATAAGGCTAAACTTTCAGCAAAACTAGATGTGATATGTTTTGAATGGTTTAATGTGTCAAGGATTTAAATATCAGCACGTAAAACGTACAACATAACATGTGATTAGCCTAATAAGATTTATGATAGAAAACATCATTTTTATCATGAGAATAATGAGCCTAATTGGTCTTTTTTTTCACTGTTAGCTTATTGATTCAGAATTGAAAGGACTGGAACTAACAAATAGGATCAAACTTCAAAGAGTTATGAAACTGTTGATCGTGGGATGTGTTTATGATACTGCTACGTAATCTTCACTCTCAATTCTGCTGTGCAGTCTGTGGTGCTCCTAAGCGAAGATTTAGGGCTTATGAACCTGCTGTGGCGAAAAATGCTAATGAAAGTGAAGCTCGCAAGACACGGAAAGCGCAAATTCAGAGAGACGAAGCAATTGGGTAAGCATAAACCTTTATTATTTCAGAAGAAAAGAGATGTGCCATTCCTTTCTCTTTTTTCTCCCTTTTCTAGATTCAAACAGTTCCTTACTATATTACTTTTGGGTATTGCATCAGGAGGGCGCTCCCAATCGCAGTTGTGGTGGGAGTTGTGGCACTAGCGGGATTATACTTCTATCTGAATAATAGCTTAGGTTAATGGTTGGGCTGCCATGAGGGTGGAGAGAATGATCCCTGTATTTACATTCTATTTCTTATAGTTCGTATTTTCCATTCACGATTCCAATAGCTTGGAGCAGTTTCCCCACCATTTTTAGCATACATATAAACCTATTGAAGTCTGTCTTGGAGTAGAGTAGAATATGTTTACCGAAGGAAAATCACAACTCACCGAAGTAATGAAGCAAGTCAATTTTGTTTTTTTTTTTTTTTTTTTTCGGTTTAAAATATCTCATCTCATATGATGCGACCATGGTGAGCACCTTATATGACGCGGCACAATCTGCGAGTTAAGCATATCATACGTAGATTCTGATCGATTATCACATAAACAATATTAATTAGCTCATAAACAGAGAACGCCAGAACTCTCGAGTGACGACTTGCTGATATTGCTGCTGATAAAGGCTGCGTGAAATTATATTTAAGTGTAGTCGCGTGGCACTTCTTTTAATAACAAAAAATATAAAAAATAAAACTTGCAACCCTGGCCTTAAAGTGTTCTGCAGGAGACACTTGAAATATAACTTATAACTAACATATGCTTATAATCAAATGCAGTGATGAGGAAGACATTACAGACTGAATAATAGTAGAACTGATGTACCAACATATGGATGTGTTTCCTAAACATTTAACCACAATCTAGAATTTCTCTCACGACACATTTGCAATTTTTCCATCATTCAGTCACAGACCATGCTTACCGCATGCCTATATAAATTGGTGAATATCCCACCAGAAGAGATATTTAAAAAGAGAGATGAAAAAGTACTTGAAAAGAGTCGGCGAATGATGATGGCTATACGTAACAAGTGGTCAGTCTTGTAGAACAAGTGAACCCTCTATTCGTTTCTCCATTGATTGCTGAGTATGGAAATTTAAAGGAGAAAACATGTCATTAGAAATAGAGGCAGGCACTGGCTTGAACTCGTAAGGACCTTCCTTCGCTCCCCAAACCTGTAACGAGTAAACAAAAGCACTCCCGTTAAAGTGCTTTAATCTCAATGCAAACAATTGCCATAAATATGCATGAAGGTAATCATCGAACGCGAACATGACTAAAAGAACTGACTTGATTTCCATCTTCATCATAGCCCCTGTCCCAGGTATGCATCTCATTATTCTTCAAGATTGCAAGTTCTGAAGTACAGTAGGTTGCACCATTCTGTGAAAAAAGCTATCACTGAATAATTTTAATAGAACTGATCACAAGTCGAGGAGAATTCAACTTGTTTCCATATGCCACTCCCAGGTTTTCCTGCATACAGGTAGTATACGAGGGGAGCATAATCATAAAGAAAAAATGGTAACAGGGTCAACAGATAAGTACCCATGAATTGGGAAACCCGCCGGGTGGAGTTGAACCTTCATATAAACAGCGTTTTCCACGCTCACAGGTTTTAAGGTATACTGTCGTTAAATGCTCTGCAATGTCCTGCACATTAATAAGAGATAGAACATGAGTTTGGCCACAAGTAACAATTTAAAAGCATTGAGATGAAAATATGTAGTCCCAAACTCAAACATAAAACCTTGCTGGCAATAATGTCCAGCACATTACATCGGCAGTCCTAGCTAATGAGTGTTCCCAAGCAGAAGCAGTCAACTACAAACGCATAACGAGTTTCTATGGGCTAGATTAATAAGTGGTTTAGCACTATGCCGTTCTTGAGCCTGAGGTTAAATCAGCCCATGCTATAAACCTAAGAAGCATAATCTACCCATCTGCAATGTCTCCTATGAAATAACAGGTGTGGCAAGAACAAATCTAGCAAAGTCTGTTACAGCAAATTATATGGTTATGATATCAGAAATTTTCCTTTCAAGTCCTCACTGCCAATAAATAGTCGACAAGGAAAAACATAGGGTATGCACAGATACCGCTCTAAGACAGTAACAACTACTAAATATGAAATTTGACTCAATCAATTGAAAATATTTTCTTCAAATTTATTTTATGTCCCTGTTCAGATCCAACTTACTGAACTTCAGATATGTCATCACACCAGTTTATTCATTTATTTTGATAATTAACATTATTTACGGAGAAAATAAGAATGCCACAACCTGAACACATAACAATCCATGACCAACTTAAATGTTGCACAAATGTTTTTTTTTTTTTTATAAGAGACAAATATTATATATATGAATGAAATAGGCATAGCCCATGTACAAAGGCAGTATACGGAAGAACACATAAATACATTCTACATGTGATAAATTAAAGACAAGAAATCATGGACATTGCCCCCCTGCAATACAATAGTGGAAAGCCACAACAATAAAGTGTGGAACAAAAAATTCTTCAACTCAGCCAATGTGTGTTCCTTATCTTCAAAGCAGCGCGCATTCATTTCCGTCCAAATACACCACATGATGCACAACGGAATCATCTTCCACACCACTGCCACTTGATGACAGCCTTGCATCTTCCACCAACAGCCCAACAGATCCACCACCCTGATAGGCATAACCCAAGCAACATCAACCCTTTGAAAGATCTCATCCCACGACACCATTGTTACCTCACAGTGTAGTAGGAGATGGTCCACCGATTCTCCATTCTTTTTACACATGTAGCACCAATCCATGACTACACATCCTCTCTTCCTCAAGTTGTCCATGGTCAAGATCTTCCCAAAGGTAGCACTCCAAACAAAAAAGGCTACTTTAAAAGGCATACGAGACCTCCAAATGGTCTTCCAGGGAAACAGAGAATGATCTTGTGCTGTCAAGATGTTATAATACGCCTTCACTGTGCATAACTTGTGATTATTTGACCTCCACTTCAATCTATCTCGCTGTGCTATAGGGGTCCCCGTAGAATATAGTGAGCTGAAAAATTCTGCAACAATAGCTAATTCCCAGTCATGAAAATCCCTACTAAAGAGAATGTTCCACTAATACGAGCCATGAGAAAATAACCACACATCCGCCACTGACGCCTCCCTGTTAACTGCAATATGATATAGGGCCGAAAAAGCCCTTTCCAAAGCTTGATCTCCACACTACACATCCCGCCAAAAACTTATTTGATTGCCCTCACCAACTACAAAACGGATTTTATTTGCAAAGCATGGCTCCTTATAAACTTCCATAAACCTATACCATACCCCCTCTCACTTCGTTGGAACACCAACCACCCCTAGCGACACCATATCTAGTGTCAATAATTTCCTTCCACAATGATCCCTCCTCCAAGTGATATCTCCAAAGCCATTTTCCCAATAGAGCTTTATTAAAGGTTCTCAAGTTACACACTCTCAATCCCCCATTCACAATTGAGGCACAAACTGTTTTCCAGCTAACCAGATAAAATTTCTTCTCCTCCCCCATGCCTTCCATTATGAGCACCCTAAATAGTTTCTCCATCCTGTTCACCACCCCTGCAGGCATAGGAAACAAAGATAAAAAGTATGTGGGAAGGTTAGTTAGAGTACTCTTAATAAGAGTGAGACGGCCCCCTTTTGATAAATACACTCGTTTCCAACCAGCCAACATTTTCTCTATCTTCTCCACCACCCCATCCCAAATAGCTCTATTCTTAAAAGTTGCTCCCAACGGAAGGCTCAGATATATTGGGAAAGAAGACACCTTACATTCCAAAAGGCTTGCTAAACTGAGGATCTCAGGGACCGTACCCACAGGAACCATCTCAGACTTGGTAAGGTTCACCTTAAGCCCTAACACTGCTTCAAAGCAAAATAATAAAGCTCGTAGAGTTTGGATTTGGCTCTTATCTGCTTCACAAAAGACTAAAGTATCATCTGCAAAATGATGTGAGATGATAGTAGGGCCCCCAGAGCCATTGCCCACCTAAAAACCAGCTAAAAACCCTCCCCCAACAGCAACTTGCACCATCCTAATTAGAGCCTCCATAACTATAACAAATAAAAGTGGAGATAGAGGATCTCCCTGTCGCAATCCCCATGAACTATCAAAAAATCCAGCAGGTGTGCTGTTGACTAGAACTGAGAACCGGGCTGTTGAAATACAATGACGCATCCATGAAATCCACCTAACCCCAAAGCCACACCTCTGAAGCAGGTATAAGAGGAATTCTCAATTCACATGATCATACGCCTACTCCATATCAAGCTTGCAAAGAACCCCTGAGCCTCCCTCTCGAAGTCTGTGGTCCAAGCACTCATTTGCAATGAGTACAGAATCAAGAATTTATCTCCCCCGAATATATGCGTTCTGAAACTTGGAAATAATATGCTCCAACACCGGGCTAAGCCTGTTGGCAAGGACCTTCCCAATGATCTTATACACGCTACTAACCAGGCTTATTGGACGAAAGTCCTCAATAGTTGAAGACCCGTGTTTCTTAGGAATGAGAGTAATAAAGGTCGCATTAAGGGATTTTTCAAGCTTTTGGAAAAAGTGAAATTCACTAAAAACCTGCATTACATCATCTTTCACAATGTCCCAACAAGTTTGGAAGAAACCAATTGAGAAACCATCCGGACCCGGTGCTTTATCCTTAGCCATACCAAAGATGACCTTGTAAATCTCTTCTTCAGTAAAAGGTCTCTCCAGACCACTCGCACTCTGCAAGTCAATTGCCTCAAAAGACAAGGTATTAAGCTTCGGCCTCCAAGAAGCCAATTCTATGAGAAGAGTCTCATAATAGTGTACTGCATGGTCTTCTATCGGGAGAAGAAGAAATCACCTGAGAGCCTAATTGGAGCAACTCAATAGCATTGTCCTCTAGCTCTTGCTTAGAACTGGGAGGGAGTGTAATAAACAATTCAATTTTTTCAAATTTCAAAGCAATAATAATATTAAAAGTTAATATTCTAACAATATTTTATTTAACTTTCATCTCATCTCAACTCACTAGTCCTCTAGCCCTTCCTTAAAAACTCAATTTGACGGACAACTCTCATACTTAGAACTGGGAGGGAGTGTACATAGAGGAGTTAGAAATGCCCCCTCCTCACCAGGACTATCAGGGGCAAATAAGGCTAGTTCCGAGCTACAAACTAAGTCTGGTTCACTATTGGATTCGACCAAATTTAATTGGTTCACTACTGGTACATCACATAATAAAGCCAGTTTCTTTCCCTCCCCAAACTTATTCCCATCAACATACTCCATCTCTTGTGGTAAAAAGCCAAACGGTAATGCATCTGAGCCTCCCACCACCACGCGCGACTGGGTCTGTGCAGTAGACAGCCCAAGCGACTACGACGAGAGATCCACACACATAAACCCATCCTCTACCAACGCCTCTACCAACTCACCATCCTCTGTACCGGTGTGTAATGACTGTGCAGACTCACCATGATGCTCGATAGTGATCGGCGGGAGTTTCTGTTCCGGTATGGGGTCCGGCGAGACGCTTATCGCCACCGCAGATGGAAGGCACACTGCCTGGACCGAAATTTTGGTCTACGCCCAAGCCGTGTTTTTCACCCGAGTCGACACCTGCCAAGCCTTCTTTGGGCCTTGCCCTTGGCCTGGCCCAAGGCCCTTTACCAACCCAGCCTGCACAGAGGCTCGCCCCACCCTTGAGCCCATCACCCTTTCTTCATTAAACCCAGAATCATGGCCCAAGCCCATCTGCATTACTTCTTTCCCTTTAACACATCGTTTAAGGCAGAGTATATCTTCCAATAAAAACCCAACTTTTTCCTCCATATCAGCCAACGCCCGTAGCAGTTTATCCTCATTTAGCCCCAACAACACACTGCCATCTCCCTCGTTTCTACGCACGATCTCTGAGATGGACACTTCTGGCACCACTGCACTCACGCAAGGCAGTACCTTCTACACCACTTCACAGTATGACAGTGAACCATCGACCATCGACGATGGAGCACCACCATCTCCCTTATGCCCTTTTGGCTTGCCTGCCTGAGGAGACCACAGAACCCAAGCCCCCATGTTTCTCCCACTCAAGGCAGAGGAGGAAGTAAGCTCCTTAATAGTGTCTCCAAATTTTTTCCACCCCACCCTTCCTCCGTTCCGGTACCACTATCATACCCCTCCTCTTATCATGCCCAAACTCCGAAAGGGAGAAGAAACTACCATTGTGGTTGCATCCCCCCTGCACCATTAACACGGAGTTTCCTTTTCTACGTGTTCTTAGAAACTCAAGAAAACCCAAAGACGCAGCACATTCCCTCACCGTAAAGCCCAACCACCCCAAAGCTTCATAATCCAAGGAGATATATTTCACCACACGACGACTACTCTTAGTGATACTCCACCACCTATCATTCTCCTTTCTAAATGCAAATAACTTCTGTTTAATGAATACATCTCTGAACATTCCCATCGAAGCCAACAAAAAACAACTCAATAATCACCAAACTGGACTACACACCAAATTGGACTACATGCTAATCACCACAGAAAAATATTGCCATTGACAGCCCACCTCCAAAAGCAAAAACCAAATAAGCGAAAAGTGTACTGTGATACCCCATATGATATAGATAATGGTAGGTGGCATATGGGATCCCACATTACTTGGGAAGGAGAAGTTCTTACTCTTTATAAGGTTCCAATGGGACTCCAATTGTATCATTGACTAGTCTTTTTAAAGTATAAATCATGTGGTTTGGGCCTTCCATTGGGGCGTTACAAATGGTATCAGAGCCTATCCCAACCAGAAATGTGGGACTTGAGCTATGCCACATAGAATGGACAGGCCCGACGAGGACGTCGGGAATTTAAGAGGGGTAGATTGTGATACCCCATATGATATGGATATTGGTAGGTGGTGTATGAGATCCCACATTGCTTGAGAAGGAGAAGTTTTTGCTCTTTATAAGGTTCCAATAGGGCTCCAATTGTATCATTGACTAGTCATTTTGAAGAATAGGTCATGTGGTTTGGGCCTTCCATTAGGGCGTTACATGTACAAAGAGAAAATTTTTAAGAGAGAGAAAAAAAGTCAAGTGCGCTTTTCTTAGTATGCACAGATGTTTGACGTATGAGAAAATAATCAAGTGGTCAGAATTGGGTTTGATTTATGCTTCTGTTGACGTGTTCTTCATCACAACCTATTTATTAATTTATAAAAATCGTTAAAGTGAAAGCCAAACACATCTAAGGGTTTGCTGTTTGTGATACTCCATATTGACTAATGAGTGTGGGTGGTGTATGTAACCCCACATTGGGAGGAATAAATTATTGTTCTTTATAATGGTTCTAATGGGGCTCCAATTATACCAATGACTAGTCCTTTTGGAGTATAAATCCAAATGTGGCTTGGGCCTTCTCTTTAGGCGTTACAAACGAGTATCAGAGCCTATCCCAACTAGAAGCGTGGGACTTGAGTTGTGCCATCTGTGATGGAATGGACCAAGGATATCGGAAATTTAAGAGCGGGATATTGTGATACCCCATTCTAACTTATGAGTGTAAGTGGCATATGGGACCCCCCACATTTGTTGGGAGGAAAAATTTCTTGCTCTTTATAATGAATTGGGCTTCAATTGTACCATTCAGTAAATCTTTTAAAGTATAGGACTAGATGTGGTTTTGCCAGTGTACAGGGGCTATGCCTACTTCATTCATATCAATAATACTTCTCTTATAAAAAAAAAAAAAAAAAAAGGTCTAGATGTGGCTTTGCCCTTCCCTTGGGGTGTTACACTATTCGCACACCTCACATGCATAGGCTTTGCCAATTTCTTAAAATTTTGTTTCTATACTAGAGCTTTTATACTACACATTCAAGCAAAATATAACGTTAAAAAAAGCATACAACGTTTTAGAAGCACAACACAAAATCTTTCTTCCACACCAGATGATGCCAATTCACATAAGGGTTGTCTTATATTATATACATCTAATTAACAAAGACCATGACTTGAAGTGGTGAAAGGCTCACCCCAAGAACTTCTTCAGGCTGTGGCCGCTGGTCCTTTGGGCGATCACAGAAGTTCTTGTATTCCTCCACATCTCTAATGGCATATGAACTTACCTGCACCTCAAACAAAGTCAAAAACAGTAGAGAGTTCAAATCCAATAAACAAAATCTGCATAATTCAATCATGCAACGGAACATTATGTTTTACAAGATTAAAATGCAAAACAGATCAGATGCCCACCTCAACATCACATTTCAAATCTTTAGGACAAGGCTTGACCATGTAAAATCTCTGCAATCAGATACAAGTTAGCCTTCATCAATGTACTATATATTTTAGAAGGGGAAAAACATACACTATAGAAACACCATTGAAGTTGAATGCTATTGAAAAGTTAATAATTATAAAAAGAAAATGATAGCAGAAGCAGGGAGACAAGGCTCGAGCAAGCCATTTCTATCATGCTAAGATCAAGGCATCTAAAAACTAGCGATTTTAACAGCTGAGAGAACAGACTAGCATACCTGCCGAAAAGGCTTCTGAGGAGTCCTCCAGAATGCCTAGGAACAGAAATAAAACCCTCATAAATCTATTTCCGGTACAAAGCAACTGATAATGAACAAATATAATGATCAGGAAGCCGTTCCTAATCAACTGTGCCTTAGGAAAAAGGAAAAAGGGAAAAAGGAAAGCGAAGGGGTAGTAAGTTATACACTCACTTGCTCAAAATATAAAACCTTTGACCCATCTACCATCTGTGCAGCTGGGCATGTAAGCATTCTACAGAGAACCAAACACAAAAGGTAATTGACGAGAACAAATACAGTCTAGATTATGAATGATTGGTTAGAGATAAGAAGCTCAGTAATTAGTTCAACGGAAAATAAGTAGCTTAAGGAAGTTTCCAGATATCACGCAAGAAAGTAGGAATATGAATTACAATAGGCTAGAGGGTCTACGGAAGCACCTGAAATTGAAGTAATTATCAGGATCTCTGGATGCTTGCTCCATTGAGAACTATTGCAAGGGGAAAAAAGAAAGAAAGAGAGAGAAAAATCACGCAATTAATAAAATGGAAAAATTGATTGATAAATAGAAGAAGATGGAAAATAAAGTGGAAGAGTTGGACCTTTTGTCCGGAAAGAGAGTGAGCAACGATTCGAGCATGGTCCCAGCGAGTGGTGGACTTGGTCAGTCTCTTCAGCAAAAGCGCGCCTCCTATCAGTAGCAGCGTCTTTACTACTAGTCCCCGTGCTCGGCGTCCTGTACCCATCGTTTCTTTCTTCTTTTTAAAATCCTAATATATACCCATAGGACCATCCTTCATCTTCTTCATCATTTAGGGTTTTCGCAGGAACAAGAGAGTAAGCTTTTACTTAGGAACTTACTCCGATCGATCGGATGGAGGAAGGGATTTAGGTTTCAAGTTATCAACTATGTTTTGGCGTGAGAGAGATGCAGAAAAACACAGACTATCGGAATTTCGAAGTTTCAGCCGCATGCCAGTGGTCGAGTGTTTACTAATCGCTTCGCCACGTCACCAACAACATTTCGGGTCGGTTTTATCATGCTACGTCGAGCTAGACTGAACTGGGCCGGGCTGGTCAACTCTTTGTTTTTAGAATGAAATTGGGTCCTTGAGTCTTGACCCATTTTTATGTAATTATATCTTTGAATTTTGCTTATATTATCAAAAATTTATTAATTTGTTTTTCATTTTTATTTCAATAATCATACTGTTGTAATTTTAAAATTTAAAATTTTCGTTCATTATATAATATAAAATTCTCTATATGAACTGATTATCACATGTGTTAAGGTCGTGTTTCGTACACTTTGACTAAGTTCCTGCAACCTGGACTAGAATGTTTCTACCTGCAATCACAAAGACAAAGGCGGGCTCGGTGGTCGTCGAGAGTCTCCAATGCTAAATTCAGTATTTTGTCTAAGAGAATTGTAGGAGAATGATAGAGTTCAGAGAGATTCATTCATACCTGGAGCATGGCTTAAATACGAGGTTTCGAGAGTACATTCTCGTATTCACTTGTTATCGTAGATCCTTTAATGTTGGGCATCAAAGGTGAGTGCTAGGCTCTTTTGGTCGACTTGTTTCCCACTCGATGCATTCCCTTTCTACTAACACAATTTGTGGGCCGGACTGTTTTGATGATTCCTGGGCCGTGGGAGGGCAGGATCTAGTCTGAGATGGGCCTTAGTATCTGGCCCAGGCCTAACCCAGTGGGTCGAGAGGGGAAATCACTTCCAGTTACCTCGTCAGTTCTTGTCGAACATGTTCGATGGGAATTCCTTTATTTCTAAAGAAGTTTCGGCGACACGTTTGTAACAGATGGATGTGCACTTGAGTGTGCCAGTTTGACTTCTTTCGTCTAGGTAACGACTAACGATTCCCCTCCTGCGTTGCTTCGTGCAGCGCGTATCTTAGGACTTGCACCCATTCACTCTTTTTTAAGGGGCCGGAGACTCTGAGGGTTATGCCTCGAATGTGGCATTATACCCTAGTATGTTTACTAGGGACTGTGACTTCTTTTTTGCTGGCTGGTTTGTGACGTGCTGGACTACCTTCGTTTAGCTCCTGCACAGCTCCACCCTAACATGTGGAGGATTCTAGTATGTTGCTGCATTGTCTGGCGCCGGGCATTGGAAAAGGTCAATCCAAAGCACGTGGACCTCACTGCTCGGGAGTTCCTTTTAACTCATAGTCTCTTGAAGCAGAAAGGGAACACTTGTAGGTTTTGATCACACCGAGGGCAAACAGTGGCCCGCTTGGAGCAACGACACAACCGGGTCAAGGACTAGAACCAACGGTTCTTCTTTATGTCTGGTAAGGGGTGGGAGCTCCCAACCGGATAGACTACTTGACAGGAGTTCCCCATTCGTACCATCTAGGGGATCATGTCGGTGGACAGAGAGATCCGGCCCAAGCTCACCAAGAAGGAGGAGAGTCGATTGGAGATTGTCCATGCTTGGGTGAAGTTGCACCAAGGGAGACGTTTATTCTAAGGCCTTGTTAGGGGAGGCTAGTGTAAGGCGATACCAAGCTCCACCGACGTACATTCACTTTGATGATCGTCGCATCACCATAAGACCCACAGCCCCCTAGGGTCGTAAGAGGCCCTTAAGCCAGCCATTGGAAGGGAAAGGGAAAAAGCCTCAGGCTGAGAAGTTTGGGAACAACAACTTTGACTCTGCTCCACCACCCTCTCCTGGATAATCTTCGATTCCCGTGATTGTTCGTTAGCCAAGACCGTCTTCAGCCGTTGTGGGGGCAGTTGTGCCCATCCCGCCATCCTTTACTTCCTAGACCACGAGACTTGTCACCCCGTCGAGACAGACAGGGAATGCGAGCGCATCCCAAGGGGTCCTGGTCACTTCCGAGATGGGAGGTTCCTCGGCTAGTGATCCCCACCCTTGGTCTCTCAGGCCGTGAGTTCTACCCAGCCAGGCACGGTGGCGAGTGAGACCCTCACTTAGGTTGAGGACATGCTGGCCCTGCATTTCTACAGGGCTCTCATTGTCCCATCGCCTGAAGTTGACATAGAGATCATTTCCTCCTCGAAAGGTAGAGAGCATGTTGTAGAGGGCAAGGGGTTTCCATTTGCTGCGGAGCAACTACTGGAAAGCGAGGGCGGGGATGTCTTCTATCTTAACGAGGATAGGGTCTCCATCCCTGAGTCCCCCTTTGGCTATTCTCCTAAGCATGAAATCACTTCGATGGAAGTGCCCCTGGAGGTGGTCACAAAGGTTGGCGAGGCTCCTGTTGCTATGCCTGAGGCTGGGGCCATGGAGGTGTTAGTGAGGCCAGTGAGGCCTCAGCAATCCAACCCGAGATTGAGGCCATGATGGAATCAGTGAAGGCTATGGAGCCCCCCCCCCCCCCCCCCGAGACGGAGGCCTTGATGGTGTCAGTGAAGGCCAAGGAGGTCCCGGTCACCCCGCCTGAGACCGAGCCTGAGGTAGCGGTTACACCAGAGGATAGGGAGGTCCTCGAAGAACCCTTGGTGGAAGAGGAGGTGGAGGTTGCCATGACCTCCCAAGAGGCCGAGCTTGGGACAAGTCCTGCGGATGGTGCTGGGGAAAAAGTTGTGGAGGCATCCAAGGATGACGTAGCAGGAAATTTTGGGATCTCGTCTGGTCCCCTGCCTGAGGGGCTGGGTAGTTCTCCTGTTTGTAAGATTTTCTCTTCCCTATAGTTGGGGCGCATGGGGCATTCACGAGGCATGGGCGCTGGCCGTAGGCAAGCAAAATCAATCCCCATTTGGGTGAAGACATCCCAACAGAGAATGTCTGCAGAGTTGCCGTTGTAGATGAGGATCCTTCTAGTGGTGAAGTTGGCCACAAGCATGGTCACCACTAGGACGTCATCATGGGGGTAGAGGACTCCTTCTTCGTTAGCTTGCCCGAAAGAGATAACCAACGCAATCGCACTTCTTCTTTGTTTGGCCGGGCAGTGATTGGCTGAGTATACTTCCTCATATCACACCTTCCTGACGTGTGCTTTCCTCCTAGAGGAGGACGAGCCACAGCCAGCAAACCCCCCGGAGATGGTTCTAATCTCGCCTAGCAGCCGCCTTTGCGGGTGGCGTCCAGGGGCGGTGTTGTGGAAGCTCTTGCTCCACCCATCGCATCCTTAAGCTTTCGCTCCTTCTTGGCCTATCAAACCTTATAAGGCTCCATTCCTGCTCCCCTCTCCGGTTGGCTTGGTGCTGAGAGGGGTGGTACTTTGACACTCCCCCTCTTGTTCTGAGGGAGATGCAGTTGCGATGTTGTGGGACATTGTTTGGTGGTAGGTGCAGTAGCGGCGGCCTCAGTTCCCGTTGTCAGCTTCCTGGGCGATTGGTCTATCTTCCTCCTGTACAAACAACATAGTCCTATCGTATCAAGATCCTAGGCCTCTTGGGAAGGGCGTTTTATCCCACCCCTTCTCTTATTAGCCCCCTTGCCTTCTCAAGGGCTTTAGCTTTGCCCTACGCCTTGGCCTTTCTATCTGCCTATTCCAATTCTATCTTTCTAGGCTCGGTCAAGGCCTAGAGTGTGTCTTCGGCGTTGATAAAGTCATCAGCCTTATCCATGAATTCTCGTAGCGTGGTTGGGTTCTCCTCGCCAACTCCGCCATGAACTAGTCTCGAGGCCATAAGCCTCCCAGGAGTGCTACCAAGGTGATTTTGTCATCCTTGTCATCCATCGTTATACACTCATTGTTGAATCTAGACATATATGCTTGTAGACTTTCGTCCTCCCTTTCTTTGATGGCTAGGAGGTATGCTGTTTGGGTGCCTTCTCCTCCTGCTAGTCATGAACTGTGTGAGTAAAAGGCGGGTTAGTTCTCCAAAACTGTCAACTGATTTTGGGTGCCAACGATCCTAACCCTCCTCTCAAGGCCCCCTTCAAGGTCAATTGGAAGGTTTTACAAGCAATCTCTCAGAAAAACCATGTGAGGTCATATGAGTCTTGAAGGTTTCCAGGTGCTCAAGGGAGTCCCTGGATCTATCATACATTTTCATTTGAGGGACCCTGAACTTTGGTGGCAGTGGTGCAGTTGATCCACTAATGAGGAGGTGCCCATCTTCCTCACCATCTCCTCATACTTGTCCATGAGGCTTCGCAGCTCGTGATGCATCTTCCTTCTTTCTTCTTTGCCGGCGTATGCTCGCCAAAGCTTCAGGATTCTTCCTGCTCATTCCTACTTGACCCCGCTTCATCTTGTTGTTCAGTGTTGGCTCGTCTCAAAGCTTCGTTTTCACAACGAAGGTTCTCAACTTCTTCTGCCATCTTTCTCATACGATCTTCCATCTTTGCAAAACTTCATGTTGTATTCATCAATGTCGCTTTTTGTTCGCCGGTTGCTTGTGAAAGTTAAGTAGCCAGCAAAAGAAGGAAACCTCATATCTATGGAGATCCCAAAGACGACGCCACTGTTAAGGTTGTGTTTCGTGAACCATGGTTAAGTTCCTACAACTCGAGCTAGAGTGTTTCTACCTGCAATCACAAAGATAAAGGTGGGCTCGGTGGTGGTCCAGGGAGCCTCCAATGCTAAAGTCAGTATTTCATCTTGGAGAATTGTAGGAAAATGATAGAGTTAATAGAGACTCATTCATACTTGGAGCATGGCTTTTATACGAGGTTTAAGGGGGACATTCTCGTACGCTGTGTTAGGGGTTTGTGTCACACCCACAGTTGCTCCAATCATGGCCTTTAATGTGGCCTGGCTTTTGAGGTGACGCCATTAATGTAGCTTGGCGTCACTTCTTGTTCCCATCGTCAGAGAATGGAAGGTTGCCTTTCCTTTTTATTCACTTGCTAGAATAAATCCTTTAATATTGGGCGTCACAGGCAAGTGTCAGGATTGGCACATCTCGTCTGTCCCCTTCAACTTGTTTCCCACGCGATGCATTTCCTTTCTGCTAACATAGTTTGTGGGTCAGGCTCTTTTGGTGATTCATGGGCCTTGGTAGAGCAGGATCTAGTCCAAGATGGACCTTAGTATCTACCCAGGCCCAACCTAGTGGGCCAGGTAGGGAATATCCCTTCCAACATGTTTTTAGTCACTACAAAAAATTTTTTAATTAGTTTTGAATGTCTCCGCTCCATAAGAACAGACAGACGGGTTCAAGGATGTTGTGTTTTTTTGTTTCTTTTTATTTTAGGAATAAGAAAGACCATGATTAAAAAAAATGATGTCATTAGGATTATTGAAGTTTGGGCATATTTCAGTAATTTTATGCAGAAAAGGATACACCCCGTTGTCTACTAATCGTTCGCTATTTTCTATTTGCCACTTCACTCTGCCATTTCTCCTTACCCCTCTTTGATCCGCAGCCCAAGGGCTCCTAAAGCGTAGCTTTGGATGGCTGCACTGGTCTCAATCTCTAAAAGGACTTCCTTTATTTGCCTTAGTTTCTCTACGATCCCACTCGACAGAATGTTCTAGTTCTATTTTCGATCTAATTTATGAGAAAAACTATAAAGGAAATTTATAAGAGACACTTTGATTTTTCAAGAAAATCAACACCTCCAATATGGCGTTAGCCTTATAATTTTTCTTCATGATACTTTCCCAAAACATTCTACCACACTTATAACAGAAAGCAAAACAAACCAAAGCAGAAATGACTAAAGTGCCCTTAATAAGATAACGGGCCACCAAAACACAAAAAGCTATTTACGACACTCTAAGACAAGCCCATGTTTATTACATAACTACGCATAACGGCCCATGGCCCAGCCCATCAGAATACTCTTCCCTATCCTCATCTTCAATTTTGACATGGCCAACACTTCAACTCTTCTATCTCCTTCTCAAAGTCCCTAACAACTACCTTCCCCCGCAGAAGACCTTGTCCACAAGGTCAGGGTACTGCCGCCGTAGCTGATCCACAGCAACCCACTAGGAGTCCTCTTTTGGTGCTCCATTACATTTGACCAACAGCTCGATCAAAGGCATGTTTTGAACTCTCTCATGCATCAATCATTGTGAGGGTCTAGAGGTGGCAGATCTAGTGAGGGTACAACTGTCAGTCCCAAATGCTTCTTGAAAAGTGAGACGTGGAACATCGAGTGAACCCTTAATCCCTAAGGCAACTCCAATTTGTACACGACATCCCCAATCCGTTGTACCACAATAAAAGAACTGAAGTATCTAGGACAAAGCTTGGAACTTTGAAGCTTGGAGACACTCTACTGTCGAAATTTTGAAGTTTGAGGTATACTAAGTCTCCCACCTCGAATTCCCATTTGGTATGATGCTTATCGTATTGCTTTTTCATGGCTTCCTGTGCTGCTTGTAAATTATTTTTCAAAATCCCTAGGATTTGTTCCCTAGACCTCAACTATGAATCAACTTATGCATTTTGTGTAGTACCCGAGACGTATTGTAACAGTGTGGGTGGAGGGACCCCATATAAGGCCTCGTAGAGAGTTAATCTGGTAGAGGAATGGAGGTTGATGTTATACCACCACTCCCCCCATGGCAGCCATGAGGCCTACTCTTTCGGCCTATGGTGTACAAACCACCTAAGATATTGTTATACGCAACTATTCACCACCTTAGTTTGGCCATCAGACTGGGGATGGTAAGCTGAGTTGTAAGACGGCTTAATACCTTGAAGCTTGAACAACTCCTTCCATAAGGAACTTGTGAATATAACATCACGGTCAGTGACTTTGGTTGTAGGCATACCATGTAGTCTGAACATCTGAGAGAAGAAGAGTCGAGCCGCTGTGGATGCAGTGTAGGGGTGAGAGAGAGGGAGGAAATGGGCATCCTTTGTGAATCGATCCACTAACACCAAAATTACAGAAAACCCCTTTAATACTGGTAGGGCATTAATGATGTCCATTGAGATGTTTGCCCAGTTCTAGTAGGGATAGGTAGTGGCTGAAGTAAGCCTGCAGGGTGCAAAATCTCTTATTTGCATTTCTAGCATATGGAGCACTCTCTAAGAGCATTGGCATTGGTTTCATCAAAGTCATCTCCAAAATTTAATAAAAATACATATTTTTCATAAATCCAAAACCTCCCTAGCCATAACCCCACATTAGATTAATCAAAATAATAATATAATATTATTTTTTAAATAATAATATTTTTAATTCTTTTCATATTTTACAATTACACCAATCATATGTTAATTAATAATTAAATCTGTGCTTAAATTTGTAGCTAATAGTCTCGGATTAAGTCCGATAAATAGATCCATCCTCTAACTACTTCTCACTCATCAAAAACCAATCTTTCTTCTTCCAATTCTTCAAATTTTCTTCTCTCAGTTCCCTATGGATCCCTTTTGGAGTATTGATCATATTTTATATTACGATTCTTCTAATCATGAGCTCAATATGATAGAAGCAATGGCCCTACAATGAGAACGATGTGCAACCAAGGGAGCATTTGCTTCACATCATCGTAATTCTCAACGTCGTATGTTCATCAGACACGATCCATTGGAATGTCATGAATGCTTTTAGAATGATTACTTTGCTGAACCGCCAATATATCCGCCAAACATTTTTAATAGGAGGTTTTGAATGACTCGTGATCTTTTTCTACACATACATTCTGTAGTTGAAACTCATGACGATTATTTTGTCCAAAAGAGAGATGCCAGTGGGAGGCTTGGATTGTCTTCCCTTTAAAAGATGACTGCAGCAATTAAGATGCTCACATATGGGCTAATGACAGATCTTATGGATGAGTACGTCAGAATTGGAGACAGCACCGCACGGTTGAGTATGAAGAAATTTTTAAAGGCGATCATGTCAATTTTTGGTGGTGAGTACTTGAGGTCTTCAAACAGCAGTGATATAGCAAGGTTACTAGAAGTTAGACAAAGGCGTGGGTTTTTAGGAATGTTGGGTAGCATTGATTGCATGCATTGGAAATGAAAGAATTGTCCTAGTGCTTGGAAATGTATGTACTCTAGTCATGTAAATGAACTATCATTTTAGAGTTTTTAGCGTCTTACGATCTTTGGATATGGCATGCTTTTTTTTTTATTTGCCTGGGCCTCATAACGACATCAACGTACTCGATCGAACTTCTATTTTTGCTGCATTGGCCAAAGGTCGTGCTCCTCCGTGTAACTACACAATCAATGGCCACGAATACATAATGGGATATTATCTTGCTGATGGTATATTTCCTTTGTGGGCAACATTAGTGAAAACAATTTATGCTCCACATGAACAAAAGAAAAAATATTTTGCTAATTGCCAAGAGTCTGCAAGGAAAGATGTAGAGCGTGCCTTTGGAGTACTCCAAGGTAGATTTGCAATTGTGCATGGACCTGCTAGGTATTTCCAACCTAAAGTTCTAAAAGACATTATGTACGCATGCATTATCTTGTAAAATATGATCATTGAATATGAGCGTCATCTATATCTTGGGGCTAACCAGTTCATTTACGAAGCAATGGATAATACTCCAAATGAGACAATTTCGTGTGATAATATACCTGATGAGTGCACGAAAGTGCACTTTAAATACCCAATTGTTGGACTAGAATGCTAAAATTTGAATAGAAATCATAGGAATCAATTTGTATACTTGAATTTAGTTTCTATTTACTTTGGGATACACCTAAGCACATTTTTATGTTTAATTTTAGAATCCAAAAAAGAGAGAGCTAAAGCCTAGTCAAATTCAAAGCAATTTTTGAATTAGAATAATTCCCAAGAGTTTTCAACGAAGCATAACTTTTGAATTGAGCAAGACTTTCAAGTAATAAGGACTCTTAATTCTCAACATGGACTGACTTTCAATGTGGATAGACATGTGAAATTTCAACAAAGCAAGGATGCTTCAACATGAGAAGATTTCAACATTGGGATAACTTTCCAAAATATCAAATAAACGATAACTTCAAATAAGGTGGGTTTGAGAGTAATTCGGATCAAGAGAAAAAGAAACAAATCACAAAAGGAAACTGCAAGAAGTCCAAGTCCAAACGCGCTAGGAGACAATCTAAACATACTTTAGTATTTTGATTATAACTTTCCACTCACACATCCGATTGATGCGATTCTTAATGCGTTGGAAAGCTATCTTAAAGGGCTAAAAATTTGTGTTTGATAAGAATGTCCAAAGTCTAACTCCTGAAATGCATACATGGTTGCCAATCTGAGTCCTAAAAGTTGGGTAATTTTTTATGTGAGAATCAGGAAAACGTTAGGATTTCTTCTATACACTAGAGAAGCATATCATTGGGAGGGTTTTGAAGGGAGGAGGCACAGCTCTGGAGAAGGGAAAAATACCATTTTACTTTTTCTGTTCTCCCATGGAGAACTAAATATTGGGTAAAGCCTAGGGCAGAAATTGATTGGTAAAAATACTTTGAATTTATTTCAATTCATAGATTAAGTTTTATTGTTTAAGATTTTATGATTGAATTCTCTTCTTTTTTTTTAGATTTTTATAAGTTTGAGACAATTATATTAAATCTTGGTATGGTTTGATTTCGTTGAGCTATAAAATTATGTCATTGATGTGATCTTTTGCTACAATATTGTTTGTGAACATAGTGTCATCTTTAGATCTGATATTAATTTTTATATATGAAACTATGGTTGTAAAGGGGGGAATAGATTATAAAATTAAATTTGAGAAAGTAGATGAATATAATGTCATATCTTCCAATTAGGAATTTGGTGCTATAATTCTTAATTGTGTATATAATTTAGATTGAAAAAGTCAGAGTATTGGATCTGGTTGATGGAAGTCTGAAGCTTTACTTGTCTTTTTATCCGTGCTCTAATCTCATTTTAATTGCGTGCTTTAGGTAGAATTTTCATATTCTTATTATATTGTCATTTAATCGTTTTCCTTAAACTTGCATCTTTTAGTGTTTTTTCTGACTCTCTGTCGATCGATACCCTAAACTATACTATACCACCATGTAATAGTTTAAGCATAATCAAATTTTGGCACCGTTGCTGGGGAGTATGGTGCAAGAATTGATACAAGACATAATTTATTTCAGTAGTTTGTAATGGCAGTAACTTCGTTCCCTCTTTTAGCTTACTGTATTATTATTATTATTTTTCTTTCTTTTCATAGTATTTTTAGTTTTTAGTATTTTGTTATCTTGCATGCACAGATATAGAGATGTAGTGGGTAGATTTGCTTGTAGGCTTGTATTAGAGTTAGAATCAAAATTTTTAAATCATTTATTTAACAATCTATCTAGTCCCGAAGAAATGAGTGAACATGAAGATCAACTTACTAGAACTCTTCAGGATTACCCCCACCCTACACGCACATCCACACCATCATGCATCATCTTTCAAGCCAACACTCATCAACTTGATTTTAAAACATGGATGATACAGTTACTTGTCACCTTTCATGGTCATAATGCTACTTTAGGGAAGATCCTTATTTGCACTTTAGGGATTTTAGGAAGTAGTTGCAACTTTACATAGTCATAATGCTACGGATGATGGTGTGAGACTTAAGTTCTTTCATTTCTCTTTGAATGATAGGGCAAAGAGCTGGTTGTACTCACTAAGACCACGATCAATAGGATCATGGAATGAGATGACACAAATCTTCTTTAACAAATATTTTCCCCAACATAAGACCAATGCTTTGAAGATGTAGAGCTCCACCTTTGCACAAAAGGATAGTGAGACTTTGTATCAAGCTTGGGAGAGGTTTAAGGAGTTGTTGAGTATGTCTCCTCACCATGGGTATGAGAACTAGTCCTTGGTTAGTTATTTCTATGAGGGTCTTATACCTAGAGAGCGTCAATTCATAGAGATGATATGTAATGGTGAGTTTTTACAGAAAAATCTAGATGAGGCCATAGAATATCTCAATGAGCTTGCTGAAAAAGCTCACACTTGGATTGGATCTAGTGCTACTGAGAGTACAAATAGGTCATGGCCCACTGGAAATCCAAATAGTGGTGGAATTTACCATCTTAGGGAAGAGGATAACCTAAAAGCTAAAGTTGAGATGCTTACTAGAAAGTTAGAGATGTTAAAAACTAAGGATTTAAAGCCAACACACATGGCTACTCGTGTAGAGTCCTTTGGACTGTGTTTTATGTGTAGTGGGGTAGATCACCTAGCTCAAGAGTGCCCCACATTTGCTGAAATGAGGGGAATGTATGAGGAACAATGTAATACCTTAGGTATGTACAAAAAGCATTTTGCACCTTTCTCCGATACCTACAATCCTGGGTGGCGTAATCACCCTAATTTTAGCTGAAAATCGAAAAACTAGTAGCTTGCACAGCCACCTAAAGCTTACTCTGTACCGTATCATGCATTATTTTCTTCTAGGAACTCCTTAGAAGATACTTTACATGCTTTTATTGAGGCACCGGGTAAAACTAATCAAAAGCCTGAGTCTTTGATTACGCAGGTTGTTGAAGAAAACAAGGAGATAAAGAGTCATGTATCCAAGTTGATGAGCTCTTTGAGTGTGAATGAGCATGTCAAGTTCCTTTCTCAAGCTCAATCCACACCCTAAGGTCAACATATGACACAAGAACATTTGAAGGAGGTCAATGTTATTGTGACATGAAGTGGTAAATCCTTACACATCCCAACAACTGTTAAGTCAAAGGATGTTGAAAATGATCAAAGCAATGGTGGTGTCGAGCTGCCCAAGGAAGCCGAGGTAATAAAGAGCCCAATTAAGGTACAATTTCCTCAAGCTTTAAAATTGAGTATGCGAACTTTGGATCCTAGCAATGAAATCTTAGAGAACTTCAGGCAGGTAAAAATTAGCCTTCATCTTTTGCATGTTATTAAACAAGTTCCTACTTATGAAACTTTCTCGGAGACTTGTGTACTGTTTAGAGGAAGCACCATGTTAAGAAGACAACATTTCTAACAGAGCAAGTTAGTGCTCTAATTGAGCAGCGAACTCCTCCTAAGTAAAAGGACCCTGGTTGTCCAACCATTACATGTAATATTGAGAATCATGAGTTTGGGCAAGTCTTGCTAAATTTAGGAACTAGTATAAATTTGATGTCTTATTCTATTTATTTGCAGCTTGGTTTAGGTGAAATTAAGCCCACTTTTATTGTGCTTCAATTAGTTGACCGTTCAGTTAAGAAACCGCGATGGATAGTTGAGGATGTTTTAATCCACATTGATAAGTTTACTACCTTGTTATTTTTTAATTTTGGACGCTCAGTCAGTTGTTGAGTCTGACTCTAAGATTCCTCTCATATTAGCTTGATATTTCCTTACTACAACTAATGCACTTATAAACTGCAGGAATGGGCCAATGAAACTATCTTTTAGAAATATGACCATGGAAGTCAACATATTCCACACCAATAGGCAGTCCAGGGAGAATGATGAGTGCCAACAAATGTACTTAATTGATGCATTCACTCAAGAGGAGGAATTTGACATCAACATCAAAGATATGAAAGGAGTGGAGAATGTAGTGGTCGATCATCTCTCGAGACTCACATTTGAGGACACCACCAACCCCCCAACGTAAACTTAACTCCACCATGAAAGAAGTTATGAAAAATGAGGTAATAAAGTTCTTGGAGGCTGGTAAGCTTAGAAAATTTCAGTTGACCGAGTTAGAGGAGTTGAAAAACGAAGCTTATGAGAATTCTAAAATCTATAAGGCTAAAATGAAAGCGTTTCATGATAAAAATATTCTTAAGAAGATATTTAAGCCAAATGACCAAGTATACTTATATGATTCTAGATTTCACAAGCATCCAAGAAAACTTCGGTTTAGGTGAATTTACCCATTTGTAGTAAAACATGTTTTTGAAAATAGGGCGGTAGAACTAGAGGATCCTAAGGATGGCCGGGTCTTTAAAGTAAATGGTCAACGCCTAAAAATACTTATTGATAGACAAATTTCTAAAGTGGAAGACATTCCACTTGCAGACCCGGTCTATCATCCTTGACCCCACCATGCAGGTATTTTTTTTATTTGTTTATTTGCTTTCTTTTCTTTTCTTTTCTTTCTGTTCATGTTCTTTCTTTTTGTTTGTTGTTGTTTTCTTTGTTTTCTATTTGCAAGATAGTGTAATTTTGTCATTTTAGTTTGCCATCTCTTATGCTTATCGAGCTGCCCACGTCACACATCATGTGTATTCTACCATCTTTAGTTACTATCCATTTAGTTTTGATTCTTAACCATTGAGAACAATGTTTCTTTTAGTTGGGGGTGGTGCAAATTATGCATTTACAAATGCTTATTGAAATTTTGTGGCACTTTTACACGTGACATATTTTTTTTTAATTAGCATCACACGTACATCATTTCACATGTGTGCTCATTCTCATACATAACCATCTCAGTGAATTCAACAAATTCATCTTGATCATTATGCTGAGGTATTCACAGGATATCTAATGCACTCATCCAAGTTTTGTGGTAAGATGGTGATTTGACACATGTATCTAGAGCACTATTTTCCTTAAGTATTTATGTTAGTTTTGGAGAGGATTAAGAGCCAACAATGCTAAAAATTGGGATAAGTGTTCATTGATTTTTTTGAATTGGACACTTCTTTTGAGAATATCATTGCATGGTTTGGGTGTGATGGATATACTTGGGATATAATGAAGGTCAACTTAGGATTAACGTTTGAACCTTTCAAGCCAACCATTTCAATTATAAATCCCTAGTAGCCAACTTTGAGCCAAGAAACATATAGTTTTTTTTTCTTCATATACCTACATTATCCAAACCTCTCAACATTGGAGTATAACCTATACAGTGATTTTTCCTATTTTTTTTACTTCCAAATATGTACTAGATGTGGAATTCTTTTCTTTGTGAAGAATAAAAACAAAGGAAAGAACATGAGTTACTAGTTGTTCAAGTGAGTTAGCTTCAAAGGTAGAAATACCAAGACTGGGTAGAAATAGCAAAATACCAGGGTGACATAATTATTCACCAAATTATAAAAAAAATGAAAAAGAAAAAGAAAAAGAGGCATTATTCGATGATTTCAAAGACTAAAGAGTACATCAAGTGAGGAATGAGGAATGAGGAATGTGGTTTATTGAGATGTTTAATAAGATTTCTTAGGTATGTACTTGGAATTTTTTGAATCATTTTCTTGCATTCATTTTTTTTATATATAGCCTAACCTAAGCCACATTACAACCTTTTGTTTTGACTGTTCTGATCCCAAGTAAGACTATGGAAATAATGGTTAAGTTTTCATTTGTTAGTATTCCTATCATAAGATCAATGCTTGCTTGTTGCTTGTTCATAATTACCTAAATCTCCATGTGATTGTATATATACCACTTGTCAACTCCACAGAGAGAGCCCTTACATAAAACACTATTATACCTGTGAGTTATGTAGTTGAACCTTTTGTTTGAGACATTTTTTATGTTGCATGTGTTAAAGTTAGTGGTAAGATGGTTATGGCTTGGAAAATACATACACACTTTGTGCATTGTTATGGGGGGATTGATCTTGATGGGTTATTGGATTCCTTAAATTGTTTTGATATTCAAATCTGGAAAGTGTGAATTGGTGACCTATTTTTGTGATTTTCTTGTCTCTTTCATCTCCTTTACATAGAAATTGCTAGGGACTAGCAATAAGCAAGTTGAAGGGGTGTGATGAGTGCATGGAAATACCCTTTAAATACCCAATTATTGGACTAGAATACTAAAATGTGAATAGAAATCATAAGAATTAATTTGTATTCTTGAATTTAGTTTCTATTTACTTTGGAATACTCCTAAGCCCATTTTTATATTTAATTTCATAATCCATAAAAGAAATAGCTAAAGCCTAGTCAAATTCAAAGCAATTTTTGAATTGGAATAATTCCCAAGAGTTTTCAACGAAGCATGACTTTTGAATTGAGCAAGACTTTCAAGTAATAAGGACTCTTCATTTTCAAAGTGGGTTGACTTTCAATAGACATGTGGACTTTCAGCAAACTAAGGATGCTTCAACATTAGAAGATTTCAACATTGGGATAACTTTCCAAAATATTAAATAAAGGACAACTTCAAATAAGGTGGGTTTGAAAGTAATTCGGATCAAGAGAAAAATAAACAAATCACAAAAAGAAATTGCAAGAAGTCCAAGTCTAAAACGTGCTAGGAGACAATTTGAACATACCTTAGTGTTTTGATCATAAATTTTCACTCACACATCTGATTGATGTGATTCTTGATGCATTGGAAAACTATCTTAAAGGGCTAAAACTTCATGTCTGATAAGGATGTCCAAAGTCTGACTCCTGAAGCGCGTACACGACTACCAATCTGAGTCCTAAAAGTTAGGTATATGTTATGTGGGAATCAGGAAAACGTTAGAGTTTCTTTTATACCCTAGAGAAGCATATCATTGGGAGGGTTTTGAAAGGAGGCACAGTTCTGTAGAAGAGAAAAATATCATTTTACTTTTTCAGTTCTCTCATGGAGAACTAAATCTTGGGTAAAGCCTAGGATAGAAATTGATTGATGAAAATATTTTGACTTTATTTCAATTCATAGATTAAGTTTTATTTTTTAAGATTCTAGGGTTAAATTCTCTATTTGTTTTGAATTTTTATAAGTTTGAGACAAATATATTAAATCTTGATTTTCGCATAAAAATATCTGCAAATGCACAGAATTGTAACAAGTAGTAAAGTGCTTTAAAGAAAACGGATGTCGAACCCACATGGATTAATTATGCTATTGAGTACTGAAATTTACTAAATTAATTACTATTTGAAAAACTGAAATTTGAAGAATAGATTATCTAAATTAAATAGAAGAAAATAGCATTAAAATTAAGATTTTAAAGATAATAAGAATAGATCTATAGCGTTTGATTTCACCTAGCAAATTCCATACAATTTATTCTTTCTTGTTATAAAATTCTAATTATTTCAAGTTGATGATAAAAATCCCTTAATTATTCAATATTTTCTCTTGAACAATACCAAAAATATCTCCAACTAATAACTCCATATCTCTATGTGAATTTAACTAATTGGGGACTCATTAACTTTTTTAGATTTTTCTTGAAAATCACACTAATTGCAGTAAAGTATCTCTACTTTCGCTCAACTAATGATGCTTAATCCTAGAGTTTTAATCACAAATCACATCTCGGTCTCATTGCGAATCAATAGATCGAACAATAATGAGTTAGAAAATTGCAAGCATTAAGAATAAGGAATAAACACTCAATTATGAAAATATTGAAAATACGATAATTTAGAATATAAATTGTGTGTTCAATACTAGACTACACCAAAGCTCTAGAAAATAGAATTAGTTCATAATGAAATTGAAAAGAAAAATAATAAAACTAGTGTTCTTCATTAGAGTCGGTTAATGAAGCATGCGGCTCTCACCTCTGCCCTCCAAATCCACCTTCTGGAAAGAAACTTAAATGATAAACTCTGGACTATTTTTACTCTAAACTCAGACTCCCCTCCTCTATTCATCCCACAAGACGGGATTAAATAGATGTCAAAACTCAAATTCGAAAGCAAGATAAATGTGGTTACAATCGAGCCTAAAGATCTGGAAAGTAGTTTCTAAAGGTAAATGTTAACATAAAAGAAATTATCTCAGAAATAACGAAATTATATAAAATGGAAGATTCAATAATAAAAGGCTTAATTTACAGAGTTCGGAAGTATTTGGTGGTCAGTAGATTGATTGCAGAACTCGGATAGGTCCCACAAGGTAAATGCCGTGTGCATTGAATATAATTGGTCTCCTCCCCTACGGAGAGGAAAGACTCCTGACCGAGATGATAGAACCCTCTTGCCAACCTACCAAGCGGTAAAGCTGCTCGCCTTTTCTAGTTGTTGTTCATGATGTCGTTTAGGTTGGTTGATTGAGTTGGTCATTTAGAGTAGTCGCCTGGAGCCTTGCGCCAAGTCTTCTCGCCCAGAAGGTAAAATATCTCGCTTATCGTCTAACTTTTGTAGCCAATTCTGGTGGCGAATTCGTCGCGCCTTCTAGTCGCTAGTTCTGGTCGCGCCTTCTGGTTGCGAGTCTCCTCGACTCTCTTCAGATCTTGCTGCCTCGTCTAGATCTGTAGTCTCTTCTTTTGTACCAAAATGCTCTCCTTTCGCATTAAATCTTCTCATTCCTTCAAATCCAGGAAAATAAAGAAAAATATATATAAATAAAATAAAATCAACAGTATTGAAGGAAAAATGACACTTTTCATAAATAAAAAAGTAATAAAAATCACACTTATCAAATACCCCCAAACTTAAGCTTTACTCGCCCTCGAGCAAAGAAGAAAAAAAAAAACAATTAAAACAAGCATTGGTTTGATTCATAAAATTTATTGCCTCAAAGATTGTTTAAAGTCTATAATTCAAAGGAATCATTCAAGATTAATCAAGTCCAAAAGTTAATTCAAAATTCAATTCCATTGCATTATCCATCCCACATTCATGCATAACCATCATTCTCACTTCATCATTAGCTCCCTAGATAGTTTTATGCAAACAAGTAAATAAATAATGGATCTCTAATCACTCCATAGGCTTGCTTTTCAAATCACTCTCCACTAATGTAGAACATAAACTATCACCAGGGATCAATAGGTCTTTATTAAGCTTGTAATGTAAGGTTAGGGTGAGGGCTACATAGAAAATGTAGGATTCAAACAAAACAGGAGAACTTAAGTTTGAACAACAACAGAACAAATAGAGCATTCTCACTTCTAACATATATTCTCAATCATTGTAAATTTCTCAACATACATCTATTTATTGTACTTTCAAGTATCTCTCTTTTTACCCCTCTATTGGGCAGGTCAGACATTTTCTTCTTTTTTTTCATGGAAGTATTCCATACCTTTTCGATTGCATGTGTAGATGACTCTGGTCGGCCTTTTCGTGTTGGCCACACAGTAGACGAGTTGACTTTTCACACACCCAAACTTATGATTTTGATAATATGACTATAATTAACTTTACTCTTAGACCTTCTACTTCTCTTGCCTTTCATGCTCTTGTGAGTTTGTGACTTTATGTAAACTTAGTTCTTTTGAAATGTAAGAATAAAGCTCAAAGAGGTGGTTAGGGATAAAGATAATAAATGGGTAAGTTTGAAAGGCTCAATCAGTCCAAAAAAATGCCTCAATCATTTCCCTAATAATATTCTATTTAGGATTTCGCATCAAGTGTAATCAAACAAGTTCTAGAGTAAGTTGTGACCATACAATTTCATAAAATTCACATAAAATTTCTCTAGGTATGCAAAACGATTAATGATTATAAGAAGCATTCATTGAACATAGAAAATATCAAATTAAATAAGATCAAGTAAAGAATTAACAACTAGACTTAAGAAATGAGAATTGTTCATAAAAATTATAATCAATTTCAATCATATTCTTATCATTGGCTTTTTATTCATCAAACCATTCTCTTTTTATCATCATTATTATTATTTTAAATAAATAAAATAATATCATTTCCCCCTAGATTTAAATATTACATTGTCCTCAATGAGAAAAATGAAGAAAAACTAAAGCAAAGAATGAGATAAGGTAAGAGATGCTCCCCTGATTTTTTTTTTTTTTTTTGGTCTTCCAATTGAATATTTCCCTTGAAGGTGCAGCCGTGTACCCCTTGGAGATCTCCTCGGCCTCTTCGTTCCTTAAATTAAACTTGATGGAAACGGTTTGAGTTCAAGCTTGGGTGGTTCGTTAAGTGGTAGCTTTGGAAATTCAGCTCCATTAGTCTTGTCGGCCATGACCATGTCTTGGTCGCTTATTTGAAAACAAGAATGTACATCGGAAGGGAATTCCTAAAATTTAAATACGTCAAAAGTGACCTGCTCCTCGCCCTCCTCCATATCGAGTACAATGAAGTCAGCCGGAAAGATGAACTTATCAACTTTCACCAATACGTCCTCAATGAGCCCTCTCATGTATTTAATCGATCTGTCCACCAACTATAGATAGATGGTGGTAGGCTTTACTTCTACAAGAGCTAGTTCTCTGAAAACAGAAAGAGGCATTAGATTAATACTTGCACCTAAGTCATATAAAATTCTATCAAAATATGAGTTTTTTATAGTGTAAGGGATTGTGAAGCTCCCTGAATCTTTCAACTAAGGCGGCAGCTTCTTTTGTAAAATTGCACTGCTCTCCTCGGTCAGCATTACAGTCTCATGCTCCTCCAGCTTCCACTTGTTTGATAATATATCCTTATTCTTTCTTAATCTTTGCGGAAAAGGAATCGTTGGATCATAAATTGAAGGAGAATAAGTTTTAGATATAAACTCCTTGGATTTCTTGGGTTTTGCAGCCCCTTTATTCTCCTTAGTCATTTCAGTTTACTGGTCGGTCACATCCCACTCTACTTCTTTCACCTCGTACTCAACTTCCTTCAGATTCCATGTTTTTGGCAGCTTCTGCATCTCGCTCGGTATTTACTGTTTGCGGCTGGTCATATGTCTGCCCACTTTTCAATGTTATGGTTATGACATGTTCCTTTGGATTGGTCACAGTGTTGCTTTGTAAAGTCCATGTTGTCCTCTCAGAAAGCATGTTTGAGAGCTGACCGATTTGTGCCTCAAGATTGATTGCGATTGAAGCCGAGTTGTTTTGGATCACCATATCATTCTTTTGCATCACCATATCAGTATTTTGCATGTACTGCATAAATATATCCTCAAATGTCGGTTTCTTCTCTTGCTGTGGAAATTGTTGAGGTGGTCTAATTGGCACTTGGTTATTGCTCCATGAAAAATTAGGGTGATTTCTCCATCCGGGATTGAATGTGTTTCAATAAAGATTGTTTTGACGTTAGAATTGGACACGTAATGGGCTTGTTCATAATTTGGTTGGGCAAAATGATTCCCCACTTGACAATCTACACTTGAATGATTTCCTGCACAATGATCACAAACAAAATTAGTTTGAATATCATTAACATTCATCTTACCTAGTTGTTTAGATGAATTTGCCAACTGGGCGGCAATTGCGGACATAGAGTCAAGCTCAACGACGTTGACCGCCTTCTTTGGCATTGCTCTCTCTGCGGCCCACTGATAGTTGTTAGACGCCAACTCTTCCAGAAGTTCACATGTGGCTTCATGGGTCTTACTCATTAATGCTCCTCCTGCGGCTACATCAACCATAGATCAATTTGTGGGTCTCAAACCATTGTAAAATATTTGTACTTGAAGCCAAGCTGGGAGGTCATGATGTGGACACGCGCAATAAATCCTTGTATCTCTCTTATGCCTTATATAATGATTCACCCTCAAATTGGGTGAAGGTAGTGATATCATACCTTAACTTCGCTGTCTTGGCTGGAGGGAAATATTTTGTTAAGAATTTTTGTGTCAACTCCTCCTAGGTGGTGATGATGCCAGGCGGCAAAGAGTTTAACCAAACTTTTGCTTTTTCCCTAAGTGAGAAAGGAAAAAGTCTCAATCGAATCGCATCATTTGTCACTCCGTTGTATTTAAAAGTATCACAAATTTCTAAGAAATTTGCAATATGGACATAAGGATCCTCTTGTGACAGCCCCCCAAACTGGACGGTTTGTTGAATCATTTGAATGATGGCCGGCTTGATCTTGAAGTTATTGGCTTGTATAGTTGGCTACCTTACTAGATGTCGCCCCATTGACTGAGGGTATAGTATAGTCTCTTAACGCCTTGTGCTCCTAGTCGGCCATATTAAATTTAGATGAGGAGACCTCTTCTTCTTCTTTTTATTGATCTAACTTAAGGTTCTTTCAATTTCGGGATCGAAATGTGTATACTCTAATGATTTAGATCGGGACATGCACTTCTAATTCATGAAAAGAAAAACCAAACTGAGATCTAATTTAAACCAATTTTTTAAAATAAAATAAAATCTAGCTAGTATCAATATCAATAACAAATAACTAATTCCCAGCAACGGTGCCAAAAACTTGTTCTCATAAAAATATCTGCAAGTGCATAGAATCGTAACAAGTAGTAAAGTGCTTTGAAGAAAATAGATGTTGAACCCACAAGGATTAATTATGCTATTGAGTACTGAAATTTACTAAATTAATTATTATTTGGAAAACCAAAATTTGAAGAATAGATTATCTAAATTAAACTGAAGAAAATAGCATTAAAATTAAGATTTTAAAGATAATAAGAATATATCTAGAGTATTTGATTTCACCTAACAAATTTCACACAATTTATTCTTATTTGTTATAGAATTCCAGTTATCTGAAGTTGATGATAAAAATTCCTTAACTATTCAATATTTTCTCTCAAACAATACAAAAAATATCTCTAGCTAATAACTTCATATCTCTATGTGAATTTAACTAATTGGAGACTCATTAAGTTCTTTGAATTTTTCTTGAAAAATCACACTAATCACAGTAAAGTATCTCTACTTTCGCTCAACTAATGGTGCTTAATTCTAGAGCTTTAATCACAAATCACCTCTCGGTCTCATTGCGATTCAATAGATTGAACAATAATTAGCTAAAAAATTACAAGCATTAAGAACAATGAATAAAACTCAATCATAGAAATATTGAAAATATGATAACTTAGAATATAAATTGTGTTCAGTGCTAGACTACATCAAAGCAATAGAAAATAGAATTAGTTCATAATGAAATTGAAAAGAAAAAACTAAAACTAGTGTTCTTCGTTGGAGTCGGTTGATGAAACATGCGGCTCTCACCTCTACCCTCAAGATCCCCTCCTTGAAAGAAACTTAAATGAAAAACTGTGGACTATTTTTACTCTAAACTCATACTCCCCTCCTTTATTCATCCCACAAGACGATTAAATAGATGTCAAAACTCAAATTCAAAAATAAGATAAATGCGGCTACAATCTAGCCTAAAGATCTGGAAAATAGTTTCTAAAAATAAATGTTAACTTAAAAGAAATTATTCCAAGAATAATGAAATTATCTAAAATTGAAGATTCAGTAATAAGTGGCTTGATTTACGAAATTCTGGAGGATTTTGTGGTCAACAGATTAATTGTAGAACTCAGAACGGTCCCACTAGGTAGATGTCGTGTGTGCTGAATATAACTGGTCTCTTCACCTACCGAGAGGAAAGACTCCCGACCGGAATGATAGAATCCTCTCGCCAACCTACCGAGCGGTAAAACTGTTCGCATTTTCTAGTTGTTGGCCACGATGTCATTTAGGTTGGTTGCTTAAGTTGGTCGTTTAGACTAGTCGCCCAATCTAGTAGCCCGAAGCCTTGCGCCAAGTCTTCTCGCCCAAAAGGTAAAATATCTCGCTTATCACCTAACTCTTGTTGCCAATTCTTATCACGAATTCTGGTCATGCCTTCTAGTCACGAGTCTCCTTGCCTAAATCTCATCAGCTCTCTTCAGATTTCAATGCCTCTCATCGATCTGGATCTGTAGTCTCTTCTTTTGTACCAAAATGTTATTCTTTCGAACTAAATCTTCTCATTCCTTCAAATCTAAGAAAATAAAGAAAAATATATAGAAATAAAATAAAATCAATAGTATTGAAAAAAAAAATGACAATTTTCATAAATAAAAGGGTAATAAAAATCACACTTATCACTTGCTATGGTTTGATTTCATTGAGCAATAGGATTATAAATATATGATTGTGACTTAAACAGTTATTTTTCATGTCATTGATGTGATCTTTTGCTACACTATTGTTTGTAAACATAGTGTCGTCTTTAGATCTAATATTCATTTTTATGTATGAAAAATATGATTTGTAAAGGGGGAATAGATTCTATAATTAAATTTGAGAAAATAAATGAATATAATGTCATATCTTTCAATTAGGAATTTGGTGCTACAATTCTTAATTATGTATATAATTTGGATTGAAAAAGTCAAAGTTTTGGATCGGGTTGATGGAAGTCCGAATCTTTACTTGTCTTTTTATCTATGCCCTCATTTTAATTGCGTGCTTTAGGTAAAATTTTCATATTATTGTCATATTATCATTTAATCTTTTCCCTTAAGCTTGCATCTTGTAGTGTTTTTTTTCGACTCTCTATGGATCGACACCTTGAATTATACCATATCACCGCATAATAGTTAGGCGTAATCAATACCTGGATTCAAGGAGTTCATTGCGCAACATCATCATATTAGAGATAGAGGTACTCATTTTCAACTACAAGCTGACCTTATCAAGCATTTATGAAATATGCATGGCCACTCATAATTTATAAGCTAGAATGTGGAAAGACTTGTTGTTAATTGCAGTAATCGTAAAAATGTGGTCATATTAAGGAAGTTCTATTATTTAAGATAAATCTTTCATTGGCGTAGTTTAAGATAAGTAATTATATCATTAATCTTATAATTTTTTAAAAGTTCTAATTTAAATAGAAGGAAATTATTTTTGTCAATCCTATTAAATAAAAGCATAAAATTCCTCTTATATAGAAGAGCAATGATAGATACAGTCCCCATTTGGAAACTGCAATGCAAGTCTAGGTAATTTTATCTTTAAATTTTTTTTAAAATTACAAAACTATCGCTCCTGAAATGATATTTTTTCTCATTTAATAAGGGGCCTGCACATGCAGTCATCAAGTGAGGACTGCAAATAAAATTTCTCTATATAGAATTCAGAGTACGAAAAAAGGTTGCACATATTTCCTTCTTAAAAGCAAGAGAAGGCTTTCAATCATTTGCAAGCTCTATATTTCAGTGTTATGGACACTTGCTTTTTCTATCTTTGAATCATATGGTCATAATAGCATTGAACTTAATGCGCGCATTTACTAAACCAATTTATTCTTCAAAACTGACTTTGAAACAAGGTGCTCAGAGCATCCCATCCGGATGCCTAAAGCACTATTATCTCTAAATTATAGGAAAAATTTTAGGGAAAAGGTCAAAAATCATCTCCCATCCCATATTTTAGGATTTTGATTTAGGAAATGAACAGTGGTTCCCTAAATAACCCTATTCATCCCCTAAATCATTTTTTATTAATATTTTATTCAAATACATAAAATAAATTATTTTTTCAATCAACTACATTTTCTCTTATACTCATATTTATTATATTTTTAAATAATATTTTTAAAAATAATTTAAATAATTTTAAAAATATTATTAAACCCTTAAAAAAATAATTTAAATTTTTGTTTAAAATATTCACTATAATAATAGTTCAAAACATAAGAAAAAATATTAAGTAGTTAAGTTTGAAAATGGAAGTGAGAGAAAAAAGTAATAAAGAAATAATAGAATAATATTATTTTAATAGAATAGGGAAATGATAGGGAATGAGATGTAGAAGGTTTTTTAAAAATGAGTAAAATTTAGAATAAAATTATAGGGAGTGCCCTTTTTAGCTAAAATTTAGGAAAAAATTTAGGGAATCGGATGTGAATGCTCTCACACACAGCCTAGCAAGATATGATGGCAGACCAAGTATAATATACAAGCTTTTTCGAAGTACATTTCTGTCTGCATACAAAACCAACTAGTATAATAGCATTCTTCAAGACTGACTTCGAAACTTACAAAACCAACTTAAGAGTATAATATGATACAAAACCAACTTACAAAACCAGCTAGTATAATACCAACTTAGCATAGAGTATAATATAATAGCATTCAATAGCAGACCAAGTACATTTTTGTCCTAATATAAAGAAATGTGAACTAACAAAAAAAAAACCCCTCCACTAGGTTGCTGCCATGAGGAAAAATCAGATCAGAAATTCCCAAAGCATCCCATTCTTAGAAGCTACCCAAAGCAACCCAAAGTCCAACCACCACTTCAGTCAAGTATGTGGAGGAACCTTAAAAGACACTAGAAACTAACATTGACTGAATCTGACAACAGACTTTGTGAAACTGGAAATATTGAAAAGCTGAACACTATCAAAGTCAAGTGACCAAGCTAAAACACTTCAATGGCCAACAAAGCAGCAACCTCCCTTACCAAAGCGGCACTTAATATAGCCAACTTAACAAATTAGTACTTAATATATCCATGAGGAAAAATCACACACAAGTATAGCCATGCACAAAACCAACATAAAATCTGAACTCAATCTGGAAAAATCTGAAATCAGCCCACAAAAATCTGAAATCAAAACATCTTGTAAATTAAATCCAACCCACCAGTCCACAAAAGTTCCAACAAACTTAACAAACAGCTTACTCAAGTTTCTACTACCAATGTGACCCACAATGCAAAAAGTTACAACCACCCTACAAGATCCTTAACCTCTCCAGCATGCTATTGTTGAAATCAAATCACAATTCCAAAATAATATCATCCATTTCAAAAAAAATAAAAAATTCAGATCTAATAGTTGCTGCCCAGCCACTAAAATCTGGAAATCTGAAATCAGCTCAACAGTTACACACCTCCATGAGGTGTGGATGGAGATTTCTCGGATGTACCTTTGGAATTATTCAAAGATGCCTCATAAATTTTCCTCTGAATATTAAGGAAGTAGTCTTGCTGCATGGCATTCATGCTCGCAAGATCCTTGCTCATCATCTCCGCCTCAAACCTTTTCTTCTCAAGTTCCAGTTGTGCACCTCTATCGCGATTTGCCTTCATCACCCATGCTCTCCTCTCTACCATGCACAACCGTCTATCCTCGGTCATCCTAGCTAATGCCATGTTGAACTTAGCATCACATGATTCACAGGACTTCCACTTCCTCAAGTTTTCTTTCTCAGCTTTTTTGCCTGGAGGTCTCTCAATAAGAATCTCCACGTTCTCCTCCACAGCGTCGTCGACAACTTCATTTTACTGCTCATTGACTGGATGTTTATTGTGTGACCTTCTCCTCGTATTCAGTGAAACCATGTGTTGCTGGCATTTGGGTTGGTGTCTCAAAAGACACCAACAATGCTCCATTGTGAAGTTCGCCTTATCCATCTCTTGGTACATAAGTTTTTCCTTTTCAATCTGGAAAGGTGAAACAATATTGTAAAAAAATAAATCTTACATACATAATTGCAATATTAAAGGAAAATGGTACGTACCTAGTCTTGCTCGGTCGCACCACTCGGGTGCAATGATTCTACCTGCACTAAAAATACACAAAACTTATTTGTGCATTTCTGGATCATGGACCAGCGATTGATCAATGACCCGACAGAACGGTTCACAGTGTTTGGTTTTTGATACTCGAGATAAAATTTTGAAATTATGTCCCACATCTAAGTGGATTTTTTATCAGTACCCTATATGACATCAATGCTAATGTTGAGCCAAGTGCAGACAAGGAGGTTATCCTCCTCTAAAGTGAAAGAGGCACCTTTTTGAACTTTTTTTGCTGGAGGCCTCTATTCACCGCCAAGGGGGGTTGCTTGGACCACAATATTAGCATGTTGCATATATGTTGGAGAGCTATTACAACCTTCTCCTCCACTTTGTAAGAAAGTGGTGAAGAAGGGGTCCTGATCGAATGGAGTGTCCGTCCTTTAAAAAGTCATAATTTATAAGGAGTCAGTCAAAAGAATAACAACTGTCCAGTTATGTATAAAATGTCCACCCTCCAGCCATGAGGAGTAGATTATAGCAATTGGAGGTACGGGTTGTAGATTTCCAAGATGCAAACATTGATATGTGGTGTGAAGGATATATTAATATACAAGCTAAAATACTTATGAATGTATTAAACTCTAGTCTGCAATTAGAATTCAAAATACAAACGTGACCTCTTTCCTGTTAGTTGACATCAAAACTGGGAAGATGTAAGGCCTAAAGCAAAAATTTCTGTTTGTTACATACCAATCAAATCATGGAATATTTTCTGTGTATATGCTAACAATTAATTATGATAAGTTGTTGGTCCTAAAAAAAATCTAACAAGTTCTTTGACTAGAAGCAATCATCTACAGCGGAGCAAGAGAAAGACAGGTAATGCCAGTTCAATTATCTATGCCTATTAAGACAAGAAACCTGCCACAATAGAGTGCAGTTGGGTTGGATTTGGATAATGATGAAATAAATTTAGATGCATAAATTCAATCCCATCTTATTGAAATAGTATGCAGAGAAAAGGGTTAGTCAATCAATTGCTAGTTTTAATCAATGAAAAATTTTAATAATTGTTGTTGGCAATGAAGTTCAACAATGGTTTTGAGTAAGTATTGGATATTGTCTTGTTGGTCAGCAACGACATTAGCGACACCATCATATTATTGGGCAACCACAATAAGTAGCTAATCTTTGTCCAAATATTCTAGTCCCTTTTTTTCCCTTTTCTAAGATTATTGGGCATTCGATAATCTTGTTCTGTCTCAGGCTGTTCACCCGACCCGAGAATTGACATTCCGACCCGACCGATTCAATGATGTTTCCGTTTACTCGTTTACCCGAATACCCGACCCAAGATTTCGGAAGAAACGGGTATTCCGACCCGGTTTTTTTTTTTTACAACACACAAGGGCGACCCATTGTGCATTTTTTTTTATAATTATTTATTATGTTTTTTTTACATTATTTTCCTTTTTCATTTTCTTCTCAAATTATTATTATTTTTTTCTTATAATTTTCTAATATTAAGTTTTCATTTTTCTGAATATTTTTCTATTTTTTAGTTTATAATGTTAATTAATTTGATTTTTTGAAAATTATTTATTAAAAATAATAGGAGAGCATCATTCAGACAACCAACATCATAAGACCTAGGATTTTATAATTTATTCTCATGTTGAAGGAAGTGCTCAGGAATGCATTGGTCTGAAGAAGTCATTAGTTTATTACAGAGGAAGCGTTGGAAAATGTGGCACTAAAACTGATTGGATGATGCATGAGTTCCGTCTCCCATTACTTTTGCCTTTAAAGAAAACGAAAATCAACCCAAAAAGAAAATGAACCCAAAGTACCTCAGATGGCTCCAGATGCGCGCCTCACGAGTCCAGAAAGCTTTGGCAAGATGGCAAAAATAGCAGCCTTCAGATGCGACTGCAAGAGTGTTGCGAGGGAGAGAGTAAAGCTGCAAGGGAGAGAATGACTGAGAGCTGCGATGGAGAGAGTGATTGAGAGCATCGAGCGAGAGATAGGAGAGTTACTGCCTTACTGGTATCGGGTAGGGTAAAATCAATTAGGTTTTTATATAGATCGGGTATTAACCGTTTAAAAAAGAAAACGGGTTCGGCTAACCGGTTCCATTTATTATGCCAACCGGGTCGGGTCGGGTTAGGAAATCGACCGGGCCGGGTAAGCAGTTTTTTTGAACAGCCCTAGTTCTGTCATCCATATTATCACTCGAGAGATAAAAAGATAAAAGAGTACCCCCATCATCTTCTCTACTTTCCCTATAAAGCTCCATTTAAAGGGTGGAACTGCAACCTAAAATATATGCATGCAATCTACAAAAGAGAGGGCGGTTTTGAAGATGAAGTTTTGTCAAAAGGAGATTCCTATAAGACAAATTTGTTTCTTTTTCTTGCATGGTGATGCCAAATATATCTAACCATTGATACATTGGTAGTTGGAAATGTGTGGTTTACAAGTGCCCTTCAAAATCAAGCCACTTTAACAGTATTTTCAAGAGTAAGATTCCAATGTCTAACAAAAGTTGATTACATGCATGCCATCTTAGTACAGTAACAAATACTTTCGTGTTTTGCAAAATTTGTTCCTAGGACACAAAAGTGAAACTTTGAATCTCTCAAATCAACATACTCTTGTCTCCACATTGAAATATATACATATAATTAACCAGTCAACCGAGGGAACTCCACTGGACCTTTTCCACGTGTCGACGCCAAGTATTACAGGAACAACCCAACCAGACTTCATGCCAGATATTTATGCCACATACTAGACCACATACCAGATACCAGAGCAATACATATCACAAATTGTAAGCACAAATCACAAATCAGATCACATATCATACCACAACACCACAGATCAAATGAGTTTCCAAAAAAATCAAACAATACAAATAAAAATAAAAATAAAACGAGGCAAAGCATGAATTTTTACCCTTGCCACACAATAAAAATCGAGATAGAGCGACTCGGAGAGGCAGTCTAGGGCAAAACTCTCAAGTCCCAACCCAACGATGCAACCATAAATTTTTTATGTCGAGATTCTATCCCCAATCGATTGTCCCTGCTGACTGCTCCTGACCTAAGCCAACAGAGAAGAAATTGATTCCTTCAAACAAAGAAATAAGCAACGAAATTGAAAAAAAAAAAAAAAGAAAAAATGGAGAGAAAGGGAGAGAGGGAGTGTCGGGCTCAAGAGGGAAGAGAGAAAGAGAGAAAGTGAAGAGAGAAAAAGGAGAGAAAAAATTGAAAAGGAAACAGATTCACTGGGTGTTGGGAGGGAAGAAAGGGAGGGGAAGAGAAAGGGGTGCTGGGAGAAAGGAAACGGATCCATGGGCGAAAAGGGGCAGAGCAGTTGGACAAAATAATTTTGTAATAAAATAATGGGGATAGCTATCAACAATTACTCCAAACATAGAAATGAATTTGAATATGGAAAAATATTTATATATGTCCCACACCGGCACACACTCAACATATTGAGTGTAAAAAAAAAAAATAATAATAAGTGATGTGGTGTGCGCAGGTGTGGGGTAGATGTATAGCATTTCCCTTTGAATATATTGTAGCTCAAAGTATGTCATTCTAATGTTTACCGAATCCAATGCAACGATTGTAAAGAGAAACCATTCAAATTTTGGCGAGAAATAGGGTAGATTTAGATGTTGAAGTGAGTTAAGTTGAGATAATAAAATATTGTTAGAATATTATTGTTTATTATTATTATTATTTTGGGATTTGAAAAAATTGAATTGTTTATTATATTTTATATTGAGATTTGAAAAAGTTGTAATGATAATTTGAGATGAGTTGAGATGAACTCAACTTCCAAACGAAGCCGTAGTGTTTAACGAGACCGATGCCACTGGGCATCATGCCAGTGCTCTAATGTGGACTTTAAGGTCCTTCTTCATCTCTTGCCAAATAAAGTCAACCCTAGCCTTGTGTAACGATTTCAGGTAACCAGCATGTCTTCCATAAGGGCTATCATGTATGTAGTGTAGGACTTGGGTCTTGAATGGTGAGTTTTTTCACAGATAAATCCTTCCCTTTTTTAATAGAAGCCCATTCACCAGAGAGAACCCCTTGTCAGCCATTTGGGCTTGTGATGACCCTTGAACAAATTCAGAGAGTTCAGAGACAGTCCTATAAGATGTCTTCAGATTCTGTAGTCACATAGGACCTAAGATTGTAATCCCAGCTAAGGATCATTCCTCTCGGTTCTCTGTTTGTCTGGACAAGGCATTATTAGCCTTGTTTTCCCTCCCCTTCTTGTACTCAATCACAAAATCATAACCCAACAGTTTGCTAATCCACTTCTATTGAGAGGATGTCACAATTTTCTGTTCCAATAGGAACTATAGGAAGTTGTGGTCAATAAGGTAGGGATCATCAAAACACCAAACCATCCAATCTAGGTCTGTTCTAATAATAAATGCCTTTCCTACTAAATAAGACCTCCATTTCTTCACTGCATACACCAAAGCTAGGAGTTCCTTTTCATAGGTCAATAGGCCCAAATCTTTTCCCTTAAGATTATGACTAAGGTAGGGTAAGAGTCTACTCTCCTGCATTAATATAGCCCCAATACCTCCCCCTTAGGCATCATACTCGATAAGGAAGGGCTTAGAAAAATTAGGTAAAGTCAGAACTAGAGGTATGGTCATGGCTGTCTTTAACCTTTCAAAGGCCTGAGTGTTGTCTCAGTCTATTGGAAGGAGTTTTTCCTTAGTCATGTCGTGAGTGGGGCAGCCAATAACCCATATTGCTTGATAAATTTCCTGTAGTAGCCCATGAGGCCCAAAGATCCTCTTAAAGACTAAAGGGATTTTGGTTGGGGCCAGTTAAGCATTGACTCGATCTTGGAAGGGTCGGCCTTCATCCCTTCTGCTAAAACCAAATGCCCAAATAATCAATCTTTTGGCAACCAAATTTGTATTTACTCTTCTTGGCAAAGAGGGAGTGTGCAACAAAGGTTTCCAGCACTAGTGTCAAGTGCACCACAAGTTCTTCCTTAGTTTTGCTGTAAACCAAAATGTCATACAAAAACACAATCACGAACTTCCTTAGATAAGGCTGAAACACCTCATTCATTAGCTCTTGGAAGGTGGCATAGGCATTTGTCAACCCAAAAGGCATCACTTGGAATTTGTAATGGCTGTGGTGGTTTCTAAAAGCTGTTTTGGGTACATCCTCCTTCTTGACTCTTATTTGATGATACACTGACCATAGGTCCAACTTAGAAAAAATTATAGCTCCTTGTAGCTCATCGAGTAGCTCATCTATGACTGAGTGTGACGCCCCCAATCCCCACTTGGGATGGAACGGAGACATAGAGTTTCAGGACATGTAACACAAGATTACATATCCCCGTTCATGACAGTTAATATGCAATATATCATAGTATGCAACTAGCAGTATGGCTCAGTAAGTAATTTCGTCATCATTTTTCAAAAGATATAATTTATTCATTAAAATTTTATCATAAACTTTCATCATCATAGACTTACATCATTATCTTAATTAATAACATAACGTGTGGTAATGTCACAGTTCCCCATATGCACTGTAAGTATTTACCGGTGACCGTAGTATAATTTACGTTGAAAATACATTGTCTATAGACTCGTTCTCAATGCATTGGTAAATATAACATAACATCATAAAATTCATGAGGTATACACCCACCATCGTTAGGTGTCATAACATGTTGACTTCGCTCCGGCGTTCTTTAAAAAGAACACATTCGAAACCTGTTGACTGTTCTTCGTCAATCTAGGGGTTACCACTCTATTATTAAACACTCTAGAGTGGACAGAGGAGTTCCACCAGGATAATTTTCTATCCCGGCCTTTGGGGTCGTGACAAAATGATTTTCATGCTATGCTTTTAAAAAAATATTTTTCATGACATGTGCATATGTAGTAAATTTCATGTAAAAAATAATATATATAAATGTAATATGCAAAAATGGTGAAAATGTCATATGTTATGTAAGTATGCACTCAGTGTGTCATATAACATGATAATTTATAAACAAAATGATAATTGAAGAATAAATAAAGCATTTATCAATAATTGATAAGAAATTTATCAAGGTGTAAGTTAGAGGCCAACTTACAAACTTCCAGGGAAATTCGAAATTAGCGTTGTAGCTGCGTAAATCGTGTGTATACTAAGTTAGGGTTAATACTCTTATGGATAGGTTCAAAATCAAAGGGTTAAAAAATTAGATATTTACAAAAATACCCCTAAACTTTCAAAAATTGCCATTTAGGCCCTAAATTTTTACTAATTGCAAACAAACTCCAAATTTAACCCAATTTCATGAACTTCATAATTTTGGCATTCTAAAACCATCTATGCCCTTAGATTCTCAAAATTCAAAGTGGAACTTATCCAATTAGTCTCAACCCGTGGCATGCATCCTAGTTGATGCCTATGTGTATTTTCAACTATTGATCCCTATGAATGCATGCATATGAGATTTTCTTTAATCATTAATGATCACTGACATCTTTAGGGACATTATGAAGTCTAATCCTTGAGTAATAAAGTTCATCCCAACACTTAATCAAAGCTAAGAAATCCTTAATCACCAATATGCTTAAAACTGATTCATGCTTGATGATCAAAACAAGATAGATTTAAAACTTATGATGACATGCTTCTAATTACAAATTTAACCTTCCATAATCATGTTAGGATAATTATAGATCATATCAAATCATGCTTAGGACATTCCATAACTAAATTTCTAATTAAAAACATTCAATCATTCAAACCTTCCTTTAATTGATCCAGTTTTGCATTAAGCATCATAACCTTATCAAAAATCAACCAAATTTCGTACCATCACTTGGAAACAAAGCTTGACATGCTAGTTAAGATCAAAAGAAAGAAAACTTACAAATTTCTTGGCCTTCCAAGCACCCTAGAGTGCCTTACACAAGAACACTAAAAAACTCACCAAAACTCACTCGGTTTGCACTCTTTTGATCTCTAAGAGGGGTAAATGCTCTCAAGGCTCAAGATGATGCTTGGAGCTGTGGTGTGGGTGAAATTAGAAAGGGAGGGAAGTATTTATAGGTGGCCAAGGGGTGAGGGATGTTGGTTTGGGTGCTTGGTGCTTGGTGATTGGGAGAAGTGGGAGGTGCTCAAGTATAGAATATTTCCAGATTTGCTTGCATGAGCTTAGGTCACTTGTGCAGAATGAAATAGTGCCCTAAACCACCATCATTTCCTCTCCACAGTAGCTGCAAGGGTCCTGTAGATGACTCCAGGTCGTGGGGCATCATTTGGATGGTAGAAGATCCCTCAAACCACCTTGAAAACAGGTGGATGAAGGTGGTTTTGTAGTGGTAGAAAATCGGTTCGGTTTGGATCTTTTTGGGTAGCAAAAATGAGTCAAAATCCTTCATGATGGTCATGAGACTTATTGGTGATTGGGTGGAGAAGGAGGTGGCATGGGGTGATGGTGCAAACCATGGCAGGAGGCTGGTTCAAATTCAATCCAAATGATTCCTACACAAACTAGACCCAGGTGCACCCGATTTGGTTCTTTGAGTTGGTTGATGCAACCAATTTCGTCCAAGATTCAAACTGAGTTTTGGAGGGTCTCATGAGGTGTTTAAGGACCATATTACCCTTGAGGATAAACCACAAAAATGTTGGGCCCAAGGGTAAAATAGTCCAAGCATTAGAAAGGGCAATGCACAAAACCGATTGAAGCATGGTTAGGGCTTGCTATGTTATTTTTCTTAATGACATGTGGAATGGTTTAGAAAGGGCATTAAAATAGTCTAATCATGATTTAAGGGAGTATTAATTCAAGAAAATTTGAATTAAAAAGTTTAAGAAAAGATTAAGCATGATTAAGTTTCAAAGTATAGCTTAAAGTGCACTAACCTCAAGTATGATGGTTAATGTCCTTAGCAAATTTTCAAAACTTAATTTGGGTACTTTGAGTGTGATTTGGGTTTAAGGAAACCAATGGTATGATGTATTGGGCCTTTGGTTTTTGAATAGTAAAATGAGTCCAAACATGGCTTTGGGCAATATGGGCTTGAAAAGGGCCAATGGTACAATCTACACAAAAGGCCTTATGCCTTCCTATACTTGGGCCAAGACTAGCCTTGATTTCCAAAGGGCTTGGCTCAAGGTTTCTTGGGCTAGGCCCATGAATGCACTTGGGTCCTAAAAGCCTCACCAAAATTACTAATGGACTTACCTATCTAATCCTTAGCTTATTAACACAAAGTACCAACATTAATACTAATCCCACTATCAACCTTAATGAAAGTGATTAACCCAAAAATAAAAACTTAATCTAGAGTACTTAAGGGTTAATCAAGAGTTAATTAAGCGGGGTGTTACACTGAGATGAGGAAGTTATCCTTGATAGTTTTCTTGTTTAGTGCACGGTAGTCTACACATATACGCCAATTGCCATCTACCTTTTTGACCAGTAGCATAGGGGATGAGAAAGGTGATTGACTCAACCTAATAACACTAGCTGCCAGTAACTCTTGCGCTATTTTCTCAAATTCTGTCTTATGGGAAAAGGAGTATATATAGGGTCTAACAGATATAGGTGCAATCCTTCTTTAAGGTTAATAGGGTGGTTAAAACTCCTCTTAGGAGGCAGCCCCTTTGGTTCCTCAAAAACCTCATTAAACCTACCCAAAATTGTCTGTAAGTCAGAAGGCACCATTGCTTAGGTTCCAACTCACAAATTTGAAGGAGTATTCCTCTCCTCTCTACTATAGTTAACTGTGAAAGTTCCACCCTATCTATGCACTCATGAGGCCTGGGGTTCAAACCCCTAAGGGTTATGGATTTCTTTCAACAGTGAAGGTCATAGTTTGAGAAGCAAAATCCCATAGCACTGGATCCAAAGTCCTCAACCATTGCATCCCAAGACTATGTCACAACCACCAAGGGGTAGTAAAAATAAATCAGTAGAAAATATCTACCCTTGCACCAAAAATTAGTTTCCTCTAGTTTGCCTCCACTTCTTATTCTTTCCCCATTGGCCACCCTTACTTCAATTTGCTCCATAGAATTAATAGCCAGCTTAGCCTTAGAAATAATGTGGGGTTCAAAAAGTTGTGGGTACTTCATGTGTCTATAAGAATTACCACTTGATGTCCCTTCATCCTGCCTAGCACTCACATGGTTCTTGGGTTGACTGACCCAACAATTGCATGGAGTGATATTTCAAGTGTTTCTCCCCCTACATTCTGCACAACTACTTCTCCTCATCCTGGTGTGGCTCCTCATTATCCTCTTCAATTAATTCATTCTCTAGTGAGAATTCCATCCCTTCCATAACAAATAGTTTGGCCCTTCTACATTTATGATTGGGGCTCCATTTCTCATAAAAACAATAACATAGACCTTTCTCTCGTCTTTCCCTTATCTCATTAGTACTCACCAGTTGAGTGGGTAGGGTTTCCTTGGAAGGAAAACCCTTAGCAACCGTGAAATCTTTCTTGATTGTAGGAGACATTGACCCTGAGCCCCCTCCCCCACTGTATGTACCTTGGGAACATGTGTTGTAAAAGTTTCCAGGTCTAGTTCCTCTCTTAGTGCTGTTAACATATTCTTCTTGAATTTTTGCAAGCCCAAAGGCTGAATTTAAGTTGTGGGGTTTAAGCATCCTCATGGGAAGCCTTATCTCATCCTTTAGTCCACTAAGAAAACAACTAAGTTTATAATTCTCAAAAACTCCTCTAAGACGATTAGAAAGACCTCAAATTGGGTCATGTAAGTTGAAACAGTTGAAGTCTGCCTTAGTCTAGTAATAGCCTCCATGGGATCATCATATGATGAGCTGCCAAAACGAATTTGCAAGGCCTAAATAAAGGATTACCATGTATGGAAGCTCCCTGCCTCCTTAGTATCTTGAAACCAAACCAAAGCATCTCCTACCATATAAAAGGAAGCCATTAAAACCTTTTGTTGATATGGCATTGGGTGCATGGCAAAGTAATGGTTCACTTTGTAAACCCAACCAATGTGATTTTTCCCATCAAATCTGGAAAAATTGAGTTTGATGGAGTGAAATTGCATTTTCCCAGAGCTCCAGAGCCCTCTGTTTTCACTTCTTCATCTTGGTTTCTATGGTGAGTGTGTCTCAAATGGGTATGAGCCCCATTCATGGTCTTTAACAGTAGATCCATTTTTCTCACTAAATCATCCTAAGATTTCTGTTGACCCTTTACTCTCTGTTCTTGCAGTGTTGGTGTTGTTTCATTCTTAATACTAGCTTCTCAAGCTCCTTAAGTCTTGTGCCCTCTGCCATTGTAGAACGTTCCAGTCTCAGGATCTTCAGCTCTGATGCCAACTTTGTTACGGTTCTACTTTAGATCTAATTTATGAGAAAAACTATAAAGGAGATTTGTAAGAGAGACTCTTTTTTGAGAAAATCAACACCTCCAATATGGCATTAGCCTTGTAATTGTTCTTCATGATACTTTCCCAGAACATTCTACCAAACTTGTAACAGAACACAAAACAAACCAAAGCAGAAATGACTAAAATGCTCTTAAAAGAATAACGGGCCATCTAAAGACAAAAGACTATCTACTACACTCTAAGACAAGCCCATGTTTATTACATAACTACGCATAACGGCCCATGGCCCAGCCCATCAGAATACTCTTCTCTATCCCATCTTCAGTTCCGAGGTCCGACACGACCAAACACTTCAACTCTTCTATCTCCTTCTCGAAGTCCCTTACACAGAACTGCAAAATGGGGAGTTTTCGAAGAAGTCTGATCGGCGTGCACCGAATCCTCAATTCCAATAGAAGCTCCGTCGCAGCCCCTTCCTCTCAGGCCTTTTTTGGGCCTCGATATCCTGGGGTTTCCTATTTTTCTTCAATCAATAGCAACGATACTCTGTCGTCTGATATCGATCTCTCCAACGAAGAGAGTAAGAGACGCTTGTTTAACAGTCTGTTATATAGGAGCAAACAACGAGGCTTTCTGGAGCTGGATTTGGTTCTAGGGAAATGGGTGGAGGAGCATATTCATTCCATGGATGAGAAGGGTATTAAAGCTCTCGTTCACGTCCTTGACCTGGTATTCTTCTATGTTCCTTTCTCTTCTCTTCTCATGCTTTAGCTTTGATCATAAGCCATTTACATTTATCATTGATACCATTTATCTTTTTAGCAACAAGAGGAGATTCCTCTGATAATTCAAATGATTAAATTAGGTCTAACAAGAAGAGATTCCTCTTAGACTAAGATTAGAGCCTTTATTGATTTTTTTCTTAGGGGTAAAATACTTGCTGGTTTCCTTGGACAGCTTACTCTGCGATTCTATTAGAAAATGAATTACTTCTTGGGAAACAGAGACTAAATACTCAATGCATTGACTTCTTACACTGGATATGGTGTATCTGGTCTTCAGGAAAATCCGGATCTCTGGAAGTGGCTTACTGGGCAAGAGCGACCCCCCGAATCAGTGAAAATAAATCCTGTGAGACATGATCAAGATATGAAAATTCAATTATTTTTTTCTCTTTGCTTTTCTTCTTATTTTTTTTTTCTAGAAACTGGTGTACTTCCATTAAACTACTCACATTTGACTTTTCCTATTTATTTGAATTCAATTTTCTCATTCAATTTATTCGATCTTATAGGTGTTTGCTGCAGTGCATGACAAGGTTCTGAACAACCTCAAAAGTCATTCCGCCCCGGAGACACGAGCAATACCTGGACAACCATGGGTAAGGGGGTGGGAAGATATGAGGAAAGGTCGAGACGGTCCTATAGCAGGGAATCAGTAGTTCTGCGAGCAAAACTGAGCTATGTTTTGAATAATGCGTTTGTCCCCTCCACTGGAGGAAATAAATAAGATGTGTTTGTTATTTTCGTTTCTATTTGTTCTTCCCATGTCTAGTTGTTTTTAAAAATAAATAGCTTTAGGGAAACCAAACTGCAATGGAGCCTTGCCTCTAGGCCAATGTGGTGTAATAAATCATATATATTTGGCCTATGTTCTGTATCCAAAGTTGCTTATTCTAATGTAATATGTCATATATTTTGGTTCAAATGTGCTAGTCTTGGTAATTCGTCCTACAATGGAAACCGTATTTTCTTTATGTTCTGTTCTCTGGAACTTTTGACTTTTAAATGTGACAAAAACTTATGCTACGAGAACAGAAAGTAGAAGGAAGAACAATTGTCAAATGCTAGTGCTGATACAGTTTCCAGCCTATCGACAAAGTCTTCAAGGCTCTTTCTTTCTCCACCTGCAACCCAAGAAGATTTGGTGGCTGCTCCTACTTCAAACACTCCGAAAATCAAGTATGTTACCTTGTGAGATCTTAGGAAGAAGAAAATGACAATCTTTTTTTAACTTATTTTCTCATGGGGTCTGGTTGTATTTATAGGCTATCAAGGCAAACTGGGGTAGCCCTTTCCTGCTCCTAAAAAGGTTATCTGTTGCCGTTTAGCTTTACATTCTCCATGACAGAACAGCACATCGCATTTAAGGTTCCCCAGGCTTTATGTCTTTTGTATTAAATGTGTCAATAGGTCATTTTTGCGTTAACACTCTTATGACCAGTTTCGTTATGGGCAACTTAACTTTCATTAGTTTGACGTAACTTATCTCGTCGCTTAGGATGCCAACGCTCCTCGACTTTGTCCTCAAGCATTGGGGGTGGGGGAGGGGCACCCCTTCCTTGCGCTGTGGTGAGCACTCCTCATCACGAGGACCAGAGCGAGGATCCCTATGACAAGATCCCTTGGTGGGGAGCACTCTTCGGGGCGAGCATTTCTCGCTTCGAGGTCCTTTTGGTGAGCACTCCTTGGAGCTTGAGAGTGAGGATCCTTGTGTCCATAGGAAGAGATACTCTTATCGCTCTTTTCTACTGTTCTATTCTACCGTTGTGATTTTTTATTTTATTTTTAATTTTTTTACTTAATGATTAAAGAAGTATTTTTTAATAATATTGTGATTTTTTATTTTTTTAAAAAATATTTAAAAGTGTTAAAAAATACATGTAAAAAAGTATAAAAAAAAAAAAATTACAATTTGCCTAACGATAGCTCCCAGCAGGAGCTTGGAGCGGTGGACGTAGCACGTCCCTATGACCATATCCCTTGGTAGGTATTGAATGGGTAAAAAGGATCGAAAGGACTTGCACAATAAATGCTTGACAACATTACTTAAAGGAATAAAACCTTATTGAAAATGTATTTCTCTTGTACAGTGAGTACTCAGTCACTGAGTATTTATAGACAATTTCCATAACATAAAGAATACAGAGATCAAATCTACACTGTACACCTCAACACAATCAGTTTTACCAATTTCTTCGAGAGTCTTCCTTTCTTAGCATTTTGCAATTGGTTATTTAAGAGTTGAGTCATGCAAGGCTTTTTGGTAATTCATCGTGGACCTTTGCTTCAATAGCCCCCCTCGCTCCAACTGGTACCGGAGAGATGGTAAGGCAGGAGTGTAGTAAATTGAATCGTACTGGTGAAAGTAACTTTGTGAGAATGTCAGCCACTTGGTCTTTGCCAGGAACAAAGGAGACTTTAAGGGTCTTGGCAGCTACACGATCTCTTACAAAATGAAAATCAAGTTCCATAATGTGGGTGGATCAGGAAGAAAAATGGCCAATTCTTTTAATAAGGATTGAATCCATAAAAGCTTACAAGTGGTGTTAGCCACAGCTTTGTACTCAGCCTCCGTAGAAGACTGAGCAATAGTAGGTTGCTTTTTAGAGACCCGTGAAATCAGATGAGAACCAAAATAAATGCAAAAACCACGTTGATTTACGATCATCAGGGCAACCCGCCCAATCTGCATCCGAGAATGCAGTGAGTTTAGGAGAGGAAGATGGTGAAAAGTGAAGGCCAAAGTTGGTGGTAAGTCGAAGATAGCATAAGATACGCTTGACGGCTTGCCAATGAGGAACCTGAGGGCAGTGCATAAACTGGCACACTTTGTTCACTGCAAAGGATAAGTCAGGTCGAGTAAATGCTAAGTACGGAGGCTCCCTACGACACTTCTATATAGGTGAGGGTCTTCAAATGAGGGACCATCAAGAGCAGAAAGTTTAACATTGGAACACATGGGAGTAGACATAGGTTTTGATTTCTACATGTTGGTCCTGTGGAGAAGATCATTAATGTAACGGGATTGTGACATGTATAAACTAGAGGAGTTGCGGCAGATTTCAAGACCCAAGAAAAAATGCAAGACACCAAGATCTTTGACAGGGAAATCAGAACGAAGGGAGGAAATAAAGTTAGTGATCAATGATTGACTAGAGGCAGTAACAATAATATCATCAATGTAAACAAGTACATAAATGGAATGAGAATTAGAAGAAAAAATAAAAGGGGATGAATCAGAGACAGAGGCATGAAATCCTAAGGATAACAATTTGGAACTTAACTTGGAGAACCAAACCCTGGGAGCTTGCTTCAACCCATAAATGAACTTACGTAATTTATAGATGTAATGAGGGAAGTTAGGATTAACAAACCCGATAGGTTGATGCATGAACACATCCTCCTCCAAGTCTCTGTGTAAGAAGGCATTTTGTATATCGAGCTGATGAAGAGGCCTGGTGACAGCAATCGAAATGAGAAGCCTGATGGTTACATATTTAACCATCGGAGAGAAAATTTCGGGGTAATCAAGACTGGGTTGCTGATGGAACCCTTTGGCGACCAGTCTAGCTTTGCGTCGCTCAAGGATGCCATCAGCACGCCTTTGGGTCTTGAGAACCCACTTACAACCAAGAATATTGAGTTTGGGTGAGGGAGGAATGAGATCCCATGTTCGGGTATGGAGTAAGGCATGAAACTCAGTGGACATGGCTTCACGCCACTCAGGGAATTTTGCAGCTTCAGTGTATGAAGTAGGATATTCAAGAATTGAAGAGGCAGTAGAAGTAGCGAGGGAGGCTGATTTGCGAGCTGCCCATGGCACGGTTCCGTCAGAACGAAGGAGAGGGTAGTGAATGTTGGCCTTTGAGCGGGTAATCATGGGATGGGAACCATGGAGTTGGGTGGAAGGTAGCACCGAAGGAAGTTGGGTTGAAGGAAGTTGACTGGAAGAGGATGAAAGGAGCAGACTAGGGTTAGGGTTTGAGGATGAGTCTGTCGAAGGAGAAGAGGAAGATGAATCTAAAATTGAGTGGTGATTTTGAGAGGAAATGGGTACGGGCTGAGAGGGTGTGGGCCGTGAGGAAGTTTGTAGTGACTGAGAGTTTATTGGGGAGGGTTGAGGAGTCATGGATAAGGGAATAGTAGGACTGGGCCGAGTAGATGAGACAATGTCCGTGAACCGAATAGAGGGAGAATGAGAGCTGGGTAAGACAGCAGGCCTAGAGAAAAGGTTTTGATGATTTGAAGTGGAAGAAGTTGTAGGCCCAGTGGGGAAACAGAGACTCATCAAACCGAACATCGCGGGATATGTAGACACGACCAGTAGGTATATGAAGACAATTGTAACCTTTATGATCGGGGCTATAACCAATAAAGACACAAAGATGATAACGAAGATCAATTTTATGTTTGTTGAAGGGCCTGAGATTGGGCCAACACGTGGACCCAAAGACACAGAAAAATGAGTAGTCCGGAATCTGACGAAATAAATTTTGAAATGGTGAGACATTGTTAAGTATTGGAGATGGCATGGAATTAATGAGAAAAGTGGCCATTTGAAATGCTTCTACCCAATATTTATTTGACATGGAAGAGTGAGCTAAAAGGGAAAGGCCTGTCTCGACAATATGTCGATGACGTCTCTCAACACTTCTATTTTGTGGGTGAGAGTATGGACATGTAATGCGATGAGTGATGCCAAAAGTTTTAAGTAGAGAATGGAGAGGCCGAAACTCCCCTCCCCAGTCAGTTTGTATGGCAATCACATTGGAGGAAAATGTATTACTCACATATCGAAGAAAGGCAAGAAAATAGCAACAACATCAAATTTGACTCGTAAAGGGAAGAACCAAATGTATTTAGTATAATCATCCACTATGGAAAGATAAAACCGAAATCCCTTAGAGGACGGCACAGGTGCTGGTCCCCAAACATCTAAAAATAAAAGTTGAAAGGGAAATTGAGAACGGGAAGGGGAAGGAAGATGAGTGAGAGAACATGAGATTTAGCTTGCAAGCAAGCTTGACACTTAAAAGTAGAATTTGCAGAAGAAACAGGTAAATTGAACTGACGTAAAGTAAACGAGTTAACATGAGGATTGGGATGTCCTAAACGGAAGTGCCATGTCTGTGTGGAAGTTCTTTCACCAATTAAAGCTTGCGATTGTAAGACAAAGGAGGATCTAGTGGACTGAAGATGCAGTTGTTTGGCCTCGGCATTAGGATGAAGTACATGAAGCCCATCTTTAACAGGTCCTTGAAGGAGTACCTTCCGAGTATGTAGATCCTTAAAAAAAAAACCAGAGAAATGAAACTAAAAAAATACAGAATTATCAACACAAAATTGTTTAACAGATAACAAATTTCTAGTTATGGCAGGAACATGTAAAAGACTTTTAAGAAGAAATTGACGAGAGGGAGTAGTAAATTGAGCCGTGCCATTGTTCTGGATGGAGAGAGAGGAATCATCACCAAGACTAACTTGATCAACACCATAATATGGAGTAGGATCTAAGTGAAGATTAGAGAAGTTAGCTGTGAAATGGTTGGTTGCAACGGTATCGGGAAACCAGTTTGAAGTGGAGGGATTTGGGTTAGGGAAGGCAGTGTAGTGAGCTTGAAGAGAGGATGGAGGACCAGATTGATAAGTGTGGTTAAACCGATGATAGCAAGACAACGTCGTGTGGCCAGATTTTTGACAGACCTGGCAGGTTGGACGAGGAACAAAGGATTGATTAAAGAAGGTGGGATGAGATGGAGGTCCTCGACCCCTGCTATGACCCCGACCAAGATAGGACCCACGTCCACGACCTCTATTAGATGATGAGGAAGAAGACTGAGACTATGTGGTAGTGGAGTTGGTAGAGATAGGACTGGCCAAGAGCAGAGAGTGGGTTTGATTAGCAAGTCTGGACTCATGGTTGAGGAGATAGCTGAAGATTTGAGAGGAGGATAAGGGTTCTGGTGTGGTGGTAATGGAGGTCACGATGGATTCATAATCAGATCCTAATCCAGCCAAGAGATAGATGGTAAATTCAGAGGGAGGAAGGGGATGGCCATCAACACTTAAAGAAGAGGAAAGAGCGGTAGCTTTGTTGAAGTAAGTAGAAATGGTTTTAGATCCTTTCTTTAGGATAGCTAATTGGAATTTGGTCTGCATAACATGTGCAGAAGATTGTACAGAGAAAAGAGAGTGAAGCGTGGTCTAAGCAGCACGTGAAGTAGTACATTCAAGCACTTGAGTAAGCACCGTATCAATGAGAGATGAGTTAATGGCTGAAAGAATAAGTTGGTCCTGTAGGACCCACTGGTTGTATTTGAGATTAGGAACTCCATCAATGGTGGAAGGTGGAACAACTATAGTGCCATCTATGTAACCAAAGAGACGATGACCTATGAGAAATGGTTGGATCTGGGCTTTCTAGAGTAGATGGTTGTCAATATTAAGTTTTACAGTGATTAAAGTGGTGGAGAGGGAGGAGGGAAATGGAGAAATGGATTTCTCAGAAGGGGTGGGTGATTCGGAAGCCATGACAGGTACAGGAAGATATAGACGTGAGTCTGTTTTCAGTCTCTTGATACCATATTGAATGGGTAAAAAGGACCGAAAGACTCACACAATAAATGCTTGACAACATTACTGAAAGGAATAAAACCTTCTTGAAAAGGTATTTCTATTTCTTGTATTTCCCTTGTACAGTGAGTACTCAGTCACTGAATATTTATAAACAACTTACATAACAGAAAGAATATAGAGATCAAATCTACACTGTACACCTCAGTACAATCAGTTTTGCCAATTTCTTCGAGAGTCTTACTTTCTTAGCATTCTGCAGTTGATTATTTAAGAGTTGAGTCATGCAAGGCGTTTTGGTAATTCATCGTGGACCTTAACTCTTAGGGTGTGGTCCTTTTCGCAAGTGTTTCTTAGGGCGAGCATTCCTTGCAATGAAGTCGTTTCGGTCAGCATCCTTTGTAGCGAGGCCATTTTGGTGAGCACTCGTAGCGAGGATCCCTTAGTGGGGAGCACTCCTCAAGGTAAGAATCGCTCACAACGAAAATCCTCATTTTCATGCCTCATTGGCTTTCAATGTTGATTGGGTTTTTGGGTCTAGGAAATTGGCCTTAGGTTGATCGGGCCTTTTGGGCGGACTTTCCCTCTTAATGGTATCCCCAAATTTTTTGTTATCTTATAAGCATGCTACAATTTCCCGTTTAAGGGCTCTTTATGACGTAACACACTTGCATTTATTATATGCCTTGCTTTGGTACGATGCAAGTCTCTTCAAATTCCCTACTTATGATCGTTTTGTCCACGTGTCAGGATCTGCAGGCTCTTTAGTTTGTTATAAATACTCACCCTTTGCTTTTCTCTTCCTCATTTCCTAGAATTTTGTATCGCATTTCCCATTCTCTTCTCTCCATCTTTTTGACTACTTAGGGTGAATTTGAATGTTGAAGTGAGTTGAGTTGAATTGAGATGATAAAATATTGTTAGAATATTATTATTTATTATTATTATTATTATTTTGAGATTTGAAAAAGTTAAATTGTTTATTATATTTTATATTGAGATTTGAAAAAATTATAATAATGAATTGAGATGAGTTGAGATGAGCTCAACTTCCAAACGAAACCTTAAGGTCATCTTCCACCACTATGTCAAAGAAAGGCGCTTCCCCTTCAAGAAAGGGTTCTCAAAATAATGACCCCTCGCCAGATTGCGGTTCGGTTAATAATCCTGACTTTTTTGTTGTGATGTCTGGCATTCTAGGGTTATTTCTAGGATTTGGACCCTTTTTGTCGCAAGTATTGGATCCCCGAATCCGTAGTGTTCGGGCCCCTGGGTCAGACGAGGCTATGATTGGCCCCAACGGTTTCCACAATGAGGTTGGCCTCTGTATAGAAATATTTGCTTAGGCCCTACAATTTCCACAATGGTTTTGCTCGAGTTGGCATCTAGCAAGTTGGCTCAAAATGCAGGGAGGTTGTTGTTGCGTTGTTGTGTGATTTAGAGGTGGGCCCTTGACCTGTAGAAAGATAAAGTGTTAGGCTCAGGGTGGATTGAAAAACACTCTCAATCTATCTCATTTCATCGTTATAATTTTTATAAATTTGTAAATAAAATACAATATAAAATTTAATTTTTTCAAATCCCAAAACAATAATAATATTAAAAAATAAATTTTTAACAATATTTTATTTTATTTTCATATTTCATCTTTCATTTCAACTCATTATCCAAACTTAACCTTTGACGTAAGTCCAAGGGAGTTCCTTTTCTTTTATCACTAGGAGAAGAAATTCGAGAACACTTGTAGCTTTTGGCAATCGTGATAGGAAATGGTTGTTTCACCCCAACATACCTAACTCCCAAGTCCCAACCCAAAGAAGGGACCAACAATTTTAATTTTGTGTTTGGGTTTGGGTGGGAGTTCTAGAATAGTGAGGTTGGCGAATCTCTCTACCACGACATATATGGTGCTCGAGCTATCTCTCGAGGAAGATTTCTACATTGGGCAGTTTGAAATGTGGATGTTGAAGCATCCAGACTTAAGATATCCTGACCTTGTGTTGTCAAATGGTAATCTCAAGGATTTCCTCTACGAACCACAATGCTTAGGGAGGGTTCCTCGGTTGGCATCATGTGAAATCTCCGTTGGTCTGTCTACTCCTCCCTATGCGAAGCCCCGCGAATGGGCCTACCCTTGAGGGTAATGTGGATGACCTTATGATGTCTCTAATTCTTATGGGTGCTGAACTTTTGGGAGCAAGCACCCAGTGGCCCACAGGGTTGCAGTTTGGCGAGCAACTTATCAGAGGTTTCTTAGTGCTTCTAATGGTTGATCCTCCCTAGTCGGTTGTGGTTGATCTTGAAACTAGCTCGTAGGATAAGGGCGAGGAAGTTGAGACAAGGGCAGAGGGGGGAACAACCTAAGTAGACAACTCTCGTAGTGATGCAGAAATCCAAGGGCCATTGAGATTCCAAGGGGTGCAAATAGAGTAGGTTCAAACTACATGGCTTTGTTGGGGTATATGTGGAGACTGGTTTGGAGCTAAAAAAGGTGTTTGCTGAAGTTAGCTCGACTGTTGGCTCGAGCCAAGGTTCGCTCGACATCGCTTGACGTACCGCTCGAGCAAAGGCAAGTCAGAGAGGTTCGCTCGAGTCGCGCTCGACAGTCCGCTTGAGCGAAGTACACAATTTCTGCCACTTAGGGTTTCCAGCGCCACTCACTATATATATGTCATATTAAAGTTGTGTTGGACGGTTAGAAGCATATTTTGAGAGAGAACAATTGTCTTGTGAGTGTATATTGTGTGAGAGAGTAAAAAGCCCTAGAGAGTGTTAGTTGAGATTGAGTAATTGTAATCTCCTCTAGTTAATAAGATTTCTGCAGCTCCTGTGGACGTAGGCAATTTGCCGAACCATGTAAATACTGTTTCGTGTTCTTGATTGTGTTGTTTTTACTTTATTTGCAATCGTTGGTGTGTGTGCTTTGTATAGTATTTCACAACAATTGTTATCAGAGCCAAGGTCAGATCTGAAAGAGAATGATGGTTGGAGATAAAGTGAACGCACCCGGAATCGAGAAATTTGACGGCACTGATTTTGGGTACTGGAAGATGCAGATTGAAGATTATCTCTATGGGAAGAGGCTCCACCTTCCACTGTTGGGAAAGAAGCCGGAGAGCATGGCTGATGCTGAGTGGACCCTGTTAGATCGACAGGTTCTAGGTCTTGTTCGGCTGACTTTGTCCAGAACAGTGGCACACAATGTCAGTAAGGAGAGAACCACGGTGGATCTCATGGCGACTTTGTCAGGTATGTATGAAAAACCGTCTGCGAACAATAAGGTGCACTTGATGAAGAAATTGTTCAATCTGAAGATGTCTGAAGGTATGTCTGTAGCCCAACACTTGAATGAATTCAATACGATCACAAATCAACTGTCATATGTAGAGATTGAGTTTGATGATGAGATCAGAGCATTGATTCTGTTGGCATCGTTGCGAAATAGTTGGGAGGCCATGAGGATGGCTGTGAGTAGTTCAGCCAGTAAGGCAAAACTGAACTATGATGACATACGTGACATGGCGCTTGCTGAAGAAGTACGTAGGAGAGACATGGGTGAGTCTTCGGGTTTAGGATCTGCCCTGATTGTTGACAATAGAGGTAGAGGACATGGCAGATCAAGCTCTAAGAGCAGGGGAAATAGCAAGATGAGATCTGGGTAGCAGATCACATGCTAGAATTGTGGTAAGCTGGGCCACATCAAGAGAAACTGTAGGAATCAAGAAAGTTCTGATGATGCTGTGAATGTAGTGGCAGAAGAAATTCATGATGCCTTACTTCTTGCAGTGCACAGTCCGATTGATGATTGTGTGTTGGATTCAGGGTCTTCTTTCCATTGCACTTCACATCGAGAAATCATGCAGAATTATATTGCTGGTGATTTTGGGAAGATGTAGACTGCTGATGGAGAGGCATTGGATGTAGTGGGAGTGGGTGATGTGCACATCACACTTCCAAACAGGAGAGTGTGGACTTTACAGCAAGTCAGACATGTTCAAAATCTGAAGAAAAACCTGATCTCTGTGGGACAGCTTGATGACAGCGGTTTTGCAGTAGCGTTCTCTGGAGGGGCTTGGAAGATCACTAAGGGTGCGCTGGTCTTAGCGCATGGTAAGAGATCTAATTATTTGTATTTGACATCAAGATCTAGTGATGTGCAGGGAAATACAAAAGTGCAAAAAGGCAGGCTTGATCGCGCGAAACATGTGAGGAAGCCAAAGGGAGTCAGCTTTGTCGTTCCTCATGAAAGTCTGGGAAAGTTGGCTAAGATTGCCAAGATCGGTTCGAGACCGGATACTCCTAGTGTAGTGGGAGTTGTGAGTCGCCCTAAGGGCGATGTATGTGGAAGACTGAAGTCGGACTTGACTTCAATGCGTCTTTTAACTTGAAGACGAGAGCTGTGAGCTGCAGTGATGGTAGGGCTTGGCTGGAAAAAGTGGCTGGCATGTGGAGACCTAGTCTCCAAGTGGGAGATTGTTGGGGTATATGTGGAGACTGGTTTGGAGCTGAAAAAGGTGTTTGCTGAAGTTAGCTCGACTGTTGGCTTGAGCCAAGGTTTGCTCGACATCGCTCGGCGTACCGCTCGAGTAAAGGCAAGTCAGAGAGGTTCGCTCGAGTCTCGTTCGACACTCAGCTCGAGCGAGACACAAACCCTAGTGTTCGCTTGACACTCCGCTCGAGCCAATGTTCATTTGGCTGTTCGCTCGAGTCGCGCTCGACAGTCCGCTCAAGCGAAGTACGCAGTTTCTGCCACTTAGGGTTTCCAGCGCCACTCACTATATATATGTCATATTAAAGTTGTGTTGGACGGTTATAAGCATATTTTGAGAGAGAACAATTGTCTTGTGAGTGCATATTGTGTGAGAGAGTAAAAAGCCCTAGAGAGTGTGAGTTGAGATTGAGTAATTGTAATCTCCTCTGGTTAATAAGATTTCTGCATCTCCTGTGGACGTAGGCAATTTGCCGAACCACGTAAATACTGTATCGGGTTCTTGATTGTGTTGTTTTTACTTTATTTGCCATCGTTGGTGTGTGTGCTTTGCATTGTATTTCACAACAGGCTTGTCGTAATTGCAGCCGACTCGACATGAGGACTAGTCGAAGCAGAGATGTTGCTTTGGACGAGGAGCACATTCTGGGGGTTGAGGAGCTTGGCAGGGAAAACGTCAAGCGATTTGTCAGTGTTGGGAGCCTTGCAGTCATCAAGGCCCCATTCGCCTAGGTTAAATTCTTCGAGGTGGGCCAATCGTCTTCCATAATGGTCAATGATAAGGGCGATGATCCCACTAATATAGCTGCTTTTCCTTGGGATGTAGGAGGCGAGCTTTCTTTCCTTGAAAAGGGAGCCAACTGGGAGAGGATCCCTTCATTTCTAGCCAGCAGCTAATGTACAATGAGATCTGTGGGTTCCTTGATCACGCCTACCTCATTCTCATTTCTATTATATGCTTTTGGCTAATTCTTTATGTCTTTCTTTTTGATTGATTTGCTCTTCTAGGCAAAGTGTTGTGGATATCTCAAGGTGGATCCTGGAGAGGGAAACCCTTCTTTGCGAATATTTGACTGAACCCCAGTCTGCCAGTTGAATTGGCAAGCAAATGCGGCTTGTAGAAGAGCGGGTTAGTGATCTAAATAGCATCGCCTAATTTACTTCTCAAGTGTCTGCTTTGGAGGCTTTGCTTGAGGAAGAAAGGAACATGAACCATGAGTTGGGGGTTCTGAGGGAGTAGGATGCCAAGGAAGCGAGGATAATTTGGCAGCCTTGCAGGCCAGCAACAAGGAGTTGAGTTCATCAGTCGATTCTTTGAAGAAGCAGAACCACAACCTTACTAGGGATTTGTCAACTAAGAGTGAAGAGCTCATGAAGTGCCAAATTGATCAGTATAGGGTCCCAGATGCCACCTCCATTCAACGTGAGTCAGCCTTGAAGCTTACCAAGTGGCATACTTAATTGGACGCTTGGGGAACGAAAGGTAAGGTTTGAGGGTCTGCAAGGTGATTTTGATAGCTTAGAGACTTTGGTAAATTGCCTTGTGACCTAGATGTTTGAGATCATCCCATTTTATAACGTGACTTTTGGGATAGGATACAACCTCTGGTTGACTCTATGCCGAGATTACATTCTAACTGTAACACTCCAATTAAAAATACCTTAGACCTTAACCTTAGTTGCCATAATCTAGTTAGTTTGGAGCTAGGCTTTTTGAGAGTAAGAACATTTCTGGAGCTTGAGTTGGCAAAGAGAGCCGTATGCTTTGAGTTTAGTAGAATTTTTAGAAAATTCTAGTGCAATATTGATTTTGATGAAAATGAAATTTTTGGAACTTGATTGGTTTAGTGGTATTATTAAGAGATTTTAGTGCAATATTATTTATGTTCGTGATATAAAGCCAATAGGCCAATAGGGGAATGACACATGGCATATTGGAGGGCGCAGTAAATTGGGTTAATTACTAAATGGTTTTAGGAAGGCCCATGAGATTGGTTTAACAAGGGCTCAAGCTTTTTGGGTATGAAGGCTTAGGAGAGACACTAAGGCCTTAGGCCCTACTTGGAAGACATAAGATTTTAGGCCTCACTTATTGGACACAAAACTATTAGCCTAACTTATTAGACCCAAGATATTAGGCTCAACTTAGTAAGCGTAAGATTATTGGGCCCAACTTAGTAAGCTTTAAAACTATTGGCCCAATTGAGGAATGACCCAAAGATGGGACTTAACCTAGAGGACTTTTGAGGCCAAGTAAAGGTCCAATAAGTCTGGACATGAGGCCAATAAATAGGTTCACTTCCAAGCCCACACATAGAGGATTTTTTTTAATAAAGAGTTGGAGCCATATGTTCAGGAGTGACCCCTCTTATATTTTATTAATAAACCTTCACTTATGGCGGAAGAACAACCCTAATTACATCAAAGAATCACCAACAATGCCCCAACAAAACTTAACGTCTAACATATGGAATACCCAACCTATCCGTTCTAATAGAACCCCTAAGCCTCCCCAACCCGTACTCCTCACCCAAGAAACCCCAATTCCCACAATTAGAATCAAATTTTGCCAAAAAATCTACCGCCATATTTGCTTCTCTAAATATATGAACAAACTGAATATTAAAATTAGAAATAATAGACTGAGCTTCCTCCCAAAAACCCCACAAATATCAATAGTTACAAGGCCCCAAGATGAACCAACCAATAACAACACTAGAATCCGACTCCACCACCAAATCCCTCAATCCCAACTATTGGCAAAGACGTAACCCATCTAGTAAAGCACGACACTCAGCAATGATGTTAGTAGCATGTCCATAACAATGTGCAAATCCCCCAAGTACCCGACCATTTACATTCCGAACAATACCTCCACCACCAGATACACCCGGGTTCCCAATTGAACCCCCATCCACATTAAGCTTGACCATACCCACTTCCGGCGGAGACCAAGCAATCAACCTTGGCCTTCGCTCAACAATCGGCACCAATGGACAATTAAGCTCACACAAAACCCGTCTATCAAGTGAACCCAAACTCTTGAATTTTCTCATCGACGTAGACAAATCAATGACCAACCCTTTGACCATGCGGATAATTCCCCTCCAATCATATTTCACATCCTCTATACGAGGCGCACATCGAGCTCTTCAAAGAGCCCAATAAATAAGAATAGAAATAATACTACGAAGCCAACGAACTTGTGAGCAATAAGAAGTAGGACTCCACCAAATATTAACAACCCCAACCCAAACCGGCGTAGAAGGTAGATGAACACCAAAACTAGGCGCAAAAAATTCCCAAACCTTCCTTGGACCCTCCCCATCACAAAGAACATGATTAAAGGACTCAACCTTATTTGACAAACAACAATGACATTTAGAGGCAAGAGAAATACCAAGCTGTTGAATAAAATTATCCATTGAAATGGCATTTTGACGTGCTCTCCAAGTTTCCAACATAAAAATGACATCTTCTTTGGCACATGATCTTGCCATAGCCACTTCCGCCAATTACAAACAATACCATGAGATCTAACAAGCTGCCAGGCTGATTTTGTGGAGAAAAGACCATTAGTCGAATGCTTCCAAACCAACACATCCTTCCCCTCACGAACACGCATCTGAGATTGATGAATTTTCTCTATTGTTTCCTCATCCACAATCTGCCGCAACCACCCATAATTCCACAAAGCCCCATCCCATACTTGTCAAACCTGTAAATTGGGCTCCCCCACAATAGGTAGCCATTCAACAATAGGACCATCCCCAAGCCAATTATCAAACCAAAAATTCAAGGATCCTTCTCTAACCAACCATCTCGAATTGTTGAACATCAAAGGCAAGACCTGCACAGCCCCCTTCCAAAAATGGGAACCCTTCGGTACTACCATAGTGGTTTTAAAAATCTGCTCATTTCCCACATACTTAGAAGTAAAAAAATTCTAACCACATAGAACCACCAATAATTAATTTCCATGAAAACTTCATGAACAAAGATTGTTGAATCCAAGAAAGATCCCGAATTCCCAATCCTCCCTCATCAATCGGCAAACAAATGTGGCTCCAGGAAACCCATTTACGCTTTTTAACTTCTATGCTCGACCCCCAAATGAAATTTGCAAAAATTGATTTAAGCTTTGCATATATTCCTTTAGGCAAATTTAGCACAGACAATAAATGAATAGGCATGCTATTCAGAACATGCTTTATAAGGACAATTTTACCACAGAATGAGAGCAACTTACTCTTCCAACCAGCCAATGTTTTTTGAAATTTCACCAACAAAGGCTCAAACATACGTAAAGTCATCCTCCCTACATGTAAGGGCATGCCCAAATAAACACATGGCCAAGCACCTTCCACAAACCCCGAGATGCGCAGAAGGTGTATTTTCCTATCCATAGGAATATTGGAGGAAAAAAAATAGGAGACTTACTTGGACTCACAAGCTGCCCCGATAAGCTTTCATACTTACTAATCACTCTCATCAAGTTACGAATAGAAGCTTTTCCACCATTAGCAAAAATCAAAAGGTCACCAGCATACAACAAATGAGATATCCGGGTCTACCATTACACCAAGAGAATTTCTGACCACCTGAAGGGAGTTCAATAAGCCCACAATCTTGAATACAAGCATTAAATTCCACTTTAGCCCGAGGGGCTCGCAACAAACCCCCCCCCCCCCCCCCCCACTTTTTCAAAATCACAACGCACAATATTAAAATCACCACCAACAAAAAAAGGCCACTGACCCGAATCAAGACTTCCTAAGTAATCCCAAAGCTCCCGTTGCTTGATCTGAAAACAGCTCGCATACACAAAAGTGACCAGCACCCGCACACTTCCACACACAAACCACCCAGACAAAGCTTGATCAGAAACATCAATTAATTCAAAATCCAAACCAGCTTCCCAAAAAAGCCAGATTTTACCCCCTACAATAGCGTTATTTAAAAAATTAAGCAATTGTAACCACCTCGCCCAGTCTGACCTTTATTAGCTATAAGAAAATGTTCTAAAAGAGCCACCACTGAAGGTCGACTTTTATTCAAAATACGACGAAGCCTACTCTTTGACGAAAGAATTCCCTAATATTCCATAAAAGAATCTACATAAGGAATTAAATAATTTTTTTGGACCGAGTTCTCCGTCCCAAAGCAATCAATGTATCTTTCTTTTTCAAACCCCTTAACTTCTTCAAAGGAATATTCAATTCCGAATCTGATTCAAAACATTTACTCCCCAACTCCTTAAGTTCATCCTCCTGTTCTCCCTCAAACAGAGAACACCATCTATTAATACCACCTGCACTCTGCATTACCCATTATCAGCCAAAAGAGTAAGCTTTTACTCTCAAACTCAAGTGCCTCATCCACCACTTTCAATGAGCTTCTTGGAGACAAACATGCACTCTCCAAACACTGAGGAACTGAATTAGTGACCGAATCCTCTTCAGAAATTTCAAATCAGCTGCATGAAGCTTTGAATGGTCCGCGAACCATCAACAATTCCACGACTACTAGCTTCTACAGAGTTAACGGCACAACCAACTTCAACCACATTAATACCCCCATCGTCAGCCAGTTGAGACTGACTCTTAGTCACCACCTCCCCTCTAGGATCCACATAAAGAACATCTAAAGACCCGGTCTCTAGCAACTGCCTACGAATAGTGATATTCTTCAATATTTCTGCTCGACGTGAATCCAAAAAAATTCCTTCATTACTCACTTCCTTTTTTGAGTTTTCCTCCTGCCTTATATTCGAAGTTTCCTCAGTAGCCTTCATCCCAACTTTCCTCCAAGTTTGCTTAACCTTATCTCTAACCCCGTCTTCTGCTGCCCCAATCCAAGAGGCCATATGCTTTGAATGTTCCCTCCTATTGCACGTACTCTCTTGATGTCCCTGCTTATGACACAGTGCGCAAAACAGAGGCAACGAATCGAATACTGCCTCCTGGTAATGGTTGGTTGTAAGCCCCAGAGCACCCAACCAAAAATGCTTTTTCATCGGCTTAGACACATCAATTTCAACACATATTCGCGCTGCCTCCAGTCTAGTTAAGCATGCCGTTGCTTTATCCCTCTTCAAATATTTTCCAAAACCCCCACCAATTGTCCTCAACATCAACTCATGAAAAGAATTTGGTGACAGGCCAGGCAAGGTAACCCAGACTGGAACAAAAGGAGAATCTTCCTCCTCTACAAAATCTAGCATCCAATGAGCAATGTGATACGAAACCCTCACAAGATCTGAGTTCCCGCGAGCCATAACGGATATGAAATCCTCTTCATTTGTCAACCGAGCAAAAATATTTCTGGGATTCTTCAACTGACCAACGACAGGCATGGAGAGCAAATTCCATCAATTCTTGATGAAGCCACGAACGTGATCTAGTGAGGGACGCCTACGCAAGAATTTTAGCACCACTAAAAATCAAAAAGGTTCAGCTGATTGCTTTATTTCGGCCTTGGAGAAAAGAAAGAACATCTCCCCATCTGCAAATTACGCCTCCCTGAAAGGGATTTCAACCTTAGGAAGCATTTGAGGCCGCGACACTACCACATCCACAAAACTTGAACCAAACGCGCCACCCAATCGGATCTCCGCATTCACCGACATTTTCTGGTCATAATCCCCTCCTGTAACCCCCTGCCCCACCACCAAAGTTGTAGGGCCAGCGACAGATGCCATACGAAATCGCCCTCAAAGTCGAGAGAAAAAGGGTGGAAATGTCATTTCCGGGGGTGGTAGACCAAAAGCCCAAAACCTCAAGCCTTGTATTTCATTTCATTCTTCCAAATGGGGCCCACATACACCATACCATTGGTTTCTTTTCTCCCCAAGCTTACCCCACACACCCCTAGGGTTATCTTTCTACCATGGTTAGGCTTCTAACTTGAGTTAAAGATCACTATTAATCTTACCCATGAATAGTAACTCAAGCATCATGATTTTTCATAGTTTTTTTTAAACCCTTTTCTTCATAATTTTAGATTAGAAATTTTTGTCTTTTGCACTTGTTTTGCATCACCCTTAGACAACCCTGGAATGTTAGAATTAACCCAACTCATGCCACTTGAGTCAAAGACATGTCAATGCCACCACAACCCACCAACCGGCTACTTGGTGCAAAACCAAGCAACCCCTTCAACAAGCCACGACCCTTCCACAAGTTTCTTGAATATTTTCTGCACCATTCAACCCTCATGATGTCCCTAAAATAATACGTAGTGAGTGTGGAAAGTAGTTCCAAGAAACAAAAACAAAAACCCAACTATTCACCTAGGAAGCTAGTTGAATTCAAACCAACTGCACCTTGATTCTTAAAAGAATTTCTGCACCTATTTGCCTCACTTCCTCATGCCACTATCCTCGTCATTTCTTCCCTTGGAAGTGCTTCAAAACACTCAAGTGCTTGCTTCTGCAATTAGCTCCCCAAGACAGCACAACCAATTGGCTCAAAGAGAGGCACACCTTTGAATCACTCGGCTAAACCATCTCCCTTTCATCTCTTTATTTTTTCAGTTCAAGCATGATCAATTGGCAACCAACCCCACATCTTTACCCACCTGAGAAGGCCACTCAATCATGGTCATAATGCCCCCACCCCAAATCAGACCTAGAGGATAAGACAAAAGAGGATAAAAAATCTGGACATCTTTGGTGAAGCCAAAACCGTTGGCTTTCAACTTGTATTTCCTTGGGATTTTTGTCCAAAATTCTGGAACTACTAAGCCCCTGCACCTATGGCCATCCTCTAGCACTTGAAATGAGGTAATCATGCATTTTTAGGTCATTATTCAACTGACCAAGCACTGGCGAAACTGAAAATGCACTCAAGCACTTCACCACCCACACACAACAATCACAACACTTCCCTTCATCCAAGACCAATGCCCCTTCACCTCTCACCCCTCCATTTGAGTCCTATAAATACCTCCCTTCACCCCTCACTTCCTCACATTCCTCCCTCAAGCATTCTCTTAGCATTCTTGAGAGCAAAGTACTTCTAGTGTGAGAGAAGTGTGAAACCGAGTGGGTTGAGATTGAGGTCTTTGAGTGAGTTGAGTTTTGAGAGCTAACACAAGGTTTTATACCCCCGTACATGACAATTAATATGCAATGCATCCTATAAATGCAACTAGCAGAATGTAATATTTGTAGCGGATTAAGGGTGAAAATAAGACTTATGTCAGAATAACTAAAAGCATCATAATGCATTAATGACCATCATAAGTTTAAACCAAATAGTAGCATAATCTTAGTACAGCTAAACATAAAAGTCTCCAAAGCTAGATAAGCTGCTTCATGTGTTCTAGAGCATGAAGGACTAGTGCTATAAACATCAGAATAAGGTTCAGCCTTTTCTCGAGGTCTGGCTCCTTCTCAATCAGTTGGATTCACCGCTCCATTCAGTCTATCCTCCTCAAGTCCTGATACGACTTTTATCATTTTGAGTGGAATGATAGTGGGTCCACAAGGGGTTAGATTTACTTGAAATCTCAGTAAGTTAAACAACCAATGTGCACAAAGATAAATTATGCATGAAGAATGATAAATACGAAATGCATGAAATGCGAAAAAACAGTGTGTGTCTCCCATCCAGATTCCTTAACAGTACCTGCTGGTGACTGTAGTACAACTCACGTTGAAACTACGTTGTTGTAGACTCGTTCTCAATGTATTGGTAATATAATATAACATCATAACATGTACACCCAATAACCTTAGGTGTCATAACATTTGACTTTGCTCCGGCGTTCTTTAAAAAGAACCTATTCAAAGTTCGTTGACTGTTCTTCGTCAACCCAGAGGTTACTACTCTATTCTTAAACACTCTTGGGTCGACATAAGAGTTCCACTAGTACAATTCTCCATCCTAACATTTTGGATCATGACAAAATTCATTTTCATGCTATGCTTGAAAAATGTATTTCATGATATGTGCATATGTAACAACCTTTCATGTAAAAATGATATTTATAAATGCAATATGCTAAAATGGTGAAAATATCACATGTCATGTAAGTATGCATTCCATGTATCATATAACTTTATATTTTATGCTCAAAATGATAATTATAACATGAGTGTGTCATTTATCAATAAATCATAAATAACTTATCAAGGTGTAAGTTAGAGGCCAACTTACAAACTTCCTGAATTTGAAAAGTCGTAGTGTCTGAAATCAAATTCATACTAAGTTAGGATTTGAACTTCTAAAGAAGATGGTCATAATCAAAGGGTTAAAAAAAAGGTATTTACAAAAATACCCCTAAATTTTCAAAAAATTGCCACTAAAACCCTAAATTTTTATTATTTGCAAACAAACCTCAAATTTAACTAAATTTCATGGACCTCATATTTTTGATATTCTAAAACCATATATACTCTTAGAGCTATATTCAAAGTGGAACTAGCTCAAACACTCTCAACCCGTGGCATGCACTCTAGTTGATGCCTTAGTGTGATTTCAACTATTGATCCCTATGAATGCATGCTTATGCAATTTTCTTTAATCACAAACAATCACTATAGTCCTTAATGATATTATAAGGTCCAATTCTAGGGTAAGCAAGTCCATCCCAACACTTAATCATGGCTAAAAACCTTAATTTTCATTAATCCTCCATTAATCAAGTTTGATGTTCCTAGTGTAAATCACGAAGACATACTTTCAAAACTCACCCAAAATATGTATTTTTGTTCTTATCCCAATCAGAAGGTTTTCTAAATGCTTAATAATCAAGGGGGAGTTGGGGATGAGGTGTGGAGGAAATGAGAGGGTGGAGACGTTGGCCTAAGTCCATGGAGATTGTATGAGATGGGCGGTGGTGTAGGGAGCTAAATTTTCAGCTTGCACTTCATCACCTTGTGTCACTTGTGAAGAACGAAATAGTGCCCTAAATCACCATGACTTCATCACTATAGGTGATACATTGATCCTAAGGGTGCTAGTCAAGTCGTGGTGTAGAAGGAAGAGAAGAAAAACCAACCATGGGGCTGACGGGTTCAACATGGTTTTCCTTGGGGCAGTTTTGATCATAGCCTTGACTCATCCTCTTGTCTCTTCTTCAAGGTTGATTTGAGCAGGTCATAAGTCACTTTTTGAAGGCTTTCTCAGGTGGTAGAAGGTAGAGGGTTGGCTGCCATGTGATCATGAAGGTGAAGCTCAAAGAAGATGATGCAATAAAGGGTGGTTGCCGAAATGGAGTGGCTTGGGTGCCTTCGGTTTGGTGCCTTCTTTGAGTGGGAAAAATTGGTCAAAAGCTCATGATGACCATGAGGGCCTCTTGGGGATTGGATGGTGCTGGAGGTGGTATGGGGTGGTGGCTTAGCCATGGGCAGAAGGGAGGTTGAAACTCAACCAATTCGGTTCCCATCCAACTAGTGTCCAAGGTGCATTCGGTTTGGGGTTTTGGTTTTATTTTTGAAACCCAATTTCATCCAAGGCTTGGTCTGGGTCTAAAGGGATCATATGAGGTGTTTAAAAACTATAGTGCCCTTGAGAAAAAGGCACAAAAAGATTGGGCTTAAGAGAAAAATAGTCCCTTGCACACAAAGGGCTCACATGTGTGCGGATTGGTGTAGTTTGGGGTCTGATATGTCATTTCTTCTAATGGCGTGTGTGGAGGTTTATCTAGGTTCCTAATATGATCTATGAATGATGTAATTGAATAATGAAACAAGAAAACTTCAGATAAAAAAGGCTAAAAAATTAAGAAAGAAAATTAAGCTCCAAAACATGGTTTAAAGATCACTAATCATGGGTAACTTGATTAATGGTCTTAACCAAATTTCAAAACTTAATTTGGATACTTAGGGTATGACATGGAGTTGAGGAAACCCATGATATGATGTATTGGGCTTTCAAATTGAATAGTGAAATAGAAGCAAGACAAGACTTTGGGCCTTGTGGGCTTAAAAGGGCCATGAGTGTGGGTTAATGGTCCATGGGATTTTGGGTTTGAGTGAATGGAGGCCTTGTTTCCAGATTTTGAGGGATTAGAGAGGCCTCAAGATCCACAAAAATGGGGCTTGAAAGGCTTACCTTGACCTAATCGGGCCATGGGTCAAACCAATACCAAGCTTGGCCTAAAGGCCTTATCCTTCCTCATACTTGGGCCACGGCTATCCTACCAAATCTTGCACTCCTATGAGGCTTGGTTTAAGGCTTCCAAGACTTGACCCATAAATGTCATAAGGTTCTAAAGGCCTTAATAGGATTACTAATGGGCTTGCTTTTTTAATCTTTCATGCTTAATAATTAATGATACTAAGTGTCATGGTCTAAATAAATCTAACTATCAATATTGAAGTAAATAAATAAAATAAGCAAAAAAAAAAAAACAAATAATACAATAATAATAGTAATAATTAAAATAATAATAAAAAATATTTAAAACTCAAAATCATAAGCTTAATCTATGGGCGTTTAAAGATTAATCCTAATGGTTAATTAGGCGGGGTGTTACAGTGATCTTACCTTATCTCTTGTTGGGTATTAGATTAGCATGTTAGGTTTTGATTTATGGCATGAGAATGAAGATTTGATTGAGTTATATGAGGTTTAACTTGAAGAGATGCTTTTCGGTACAAATTTGGAGTTTTGATTAAATAAATTGTTTTGGGATGAAATTTTAGCCTTGACATGTCTTGATATAATTTTATATGTTTTACTAATGTCTTGGGATATTTATTGAATGCTTAAATTTGAGAAAAATAACATGTCATGATAAGTTTATAAATCCATATCTTGTGTTGATCATACTATTCGATTTGCACTTGTATGAGAATGATCTTGACATATCATGTTCTATTTCCTCAAGGATGGCCTTATGAACCTTTAGGAACCAATTATCATCATGTTAGGCATTGAAGTGCATGATTTCTTTAGGTTTTAAAACTTGTATTGACAAAGAGAAGCTAGAAACATCATTCATACACACGGTTTGAAGTTTTTGGATGATTTGGTGTTATTCAATGACTAAGTATTGGGATGAACTCGAGTGACATTATTATAAGTTCTAAACATGTTCCAAGATCAGTTTTATGGATTTATGTTTAATGGAATTGGATCACAGATGCACGCAAAGAAGCTATAGGTTTGAAATCACAAAATGGTCACCAAATTGCATGCCACGAGTTGAATGCTTTTGACATTAGTAGTTTGATTTTTGTAATTCTAAGGTCATATATAGATTTAGAACATAGAAAATATGACGTTCATGAAGTTTGGTGAATTTTGGGGCCCAATTGCAAATAGTAAAAACTTAAGGCCTAAGTGGCAATTTCGAGAAATTATAGGGGCAATTTTGTAAATACTAAACTTTTTGAACACTTTGATTATGAAAATCTTTCTAGTTATGAAATTCCTAGTTTAGAATACCTCTAGTTACAGGAGCACCAATTTTCTAAGGACCTAGAAATTTTGTAAGTTAGTTTCTAACTTACTCTTAGATAATTTATTTATGATTTTTGTATAAGTGCCACATTCATATTATAAATGTCATTTTGAGCATGAAACATCATATGATACATCATTGAGCATTTGATTACTTGCTACATGACATGTGAAATTTTCACCATTTTAGCATATTACATATAAATGTAATTTTCACATGAGGCTTATTACATATGCACATATCATGAAATACATTTTGCAAGCATAGCATGAAAATAAATTTTTTTACGATCCCAAAGGCTAGGATGATAAATTATCCTAGTAGAACTCCTCCGTCCACTCTAGAGTGGCTAATAATGGAGTGGTAGTCCCAAGGTTGACAAAGAACCGTCAACGGGTTTCGAATGAATTCTTTTTAAAGAATATCGAAGCGAAGTCATTTATGGCACCCAATGTTGGTGGGTGCATACGTTATAATGAAATGTTATGATACTAATGCATTGGGTTACAATGTCTGCAGACAAAGATGTAATGTTAACATGAGTTGTGCTACGGTCATTGATAGGTGCTTACGGTGCATATGGGGAACCGTGTTGCTACCATATGTTATGTTAATAATGTTAAGAATAAGAAAAGATGTTATGTTTTCAAAGTGATGAAGTTTGAAACGTTCTCTTTCAAAATGTCATGTTTTTTAAACAAGGATGCAAAAAAAAAAAAAAAAAAAATCTCTGAAAGAGAATGCACATTAAAGTTTTTCTGAAAAATGTTGAGGAATTTGGATGGGAGACAAATACAGGATGCATCTCATGCTTATCATTAATCATGCATATATTATCTTTATGCAAGTTAGTTGTTTAACTTACTGAGATTTCAAGTAAATCTCATCCTTGTGGACCCACTACCATTCCCCTCAGAATGGTAGAAGTTGTGTCAGGACCAGCATTCAACGAAAAAGATGAACCGTTGGCTTTAGATGGTTGAGGAGGAGCCTGATCTGAAGAGGAGATTGAACTTGATTTTAACTTTTGTAGCAATGACTCTATATACTATAGAGCAGATTTGAGAGTTAGTCTGGTTATATAGATTCTATTTTGTAGAGATTCTATCTCCCACATTATGTTGAACTCAAGCAGGCCTCTTTAAGTGAGGAAGTACCTATTTATGGTTTATAAATCATTGGGACGTTTAGTTCATTCTGGCATCAATTATTTTTATCACCCTTATTTCTGTTGCGATTATTGCATACTAGGATGCATTGCATATTAACTGTCATGAATGTATGTAACTTTGTGTTGCATGTCCCGACACTCCAAGTCTCCGTTCCATCTCAAGCGGAGGTTGGGGGCATCACACTAGCCCATTCTAGAATCGATGTCTCAACCTTGTCCTTTCTTAACTTCCGCCCTCCCCAAGAGAAGATGGTAAGGATCGACTAGATTGGGGGGGAGAACTCCAAATTCTTTCCGTGATGCGCCACCTTCTTCCTTCGCAGCAACACCCACTCCTAGTTAAGCTCCTATTGGTGAAGAACAACAACACCTACTTACTAATTTTTGTACGTGTGTATATTTTATTTGCCTTCCCCTTTCTCTATATAATACTGACTTATTCTTCATTTTAAGACGCCAACTTCACTTGTTACTCAGTAATACTACTACCTTTGTTATTATGCTTTCTTTGTTTATTTGTCAACTCTTTTTGTAACAGCTGGCAAAAAATTCAACGGATAAATTTCTTTAGGCTTTAAGAATCTTGTGGGAACCTAAAAAATTTTCACGAATCGATCATTCATATAAGTTTTAGTGTGTCGACATAATTAGTCTTACTACTCACTATGATGCTAGAAACACGATTCTATTTATTTGAGGTACTTAGGTGTATTAGATTGAGAAATAGTCTATGCCATTAGTCTCAAATGAATATTTAGGATTTCTTGATGCAATAAACCAATTTTCAAGGCACTTCGGAGTCAAATTTTGATAGAAGATTTGCACTTTGAAGTAGTATTATTATTTAGGATTTTACACTGTGTAAGGGGATTTTCCCCACTTCACAAAGTCCACCGAGCCTCGGCCCAATACTAGGCCCAAGGGTCACAAAGACCGTACAGGGAGCAAGGTATCTACTAGGGAAAGGAGTCGAGTAACCGATAGGACAGGTCACCAAGACCATTCAAAACTTGGGGACTTGCATGGGACACAGTGGGAAATGCGGAAGACCCTCGATCCATTGACATTAGAACATATACGGCTCACAAGGGGTAAAAGCAAGGCCTGGAAACTACACCGCATTAATGGCACTACTACTGAGCTACACGCCACATTTATGGTGTTGTTGCATGTTGCATTAAAGGACTCTACCAGCGGAAACAATAGGAGAGGCACGAACTTTGTGGAGACAAACACGATCTGCACCTCCCCCAACCCACAGTATAAATAACAAGTTCTAGGTATGTGAAAGCTCTCTGATCCCTAGACTCTTTCAGTTATTTACAGACTTTTAAGAATATTTATTAACTTTGGCATTAGAGACTCCCCGACCTCTAGGCCACCCTTCCTTAGCTATCTTCCCTCATATATTTTAAAGGCCCATTTCGGAAGACCTGAGTTGTCGAAGCCTGAACCAAAGGTGTGCGAAACACAGCGTTAATGGTGGCACCGTCTGTGGAATATTTTTTAGGTCTTACATGTATTTTGCATGCCTGAGGCAACCCGTTCTAGACAACTCGGAAGCTCGCCAGTATTACCACTGACATGGAAGTTGGCCAACAAAAGAATCAAGTTCTTGGGAGTGAAAAGGGCACAGTGGAAGAAAGCTATGCACACACCCGCAAAGAGATGCCTATGAGCGGTGAGGTAAGCAAGGCGTATCCTGTGGAGGATGCCTGCACCTTGCCACCAGCTCCCGATTGCGCGGAGGTCATAAGCGAAGTCCGAGATGAGCAGGGGCTTAGGAAAGTGAAACCAATTGAGCCATTGGAGCTCATCCTTCTCAACCCAGATCGACTTGAAGTCAAGGCAAGCGTTAGTAGCGAATGACAACTGAAGCCCAGAGTGCCATGCAGCAACTTCTCGCCGAGCACCTGGATGTGTTTGCTTGGAGCTACGAGGATATGCCTGGAATAGCGCTCGAAACCATACAACACAACCTTAGTGTAGACCCAAAGGCCAAAAGAGTGAGGAAGAAGCGTCAAAGCGTCATCGCAGAAAAGAACGTCGCCATAGCCGAGGAAGTGGACTGTATGCTAAGCACAAGATTCATCTGAGAAGCCCATTACCCAGAATGGTTGTCCAATGTAGTGCTCGTGAAGAAGCTGAGTGGCAAATGGAGAATGTGCATTGACTTCAGCGACCTCAACAAAACCTGGCAGAAGGACAGCTTCCCACTACCTCGCATCGACCTGATTGTCGACTCCATGACAGGTCACCGTATGCTCAGCTTTATGGATGCTTGCTCTGGGTATAACCAAATTCGTATGAACCCCAAGGACGAAGAGAAGACTTCATTCATCACTGATTAAGGCTTACATTGTTACACGACAATGCCTTTTGAGCTTAAGAACGTGGGCACCACCTACCAGCGGTTGATCAATCTTATGTTCAAAGACTAGATAGGAAGAAACATGGAGGTCTACGTGGATGACTTGCGGGTTAAGAATGGGACCATAGAACAACACTTGAACGACTTTAGGGAGGCTTTCGCAATACTACGTTAATGGACTTATTGAATAATTGAACAACACCTGAACCCGGCAAAATGCATTTTTGGTGTCGGATCAAGAAAGTTCTTAGGATTCATGGTGTCCAAACATGGAATCGAAGCCAACCCCAAGAAGGTGGAGGCCATCCTCAAAGGCAAGCTGGGTGAGTGGCTGCTCTTAGCAAGTTCGTGTTAAGATCCATCGACAAATGCCTACCTTTCTTTGAAGTCTTGTGGAAAGCACAGGCATGGGATGGCAAGTGCGACCTGGCGTTTGAAGCCCTCAAGAAGTATCTCACAAGCCCACCGTTCCTCAGCCAACCCCTGTGTGGGGAAATGCTGACCCTGTACTTGGCGGTCTCCCCTCAGGTTGCCTCCTCAGCGTTAGTACGCTAGGAGGATGGGGTTCAGAGGCCAGTCTACAACACCAGTTGGGCATATCGGGGGGCCGAAGCTAGGTACCCCGGCATAGAGCAGCTGGCCTTTGCTATGGTAGTAACCACGTGCAAGCTATGCCCGTACTTTCAAGGTCACTCAGTAAAGGTCGTCACAGAAACCCCCCTAAAAAAGTTGCTACAACTACCTGATGCCTGAGGCCGACTCATGAACTGGGCAGTAGAGTTGAGCAAATTCGACATCGACTATGCACCACGGAACACCATCAAAGGGCAAGTGCTAGCGGACTTTGTCACTGAGTTTACCGGTTTTCCGGTAGAGAATGACGATGCACCTCCAGTGAAGCCCTGGCATGGATTTTGGGAGCTCTAGTTATTTTGGAAAGCCTTAGAGTCTTTGATTTAGCAACTTGACCCTAAGAGGAGAGTAACCCTAGAATGCCTTGTGAATTTCGGCCCTATTTAGAAACCCAGGCCCAATGGCTTTAGGTCCATGATCCATATCTTAGTCACTAGTGCCATGTGTCATGCATGTGTTCCACTATGAATCTAGACTTGATAGTGGGATAAGGGGGAGAGAAAAGTGTAGGGAAGCACCAAGAGGTGGCTTGCACCCCTACTCTAGAGAAATTGCCACTTGTCAGCATGCTAGAAACCTTCTACAAGAATCAATAGACAAAAGGAACCTAGGAAGAGTAAGATATTTTCTGCTAGACCACTTTCCCACATGCCTAGACTCTTTGTCTTGCCCAATTTCGAGTTCCAAGGTAGATATCTTGAGAATGGAAGCCTAGGGAAGTGAAATGGATCTTTTCTAGAAGATTTGCATGGGAAACCAAAGGGAGACATATCGGATTTCGGATTTTAGTCAAACTTTGCCAAGTGTCAAGCATGCATTAACCTTCTAGAAGATTAGAAGAAGAGACTCTTATATCAAGGGACAAATATTCCCTTAGGGTTTCGGCTAACACACTCCCAAGCACCTCCACCACACACCACTTGTTATTAGTGAAGAGTTCCAAGAAGATTTCACATAAGGAAGACAAATGTGAGATTTTCTAAAGGATTTACATTGGAACACCAAGAGAATTTTGAATTCCTAAGCCACATGCCCACTCAAGGTTAATTTCTGACATTTTGCCATTTGTCATTCATGCATAAGTAGAGGGAAAGGTTCTAGAAGGGGGTGGAAGAGACAATGCACGAAAAGTACCCTTGTACCCTTAGGATTTCGGCCACCACATTGCCACATGTCATGTTTTGAGTTCTTGAGAAGCATAAGGAAGTGGGAAAGTCACCTAGGGAACATGCACAGGAAGAAGAAGCTTCTTGCTTATGGAAGAGTAAGGGACATGCATGGGAAATGAAGAGACACATGGGAAAAGGAAGAGGCGCATGGGAAAGGGAAAGAAGCATGGGGAACATGCACCCACATCCTACATGCCTTTTGCCACTTGGAAAGCATACACAAGTCTACAAGGTTCAAGCCTAGGGTTAGGATCTATCAAATGTCAATTTTGTCCTAGAGATTCATTGAATCTGGACTATATGGGGGAGCATACCTAAGGAGCCTCTTAAAATTTTGAATTTTGACAAGATGCCATGCCACATGTCACTCATGCAAAGGATCTTTTGGATTTCCCAAGGAGAGACAAAGGAGAGGTTTTGACACATGGCATCCATACAAGGATATTCTTAGATTTCCTAGAAAAGTGAAGAGGATTTCGAATTTCCAAGGAGCCACGCCACTTGGCAAGATTATTCTTTTCAAGAATACTTTTGTGTTCCCTGTAGCCTTGCAAAAGGCGCCACTTGTCCCACATGCATCAGAAGGCGTCATGTCCTTCATGCAATGGGTCACTAACAACCAATGAGGGATTGAGAAGTTTTCTATATAAGGAGAAAAAGACCACACGCCCAAGGGTTTTTGCTTTTTGCCAAATTCGGATTCTTCATGCTCTCACTCTCTCCACACAACTCTCTCTTATTCTCTTGAAGATTCCCTCACTTCTTGTATTTTCTTTCAAGCCAAACAAGAGGACTTCTTGTTTAAGGAGAGATTTCTACACCACTAAGTATAGACAAGGTAAGAATCTTTTTTCTCTTAGGATTTGCACACACATGTCACTTTCTCAACCCAAAAATGAGATTCAAATCTCACTAGACTTTGAGAATGATAGAACACCCACACTTTCTTATGTTTTCTTGTAAACGACTTAGGGTTCTTAAGAAACCCTTGAAGTCGAGTAGAGAGAAGAGTTCATCCTCCATGTTTTTCGGCCACTACATGTATCTTTGCTTACCTTAGGGTTTTGTTTTACCTTAAGAATGAATTGAAGAAGTTTTTAACCCAAAAACCCTAGAAGCCGAATAGATATAGACAATATTTGATCTAGAAATCTGCACATACACTCAAGAACAATGATGTGAGGTTTTTAGTTGTTTTCCTAATAAGGAATGTTCGGATTTATAGCTTGCTAATATTGCTATACATGGATTTTTTTTTGTAAGTATACACTCAACCTACTCTTGGTTAATACTTGTATATGATTGTGTAAATCTTTTCATTACCATGTTTGTTTGGTTGCTATTTCTTGATTGCTTGTTTGATTATGTTAATATGATCTTATATCAATCTATGGAAGGAATTGTATGCTTTGAAATTGTCATGAATATCCCATGAAATACTTGTATATGTTTCGGTTTTCACATGTTTAAGAATGATGGAATATGTATCATGATATTTCGGCCATACCATGTCTTGAATGATTCGGATCTTAGTCAAATGTTAAGATTTCATGCTTTGTTTTACTAAGCTATGATTTCTATGTTATTTGCTTGAAGATTGGAACATGTTTAAGTGATGAATTTCATGATTTTTACTCCTAAGTGTTTTGGCATAAGCATGTTCCCATGGTTTCATGAATGTGTTTGGAAGTTTCATGTATTCCATGTAATCATGCTATGAATTGAACATGTTATGCTTGGTTATTTCATGCATGGTATTCCATATGTCACATGTCAAGTATAAGTACGTACGTCTTAAGTTCCATGCATTTGGGGAAAAATTTTCAAAGAAATGTGGTTCTTTTTAAAGAAAAGAGTCTAAATGTTTTATCACTACCCCAAGTGCTAGGACGGGGGATTGTCCTAGTGGAACTCCTCTATCCACTTTGGAGTGTTTAAGAATGGAGTGGTAACCCTGGGTTGACAAAAAATAGTCGACGAGCCTCGAATGGATTCTTTTTAAAGAATGCCGGAGCGAGGAAGCACCTAACGCTAATGGATGCATAAGGCTTGTAATTTAACGAAGTAAGGTCAAGTTAATATGATTCTCTGTTTAACTCGAGCTGTAGGGATGGGGGTAAGCAGGGATGGTGGTAGAGTCCTGCCTACAGATCGTTGATGGCAGGGATGGTGGTAGAGTCCCGCCTACAGACCGTTGAAGGTACGGTAACTAGCAGGAACACGCGGTGCAAGGAGGGGAGCCGTATTGTGTCCACCCTATGAACAAGTATAAGAGCTCATATGATAAGGATCACTCGATGAAAATCTTGTGATATATTCTTAAAAGCAAGTTCTGAATAAGATCAATTGAATAAGAAAAAGTTAAGAAGTTTTTATGAAAAATTTAAGTCTTTGTTACAAGTCTTTTGTAAATGGTCAATTGCATAAGTCAAGTTCTGGCTAAGGCATAAGTGAAGTTCTAAGTCATATGTCAAGTACATGTCCATGCACGCATTCATGATATACCTCTTGTATGCTTGTGTTAACTATTGTATATTAAGTGTTTACTTACTGAGATTTCTTGAAATCTCATTATAGTAGTTTTCACTACCATTCCCCCACCCAAAATGATAGAAGTTGTGACAGGACCAGCAGTAGTGAGTCATGATGATGATCAAGGCTAAGGATATGCTCAACTCGGAGAAAGAACGTATTTAGTCATAACTTACTTGGAGATAGCTAGGAATAGAAGGATGCTTTAATGATTTCTTTGTTAAGGTCTTTTTAGACCATACTGGTTATGTTAAAGTGTAAATGAAGAGCTTGATACTCTATTGCTAAGAAGTGTGATTTAAAGCTATGAATGAGGAAGTTGGGATATTAGTTTATTCTGGTACAACTTTTAAATGACTTATTCCACTGCGATTTATTGCATATTGCTAGTATACATAGGTGCATTGCATCTTATCTGTCAAGTAAGAGGGGTGTGTAGCCTTGTGTTACATGTCTCGGCGTCTCAGTCACCGTCCAATCCCAAGTGGGGGTTGGGGGCGCCACAAAAAAAATCAGAAACTGGACAAGTTGGCACATGTAGCGTCCGGTCAAGAGGACTCCCCCCTACCAGAGCAAACAGTGATCCGAACTGTGGAAGTACCTGCTGTGGGGATTGAGGTAATGGAAATACTGCCCAGAGCCCCAGACTGGGCGGAGGACATAATCAGATATTTGGAAATCAATGAGGTACCAGAGGATAGACAGGAGACAAGGACGATCAGAAATAGAGCAGCGCACTACACTCTAATCGAGGGAGTTCTCTATCAGAGGGGCCACTCGGCGCCTCTTTTGAGGTGCATCTCCCTAGAAGAAGCGCAATACGTGTTGGCAGAAATATACCAAGGGATTTGCGAGAATCATGCAGGAGGAAAAGTGTAACAGCCCGCTAGAAATTCATTGGTGGAATTTCTATTGAGTTTAGGAATCTTGTGAAAATCCCATAAGTTTTTATGAATCGACTAATCACTCAGGTTTTAGTCTGTCATCATAATCAGTGTTATCACTTACTTTGGTGCTAGATTTATGAGTTTAATTATTTGAGGTAGTTAGAAGTGTCAGAATGTGTTATGGTCTACGCCATTAGACTCAGTGGATTATTTAGGATTTTATGGCGCAATAGCTAATTTTCATAATTCCGGACGAAACGCCTGTTCGAAATTGTGAAATTATTTTTAGGGGTACTTTGGGGTTGAATTTCGGTAAACGGTTTTTACTATAGGTTAATATGAATATTTAGAACTTTTTAGTACTAACTTTATTATGCCTTTTTTGGAGTGAATAGTAACCTCGATAAGCGCACTTAGTGCAGTATTTTCAAAATGACAGTGTGGAATGTCCAAATTAGGTTGGAGGAGTTTTATTTGGACACATGGCAAGATCTTAGCCACACAGTGAATAGTATTAGGGCTGGTTTGGGGGGGTGGGATGAGACATAAAATTCTCATCTCATCTCATCATTACACATTTTTCAAATCCCCATACAAAATATAATAAACAATTTAACTTTTTCAAATCCTAATACAATAATAATACTAAAACATAATATTTTAAACACTAAAACAAAACACAAAATTCTCATCTCACCCCCCAAACCTGCCCTTAGACATTTGGCACCATGAGGAACCATTAGATGAATTTGTGAAGGAAGTCAAGGTTGGAGATTATGCCCCCTAAGCAAATCTCTGTTTCATCTGATCAACTAAATTGTGCCAGACCAAAGAGGGTTTCAACCCTAGCAAAACCCTAAATGGTTGGAATCCAATTGAAACTCTAAAAGCTTGGTTGAAACCAAAACCCTAAACGGTTTTCCCAAACCCTAAAGTTGGCCTCCAAACCATTTTTAATCCGATTTATAGCATTGTGTTTAATCACTTGATTAAATTACTTACACATGCTATTTATTAATCAAATCCTTGTTATGACATCATTATCCAACATTTTAAACCTTGGAAATTTGATTGGGCCAATAAAAATTGTTTTTGGGATTGATAGCATCTCAAACCCTAACTAAAACCTCTCTTAACCCCAAATTGAAGCCCACTTGGTTGGGGCCCACTAAGGCCCACAAAATTGGCCACCTTGACAAAGCTTCTTGGAGAAGTTTCCTCCCCCACATGACAGACCATCCACTACCATTGGCTGCACCCAATAGTGCCTTGATGTGAAGAAGAAATCCACTCCATCAATCTACATCTCTCATAGCTGCTGCAGGCAGTCCTTGCTCCTCTCTATTCTCCACTTTATGTCTCATGGCCACCTCCAATCAAGGGTCATTCAAGCCCATAACTTCCCCCTTCAGGAGTCTAAAGTCATGCAAGACACACTTCTCACCATTTTATCACTTCTATCCCCCGTTCTTAGAGAGAATCCCAAAAGAGCTCTCTCGGGCAGATTTCTGGGTCTTTTTGCGTGGCCATTTTCGACCCTTTGTATGAATTATCTCACAATGACTCTTTCATAAAAGTTGTTCGTATTTGAGTCTATTTTCCGTGGATATCTTATAGTCTCATTCCATGCCCATTTGGTCTGTCAAAAGTATTTTTAACCATAGAAAGGTCATTCTGGGCGAGAGACTGGAGAGTTTGATATGTTTTGGAATTTTTGACCAAGCTAGTGGGCATATCTTGGTCCGAAAATTTTATGGAGTGTTTATAGCATGTGTTTATGAATGTTCATTGAGGTTTTGTTGCATGAATAAAGCTTTTGATGATAGATTTCCTTAGATTTAGAAACTTGAAAACTGGAAGTGGAAAAACAGTTTTTGTTTTGTGAAAGTTGGAATATTTCGTGGTTTGATCTTAATCCAAAGGCTTTGATATTTTTATATGATGATCCTAAGCCTCTTATATACATGTTAGGATATTATTTTGAAGATATTTAGTATTATTTTTAAAGGTATGATTTTTCTATGCAAGATGATTTCGGTTAGGCCTAAGATTTGATGTTTTTGGGTTAGATACATGTTTTATTGAGTTTTAGGCTTTAGCCATATGATTTTAAGTTTGATGGTTGGATCTTCTTTAGGACACATTTGTAAACTATGCGATGTTTTAGTTTGAAGATCACATGTCTTTAAGCCATGGATCAAGAGATTGATCAAAGTTAGTTGAGAGAAAAGTTTATGTTTTTGGACTAAGTTTAAAACCAAAAACTCCAAGTGTTATTTTGTGGTTTTTGGTGACTTTTGTTTGATGATTTAAAACATGATTGATTTTAGGATGATGTTATGAATGTATTAGAAGTATGATTTGATTTTTTGGAATTCTTGGAGATGTTTTCATTAAGGTCAAAACTTGTGATTTAAGGGTTTACTTTTTGGTTAAAAAGTTTGGGTCCTTTTACAAAACGTTTGGTGTTGATGATTAGTTTTTCTTAATGGATATTTTAAGTGTGTTTTTAAACTTAAGATAGGAAGATCTTTGTTGCAAAATTTTGGTTTAATCATGGGTTTTGAAGATGGAAGAAATTGCAACCAAAATCAAGAGAAATGACCTTTGAATGTTTCGGCCATTGTGAGTTTTCCAAAGTTCTTATTGGTTTTAAATTTCATGAGTTGTTATTTGAGTCTAGGACAAAATTTACATGAGGAATGAAAATTTTGGTAATTTTTGGAGTTAGGATGTGAACCCTTAAGTTATGGGTAAAATAGTCATTTTTCCATTTCTAATTATTAGTAATTAAAGTTCTAACTTTTAGAATACCCTCTTACAGTTCCTCGTGTTTCACGCTTTAATGTCGTAGAACGCGACGATTGAGGTAAGTTAGCTCTTAACTTACTATCAGTTTATTGTGTATGTGTGATGAGTAAGGGAACTACAATTTATGTTCGTATGTTGTTATATATGCCATGTCATCACATGTTTATCTATTACACGAATTATTCTGTCATGAAATATTTATCTGTTACATAATATATTTTGTCTCATGTTACTATCTATTGCAATTATGTCACATTACGTATGCTATCTGTTACGTGTATGTCATGTTATGTAATATTCACTGTCACATGTTATGTAATGTTACGAAATATTGTCTGTTATCTGTTATGTCATGTTACAAAATATTATCTGTTATAGGTATGACATGTTATGAAATGTTGTCTGTTACATTTTATGTCATGTCTGTAATCTTACGTTCATGTCACGTTATGCTACGTCAGGATTTCTGTCGTTTAAGTCACGTTCATGTCACGTTACGTTACGAAATGTCATGTATGCTAGTTAAGTTATTCATGTCAATCACAACCCTAAGCGCTAGGATGGGGTAATATCCTAGTGAAACTCCTTTGTTCACGCTGGAGTGTCTAACTAGGTGTGAAATTCCCTGGGTTGACGAAGTACAGTCAACAGGTTGCAAATGGGGCCTAACTAACTGGTCACCGGAGTGCGCTAGGCATTAACGCCAATGGAGTCACACATTATGTTACGTGTGTCCACAATAAGTGTGGCACAAACAATTCATAGTGCCACAACAACTGTGGAGCATGAAGAATGGGGCCACAACAACTATGGAGCATACACTACGTGAGACACAACAATAGTGACACGTAGAATACGTGGGGCCACAACAACTGTGGAGTACGTATTAACGTACTCATACTTAGTATAGACACCTTGTTGTGATGCAGTAATAGGCAGGGACACACGGCTCAAGGAGACCCGTGTAGCACCCGTATGGTCACTTTATTAATTAAGTCCATTGAATAAGATTCCAAGTTCATGTATGTCACGTTCAAGTCATGTTTCATGTTATGTTATGTTCAAGTTTACGTTCATGTCAAGTTTCAAGTTCAAGTTAATCATGGTAACCCCATGAGGTAAGATTACTCAATCATGGTGACCCCATGAGACAAGAATATGGTTTAAGTTCATGTTTATGTCATGTTATGTTCAAGTTCAAGTTGATGTTATGTCATGTTCACGTTCACGTTATGTTTCAAGTTCACATTTATGTTATGTTGTGTTCCGGTTCATGTTATGTTCAAGTTCATGTTCAAATTATGTATGTTTACGTTCATGCTATGTTTCAAGTTCACGTTCATGCTTTGTTGCTAGTCCATGTTGTGTTTTAAGTTCACGTACATGCCATGTCATGTGAAGCTAAGCTAAGTTTCAGTTTCAGTTCAAGTTATGTCATTTATGCCATGTTGTATGTCAAGTTATGTTATGCTTACTTATGACTTTGATTATGCATTCATGCTTTTACTATCATGCATGCATCATTAACCTGTGTGGAAGTTTCCTGTTAACTTGCTGAGATTTGTAATCAAATCTCACCCTGATAGTCCCAACTACCATTCCCCCCGAATGGTAGGCAATGTGTCAGGATCAGAGTAGGGAGCAGACACTGGCAGACTGGAGGAGGTTAACTAGACGCCGTAGACGCAATACGGAGCTTGCAGCCTCCATAGTTATGTCTTTGGATAGCATTTCGGCATCGTTAGTCGAGTTATGCGAGTTACTCAACGAACTAGCCCAATAGTATATTTTGGCAATGAAATTTTGGAGTCAGGTCTCCATTGTTTTACGATTACAGTCTTCTATGACTCGTGCTGTAATCGTGGATGTTTTAAGTATGCATGGTTTATGTTTTAATTATTTGGGATATTATAAGTTTGGTGCATAGTATTGCTAAAAAAAAAATTATTATCCGCTGCGAATATTGCATAATGCTAGATGCATGTTAGGAACATTGCATCTTATATGTCATGAACGGGGGCAGGTAACCTTGTGTTGCATGTCCCGACGCTTTGGATGCCGTCCAATCCCAAGCAGAATCTGGGGGCGTCACAAAAGGCGCTGGCCAGAAAGGTAATGAGAGCGGGTTATTACTCGCCTTAGGCCTTACGAGACGCCAAGGACTATGCACAAAAGTGTTGGAAGTGCCAAGAATATGCCAGGGTCCCCCATTGCCCATCGGAAGAATTGACGTCGATCACGCTGCCTTGGCCTTTTGCCCAATGGGGAATCGACTTGATCAACCCACTTCCCCCGGGCAAAAGAGGAGTCAAATTTGTAGTGGTGGTTGAAGACTATTTCACCAAGGGGGTTGAGGCCGAGGCCTTAGCAACCATCACAGTGAGCAACATCACGCGGTTCACTATGGAGGACGGTAGTTTGCAAGTTTGGCATCCCGCGTACCATTATATTTAATAATGGGAGGCAATTCGATTCCAATCACTAGCACAATTGGGGTTGAGAATTGAGGGTCGAGTTCCGGTACTCATCCCCGAGACACTCATAGTCTAATGGGCAAGTTGAGGCATCAACAAAACACTGATGGAAATGCTCAAGAAGAGGCTCGACGACAGAATGGGGGCATGGGCAGAAGAACTCCCAGCCGTTCTGTGGGCCTACAGGCTCACAGTGAAAACGTCGACTCGGGAAATTCCCTATACCCTTACATACTGCCACAAGGTGATGCTGCCAGTAGAGATCGGAATCCCCACCTATAGAGTTCAGCACTTCGAACAAGAGTCCAACAATAGGCGACTAGAGGAACGGCTGGATCTGTTGGATTAGGTCAGACTAGAAGCCGAAATAAGAATTGCGGCCAACAAAAGAAGGGCTGAGAGATGCTTCAACAAGCTCGTGCACCCAAGAGTGTTCAAGGTTAGGGATTTCATGCTCAAAGAGATGGGAACAACAATGTGGGATGAAGGAAAGCTAGGCCCCTAGTGGGAGGACCCTTACGTGGTCACAGCCACAAACTGCCCAGGCTCCTACTGTCTCTGAGACTACAAGGGAACGAGCTGCCACATCCCTGGAATGTCGAACATCTACGGAAATTCTATTGCTAAGCCAATTCATTGTCGTAAATTTACATATTTTTGTGCACATTTACAGGCCCTAATGAAAAAAGTGTTGTATTTCAATGGCAAATTTTTGGAACATAATGTAACCCACTAACGAATTCTCCATTGACAAAATTAACTAGTTTCCATCAGCAAAGTCATCTCCGTCAATGTAATCTACATCGACAAAATTAACAAAGTCTCCATTAACAACTTAGCTCTCCGTGGGACACCAGAGAAAAAGGTAGGCTAGAAGGTTGCCTTATTCCTCCTGCGGCGGAGTGCGGATTGGCCCTCGGCCACTCGAAAATAAAAACTTACCTTCCTCATTAAGCATCAACAGGCGGGAGCGGGTCCAGTAATAGAGTGCCCAAACAACTTACCTCCCTGTGGGATACAATAGGGAAAGTTAGGCCTAAACGTTGCCTTATCCTCCTGCAGTGGAGAGCGGGACCAATCACACAGCTACCCGAATGAATTATCCTGACTTCCACTACGATGAAGTGTGGGATCAGCACCAGCCTAACCCAAACTTACCCTTCCCTGTAATGTCAACGGGCAGGAGTGGGTCCAGTCCCAAACTGCCCGAACAACTTACCTCCCCACGAAAAATGATAGGTGAATAAGTGGCTTAACCTCCTAGTCTGGGAGAGCGGGACCAGTCCCCCTGACGACTAGAATAACTTACCCTGACCCCATCACAGTGAAGGAGTGGACCAACCACATCGTTGTCTGAATTACCTCCCTGCAGGGCACTAGAGGGAAATGTAGGCCTAAAGGTTGCCTTATCCCTCATGCGACGGAGTACGGGTTAGTCCTCAGCTGCTCGAAGAAAAACTTACCTTCCTTGTGAGCGTCAACGAGCAGAAGCGGGTTCAGTAACAAACTGCCTGAACAACTTACCTCCTTGCGGGATACCATGGGAAAGGTAGGCCTAAAGGTTGCCTTATCCCTCCCGTAGTGGAGAGCGGGATCAGCCACACGGCTACCTAAATAACTTACTCTGGCGCCTGCTAAGACGAAGCGTGGGATCAGTACCAGCTTGACCCAAACTTACTCTTTCCTGCAGTGTCAACTGGTGGGAGCGGGTCCAGATATAGACTGCCCAGACAACCTACCTCCCGCGGGGAGCAAAGGGATGGGATGAGCCAAAGGCCGTCTTGTATCTCCCGCGAAGGAGAGCGGGTTCAGCCCTAAGGCTACTTGAATACTTACCCCAACCCCCACCGCAACAAAGAGCAGACCAGCCACATTGTTGTCCGAATTAACTCTCTTAGGGAGAAAGAGGCTGTTTTGCATGAGGCACTTTGACCTCTCCCCGACGGAGAGTAGGCCGAGTCAATGGACCGCCCGAATAACGAAGCAAAAGGCATACATCACCAACACGGGTGTCAACAACACAGACAACAGTGGTGTGGCAGAAAATGACAAGTATAGTACAACATAGGCCAGGGGGCCAGGTTTGTGACATTAACTCCTGTCCCCAAAAGCAAAATAATGTTAATGGAGGAATAATGGTACAGTTCCAAATTACCCGGACAACTTACCTCCCCATGGACCGAGGAGGCAAGCTGGGCCCAAGCAGTCTTGACTCCCCACTGCGAAGAGCAGGATCAACCCCACGGCTACCCGAAGAATAGATCTACGCTAATGGAGGAAGACAAGTACAGCTCCAAGCTTCTCGGACAACTTACCTCCTCGCAGACCAAGGAGGCAAGCTGGGCCCAAGGCCATCTTAACTCCCCGCGGCGGAGAGCAGGATCAACCCCAAGGTTGCCCGAAGAACAAACCTGTGCTAAGGGAGGATGTGAAGAACGTCGGCCCCGTTAAGCAAAGTCGATAAGGCCCCGGGAGAACGACAAGAAACCCACACCACATGGTATAGGCAGATGAAAGGGGCACGAATAGGAAGACTGCCCACTGGCGGGGTGGACCGTAAAGCCCTGTGTGGTGAATCCTCGCGGCCAAGATCCCCCCAGGCTGAACAAAAAAAAAAAATAAAGACAGCAAAAAAAGAATGTGCAAAGAGACATAGCCAGATACAATCAACAAAAAGTAATATTATTAATCATTGAGAGCTACATGGAACAAGTTACAACATAAAGCCGCAGAGCTACAAGAAACAAGTTACAACATAAAGTCGCAGGGCTATAAGGAACAAGTTACAACATAAAGCCGTAGAGCTACAAGGAACAAGTTACAAAGTGACATCGTAGAGTAGTCGAGAGTCGGATATAACGCAAGGTGACTTATCACAATCGAGCTCGATCAAATCATATTCCATGAAAGTGGCAGACAGAGATCTCCACACTACGCTGTGTCGATAACGCCTGAGGTTACCTTTAAAACATCAACATGAATGTAACGAGACAACTAATCGAGTCGTACGGTGATAGCCATGGCCCCGGAGTTGCTCGAAGCCATCTGCTAGCCGAGGAGAGGTATGAGAAACTGTTGGAGGAGGTGAAGACAACATATAGGAATGACCTTGCAGACGAGCCCTATAAGCAAAAGGGCGAGAACGAGTAAGGCTCCATAAGCAAAATGGCGAGAACGAGGAGAAGAGGCTTGGGACAACAACAGCAGAGAAGAGCAAGGAGACCTGCCCAGAAAAAACCATGGAGAGGAAGCCTAGGACAACAACAGTATAGAAGAGCAAGAAGATCTACCTAAAAAGTCCACCCTCAGCGGGCAGGATCTTTCCCCGCAGGGTCATCATTGAGGGAACTCGGAACTAGACCCTTCCCGAGAAGCGCACCCTGTTTCAGAGACTCCTGATGTGGAGGAAAATCCCCCACACATAAGACCCTGAGGTCGAACTTGGGGTTTTGAAGAATGTGAGTCTTCATCCATTCTAAGCTTCATTATAACTAAAGCGCCACTCGTCATCGTGAACACCCCGGACATATGACAACTCCTCCCGCGAACTACAGATGGTAGCTTCACAAGCTTCTAGAATCTGCCTAGTCTCTTCCTGGGCAGTCTCCGCTTCTCTCCTTCGCTTCCTTTCCTCCTCCAGGGCTTTTCTCTTCTTCTTCAGAGACTCATTGGCATCTTCAACTTGCTTCGTCAGCCATTTGTTCATCCGGCTATTTGAGTGTCGTTGTTGGCGCAACTCTAGGTTCTCGGCCTACAGCCGCTCAAGCTCCATCGATTTACGGTGCCCCATTTAGTGTGTACGGGAAACCAGCACTTGAGGGCCTGCTCGACCGGGAACTTCCATCCATCACCCTAAAAGAAGAAGAACTGGTAGTTGTATCCCTTCACAACAGTGTGTACCTCCAACCGAACCAACTCCTAGACTGGCTGGAAGCTGTAGAGGTGTTGACCCTTCCTCAAAATGTTATGGGTAATGAAGAACTCATGTGCTGTGAGGTCCGAGGAGTTTGACCCGACCTCTTCCAACGCATGGGGCCAGATGACGCAGCATGAAACTAGAATCCTCCACGTGTGGGGAGGAAGCTGGGTAGGCACCAACTTGTAGAAGGCCAAAACTTCTCGCACTAGCTGAGAAAAGGGTAGCCTAAGGCCACAGGAGAACATGGCTGGGTACACCGCGATCTTGGTGCCAAAGCCCTTGGAGTCCACTGCCCCTTCGGTGGAGGAGGGCACCACGAACTCCACTTTCGAAGGGACCCTATACGTATTCTTCAACGACTCTAGTTCAGCAGGAGTCACCACCGATCGCCACGTAAATCAGGCGAATTCCTCTGGGGTGGCACCGCTATGGCCAACGATAACCAGAGCATTGCCAGAAGACCCAACCTGTCCAGAAGAGTGTAAAGATTTCTTCGGAGCCATGGGAGATCAAGAGGAAAGTAAAGGAATTTCGGGAGAAAACTAGAAGAAAACAAAAGAACGAAAGGCTCAAGCAGCAAGCAAGGAACACAGAGAATAAAGCAAAAGGAAGAATGAGTGAAATGGACTTTCGCAAGGGAGGAAGGGCCCTTATATAGGCAAGATTGATGTTTGAACTCTCGAGGCAATATAAATCCATGTCCCCCAAAGTACCAGAATCCCTCAATTGTCGCAACTTCCCCAAAATGTATCTACTGATGTGATGTGCGAAATAAATGACTGCTTGAAACGAGGTCATGATGAAAGAACCGAAGGGACGCCGTTCAATGCAAAGCATGACCGTCACAATACAACCACATAAATGGAAGACAAACTGTTGCTTGGTTCAGAATAAAAAGGTCGGGAGGTCTTGCAGAGCAAAGGTTAAAGGAATAAAGAAAGAATTCCCCTTGGATTGATAGGAATTGGTGAGGTAACTGTAAGGGGATTTTCCCCACTTCACAAAGCCCACTGAGCCTCGGCCCAATACTTGGCCCAAGGGTCACTAGGACTGTACAGGGAGCAAGGTGTCTACCAGGGAAAGAAGTTGGGTAACCGATAGGACAGGTCAGCCTAACAACCCACGGTCGCGTTCAGAACCTAGGGACTTTGTGGCGCCCCCAGCCCCCGCTTGGGATTGAACGGTGACTGAGACGCCGGGACATGTAACACAAGGCTACACACCTCTCGTACATAATAGATAATATGGTACGACCTAAGTACACTAGCAATATGCAATAACAATGCAACGGAAAATTAATAAAAGTCGGATAATTAAGCGCGATAAGCAATTGCAATGCACATGGCACCATAACTAATATCATAACCCAAAACATTGTCCCAAAACATAAACATAGGCCTTAAAAGGAAAAATATACCAAAAAGCATGAAGCATAATTTTAAATTCCCAAAACACGGGATTCCCACAAAAGAAACATAAGTCCACAAAAGATGACCATAAATGTTGATGCCTTCTCTCTTTTGTTTTTTTTTTTTTCACAAAATACTTAAACTCCAGTACTCTTCATAACCATCATTCCATCGGGGGATAGGCACCAAAAGAACCCATGGGATTGCCAAGGCTCAGGTTGTAACAGACCTAAATCCTTTGCTACTGCCTTCGCGTTAGCTGAAGCCTTAGAGGCTCGCTCTAAATATGTAGACAACTGGTCCATGTTCAACCAAAACTTCAAGTTCTTAGAGGGTTGATAGATCGTAGCGTTAATCTCTGTCTCACCAATACTATGTAAGATCTCCTGAGTAACTTAGCCGTGTGAATTAGTACATCCGCAGTGTAGTCTTGATGAGCCTGAACAGTAAACTCGTCTTCTATCAGAGAATCGTCCTGGTTCATGTTTCCTGGGTATCTGGGGTACCTGTTAAAACTTCTACCATTTCAATTGGGGAATGGTAGTGGAAATTATCACAATGAGATTTCTAGAAATCTCAACAAGTAATCACACAACATACCACATGTGACGCCCCCAAATTTTGCTTGGGATCGGACGGACATTTGAAGCGTAGAGACATGCAACACAAGGTTACCTGCCCCCGTTCATGAGATATAAGATGCAATGTTCCTAACATGCATCTAGCATTATGCAATATTCGCAGCGGGTAATTTTTTTTTTCTTTAGCAATACTATGCACCAAACTAAAATATCCCAAATACTTAAAACATACTTTATACTTAACGACATACTTAAAAACTGATATCACAACACTAGTCCAAAATGATTGTGATCAAAAGAGTGCTTGAGATTGAACTCCACAAATACAAGTAGTAATTTGAGGTAACTATTGTACTAACACTTACGTCGCATCGTCGCTTAGTCAACCGTTTCCAGTTGGTCGATTCTCGATTCTCCTTCAGATCCTGTAATAAGATCTATCATTCGGGAGGAATGGCAGTTGGGAATACCACAGTGAGATTTGATTACAAATCTCAGCAAGTTAACAGGAAACTTCCACACAGGTTAATGATGCATGCATGGCAGTAAAAGCATGAATGCATAATCAAATCAATAGAAAACATAACATATCCTGGCATGAAATAATAAGCATAACGTAACTTGACATAACATGGCATGAGCTGACATAACTTGAACTGGAACTTAAACTTAAACTTAACTTGACGTGACATGACATGTACATGAACTCAAAACATAACATGGACTTGAAACATAACATGAACGTGAACATGCATAATTTGAACATGAACTTGAACATAACATGAACCTGAGCATGACATAACATAAATGTGAACTTGGAACATAACTTGAACATGAACATAACATAACATGAACTTGAAACGTATTCTTGTCTCATGGGATTACCATGATTGTGTGAACGTAAACTTGAATATAACATAGCATGAAACATGACTTGAACGTGAAATACATGATCTTGGAATCTTATTCAATAGACTTAATCATTAAAGTGACCATATGGGTGCTACATAGGTCCCCTTGAGCCGTGTGTCCCTGCCGATTACCGCATCACATCACAGGTTTCTATACCAGCTGTGAGTGCGTTAATACATACTCCACAGTTGTTGTGGCCCCACGTATTCTACGTGTCACAATTGCTGTGTCTCACGTAGTGTATGCTCCACAGTTGTTGTGGTCCCATACTTCATGTTCCACAGTTGTTGTGGCCCCATGACTTATTTGTTTGTGCCACACTTGTTGTGGACACACGTAACATAATGTGTGGCATCATCGGCGTTAGTGCCTAGCGCGCTCCGGTAACCAGCTAATTAGGCCCCATTCGCAACCTGTTGACTGTACTTCGTCAACCCAGAGAATTTCACACCTATTTAGACACTCCAGCGTGAACAAATGAGTTTCACTAGGATATTACCCCATCCTAGCGCTTAGGGTCGTGATTGACATGAATAACTTAACTGGCATACATGTCATTTCGTAACGTGACGTGACATGAACGTGACATAAAAGACAGAAGTCCTAACGTAGCATAACGTGACATGAACGTAAGACGACATACATGACATACTTTGAGACATAAATGTAATAGACAACATTTCATAACATGGCATACATGTAACAGGCAACATAACGTAACATAGCATACCATGTAACAGATAACATTTCTTAACATGGCGTAACATGTGACAGTGAATATTACGTGACATGAAATACATGTAACATATGGCATACTTAACTTAACATGACATACTTGCAATGTATAGCAATACATGACATAATATCTTGTGTAACAGATGAATGATTCATGACAGAATAAATTCTATGTAACAGATAAATATGTAATGACTTGGCATGGTGCATATGATAACATGCTTACATAGACTTTAGTTCCCCTTACTTATCACTCATACACATTAAACTGATAGTAAGTTAAAAGTTAACTTACCTCGGTTTTCGTACTTCGAGACAAAACTCAAGAGCGATCACGAGAAACTAAAAGTAGTGATTTCTAAAACTTAGAACTTAATCACTAACAATTAGGAATATGAAAAAATATCAACTTAGAGTAAAATTACCATTTTACCCTCTACATGTGGAAAAATGACCATTTTACCTCTAACTTAAGGATTTTGCATCCTAACTCCAAAAATCACCAAAATTTACATACCTTATGTAAATTTTGTCCTAAACTCAAATATCAATTCAGAAAAATTTAAAACTAAACACAACCATTAAAACTCTATTGGGCCGAAACTTACAAAGGCTATTTCTTTTGATTTTTGTTGTAATTCCTTCAAATATCAAAAATCAAAATTTTTCTTCTACTATACTCATAACATATTCCTAAGAATAATCATGTTTTGAATCATGAACAAAAGTTATCAAAATCACTAAAACTATACTTGAACGTTTTAGTTTTTCTTCTATGTTCAAAACAGATTTTTGTTTCTAACTTGTTTTGATTAACCTCTTGATCCATGACTTATAAAGATGTGATCTTCAAACCAAAACATCACATGGTTTAAAAAGGTGTCCTAAAACAGATCCAAGCATCAAACTCAAGATCACATGGCTAAACATCAACCAAAACATAAATTTAGCCAAGAACATTATCACTTTGGCCTAATAGAATATCTCCTCGCATAAAATTTCCTATTTTCGAAACTAACATCAAATATCTTCAAAATAAAATTTAAACATGTATATAAGAGGCTTAGGATCTTCCAATAAAATATCAAAACCATTGGAATAAGATTAGACCATAAAAGATTTAAACTTTCTCAAAATAGAAATTGTTTTTCCTGTTCCAGTTTCTAAGTTTCTGGACCTAAGAAAATATTTCACCAAAACTTTTTAATCATGCAACAAATCCTCCACCAATAATCATATACACATGGTAACAGTACTCCATAAAAATTTCGGACCAAGATCTAATCATTAGCTTGGTCAAAAACTCCAAAAAAGAACACACTCTCCAGTTTATCGCCAGAATGACCTTTCTGGGTTATAGACAACCTTTTACCAATCAAATGATCTCCAAATGGAAGAAATAAGATATTCATGTAAACTAGACTTAAAAATAAATAACTTTCATGAAGGAAACTTGGCGAGAAAACACTTACAAAAGCTTCGAAATAGGCGTTCAAAAGAGGTAAGAAACACTGTCCGAGAGTGTCTTTTGTGTTCTATGGAGGCAAAGTGTAAAGGAGAGTTGCTTTTCATGGGAAGTGGACTGGAGGGCCTCTAACACAAGTTATGGAAAGTGATAGGACTGAATGAAAGGTTGAGTGTTGGCCTTTTCTTCTCATAAAAATCAGTCCAAGATCTTTTCTCAAGTTGGAGTGTAAGAGTGAAAGAGTGAGGTGGCCTTTTAGCTTTGTATTTCAAGAACCTTCCAGGTCCTTCTTTGTAAAGATCTGGCCAGCCAAGTGGGGGTACAAAACTTAGCCATGAAGCAATCCTATGGTGACCAATTTCGTGGGCCTTAATGGGCCTAAACCGAATGAGCCTAAATTTTGGGGTTTAAAGAGGGTTTGGGTTGCTATCAAGCCCAAATCCAATATCACTTGGCCCAATCAATTTTTCAAGGTTAACCAGGTTGGATAATGATGTTCTAACTCAAATTTGAAGGATTAATAGCATGTGGAAGTGATTTAATCAAGTGATTAAACACAATACTAGAAATCAGATTAAAAAAGGTTTAGAGGCCAACATTAGGGTTTTGGGGAAACCGTTTAGGGTTCCGATTTCAACCATGTTTTTGGGCTTTCAATTGGACTCCCACCATTTAGGGTTTTACTAGGATTGAAGCCCTCTTTGATTTGGCACAATTTGGTTGAGCAGATGAAACAAAGTTTTGCTTAAGTGGCATGATTTCATTCACTAAGTGTGGCTAAGATCTTGCCAAGTGTCCAACTAAAACTTCTCTAATCTAAATTGGACATTCTACACTATGATTTTGAAACACTGCAATAGGTGCGCTTATCGATGTTACTATTCACTCCGAAAAAGTGAATCGTAAACTTAGCACTAAAAAAGTTCTAAATATTCATATTAACCTACAGTGAAAATCTTTTACAGAAATTCAACCTAGAAGTGCCCCTAAAAATAATTTCACAATTTCCAATAGACGTTTCGTCCAGAATTATGAAAAGAGGCTATTGCGCCATAAAATTCTAAATAATCCACTGAGTCTAATGGCGTAGACCATAATACATTCTGACACTTCTAACCACCTCAAATAAATAAAACTCATATTTCTAGCACCATAGTGAGTGATAACACTGATTAGGTTGACTGACTAAAATCTATGCGATTGGTCGATTCGTAAAAACTTATGGGGTTTTTACGAGATTCCTAAAGTCAATAGAAATTCCACCAATGAATTTCTAGCAGGCTGTTACACCACAGTTAATACAAACATACAAAAAGTATATCATGATATGCTTGCATGGACATGTACTTGACTTATGCCTTAACCAAAACTTGACTTATGCACTAGACCATTTACAAAAGACTTGTGATAGAGACTTAAACTTTTCATAAAAACTTCTGAACTTTTTCTTATTTACGTGATCTTATTCAGAACTTGCCTTATTAGAACATATAAGATTTTCATCGAGTGATCCTTATCATATGAGCTCTTATACTTGTTCAAAGGGTGGACACAACACGACTCCCCTCCTTGTGCTGCGTGTTCCTGCTAGTTACTGCACCATCCACGGTCCGTACACTGTGATGAATACGTCATAAATAGAGAATCATATTAACTCGACCTTACTTCGTCGGGTTACATGCCTTATGCACCCACTAGCATTAGGTGCTTCCTCGCTCCGGCATTCTTTAAAAAGAATCTATTTGAGGCTCGTTGACTATTCTTCGTCGACCCAGGGGTTACCACTCAATTCTTAAGCACTCCAGAGTGGACAGAGGAGTTCCATTAGGACATTCCCCTCCCTAACACTTGGGGTAGTGATAAAACTTTTTCTTTGAAAACACTTTTGGAAACACTTCTTTGAAAACACTTCTTTGAAAACATTTCTTCTTCAAATGCATGTGACATGAGACTTAAACATGCTTACTTATGCATGACATATGTCATATGAGATGTCATGCATAAAACAACCCAGCATAACATATTCCTTTCATAGCATGATCATATAAACCAAGATAGATATCAAAACATATGCATAGAACTATAAAAACTTGCTTAGGCCGAAACTTATAGGCACAAAAACATGAAGATTCATCACATAAACATGTTCCGAATTTCAAGCAAATAACATAGGGATCAAAGCAAAGACAAACAATGCATGAAATCATAACATTTGACTAAGATCCGAATCATTCAAGACATGGTATGGCCGAAATATCATGATACATATTCCATCATTTTTAAAGATGTGAAAACTGAAACATATACAAGTATTTCATGGCATATTCATCACAATTTCAAAGCATATAATTATTTCCATAGATTGATATAAGATCATATTAACATAATCAACAAGCAATCAAGAAATAGTAGCCAAAACAAACATGGTAATGAAACGATTTACACAATCATATACAAGTGTTACCAAGAGTAGGTTGAGTGTATACTTACAAAATCCTTGTAAAGAAATACTAGCAAGCTGTAAATCCGAACGTACCATATTAGAAAGAGCATCTAAAACTCTAACTCATGTTCTTGAGTGTGTGTGTGTTTCTAGGGCATCACTTGGTCTTAAACCATTTGACTTCTAGGGTTATTAGGTTAAAACCCTCTTCATTTCACACATAAGGTACAACAAAACCTAAGATAGCCAAAAATATATGTGATGGTCGAAACATGGAGAATAAATTCCCCCTTCACTATTCGGCCTCAAGGGTTTCTCTTAGAAACCCTAGGTTATTTTCCAAGCAAATGGTAGAAAGTGTGTGTTCTATCATTTCTCAAAGTCTAATGAGATTTGAATCTCATTTTCGAATTGAGAAAAGATTTGTGTGTGTGAGCAAGACTTAGGGAACTGAATCTTACCTTGCAAATGCTTGTGTAGCCGAAATCCTTCTCTTGCAAGGATCTTTCTCGTTTGGTTGGTGAGAAAACACAAGAAAATGAGAGAAAGCTTTCATAGGAACTTGAGAGAATTGAGTGGAGAGAGTGGAAACTCATGCAATAATCTGAAAAATGGCAAGGGAAAAGCCTCCTAGGTGTGTACCTTTCTCTTTATATAGTGACCCTTCACTTCCCTCATTGTTTCAATCAAAACATTTGTATGTGAGACAAGTGGCAAGGTTCCTTCTTCTTCCTCTCTCAAAAACCGAAAACCTCTTGGAGTTCCCCACTTAGATTGCATTGGGAAGGGGCATTTCTTTGAGGTGGCGTGTGGGCTTCCCTCCTTGGCCAAAAATCTCATTTCCCTCTTATGCCCTTCCTTTCCTTTAACAAGTCAACATCTTCTTAAGGGGTAAATTGGTAAAACCGTGCATGACCTTTCCTATTCCCAACAAGAGACTCTTGGCATGGAGGACAAGTGGCAATGGGCGTGTGCCATAGCCCTAGCCGTCCCCTTCTCTTTCCATTCCCAAGGTGTTGCTTCATCTTCCCCCATGTTTATTCCCTAGGTGACCCTTCACATTTCATTGGTCCAAAATACACTAAGTGACAAGTGGCAAGCAAAAGGAATGTTTGACACATGGCAAAGACTTAGCAAAATTCAAAATCCCAAAGGCCTCATTTCAGTTCCTATGCAAAGCTTCTAGAAAGACACTATTTCACTTCCCTAGGCTCCCCTGTCCAAGAAACCTACATTGGAACTTGATTTCTGGACCAAAGCGATGGGCTAGGCGTGTAAGCCCATCTTGGTGCTTTCCTACACCTCTTTTCCCCCTTAGCCCACTTTCAAGACTAGGTTCAAAGCAAAAACATTCTTGGGTCACATAACACTTAGCAAATTTAGAATTGGATCATGGGCCTAAACCATTGGACCTAAATTTCCAATAAGGCCGAAATCGTAAAGTAAAGTAGAACCACTCTTCTCTTGGACTTAAGTTACTACATCAAAGGCTTCTAAAATACCATGGCAACCGAGAAAAATTCTAAGGGCCAAGCCTAGACAAAAACTCAGGCCATCACATCCTCCCCTCCTAAAAAAAAGATTTTGTCCTCGAAATCGGTACCACAATCATTAATCAAAACACTTATAAGAAGAGATACTAGACTGCTACCTCCTCCAGAAGCGGCTGTAGATTTTTTAGACAACGTTGAGGATGAGGGCATATCATCTGCCTCCACAGTCATAGAATCCTGAGAAAAGTAGAATAAAGCTTCCAAATCATAATCGAAATACATATCGACTTGCATTTCATTCAACCTATGTTCTATCTCAAGCTCGGTGTCCTCAATTGGTTGACCTTCTTCCCGAAAATGAATACGATCTGCAGACACATCCAAAGTCTCAAAAGGTACAAACCGACTTGCATGTTCTTCCGCTGTGTGACTTGATTCTGCTTCTGGATTAAAATTATGTAGATTTCTTCTTTCTGCTTCCTTTGAGCTACTCCATGGCTGCCATTCCTCGTGTGGTAATGCTCGTCAAAAGTGAAGTCTTCCTCGACCGTCCGCATCCATCTCATGAGTGCGATGATGCTCAAATATCTCCATCTGTCTTGCTTGGTCTGCTAACGCCTGTTGTTTTCTTCTAAGGCGCTCTCTGATACGACATTCTCTTTGTTCCCTCAATCATGCCATTGAAGAAACAGACATACGTGAGGTCCTTCTAGTTCGTGCCTTTCCCTATTTCAAGGGTTCGATAGGTGCACACATGATTACCATACTTAAACTAGCAAGCACGAAACAGACAATTTCTCACAGAACAAAACATTCACGGGATACATATACATCCCATACATCCATATCATACAATTCATACATACATCAAAAGTTTTTAAGCTATAAACAAATAGGGATATTCGCTTCTCATTGTATCCTCCTGTTCCCAAGTTGCTTCTTCGAATTCTAGGTTATTCTAGAGCACTTTCACTAGAGGTATCTTCCGATTTCTTAACTCCTGTTCCTTATGATCCATGATCTGTACTGGCCATTCTGTATAAGATTAATTGGGTTGAAGCTAAATCTCATCGAACTTCATAACTACTGGCCGTTTTTCTTTGAAACTCTTCTTTAAAGTTGATACATGAAACACATTGTGTATTCCTTGCATCTCTGTTGGCAAATTCAATCTGTAAGCTACTGGACCAACTCTTTCAACTATTTCGTAAGGTCCTACATATCGGGGATTTAACTTTCCCTTCTTGCCAAAACTTACGACTCCTTTTATGAGCGATATTTTGAGGTATACCCAATCTCCTACTGCAAACTCCAAATTCCTACGTCGGTTATCGGCATAACTCTTCTGTCTATTCTGAGCTGCTTTCTTTATTTACTGGATCACAGTTACTTGTCTTTGTACTTCTTGTAGATATTCAGGTCCTAGCATTTTCCTTTCACCCACTTCATCTCAATACAACGGGGATTTGCATTTCCTTCCATACAAAGCCTCATAGGGTGCCATCTGAATGGTAGCTTGGAAGCTATTATTGTTGGCAAATTCCACTAAAGGTAGATGACTTTCCCAATCGCTGCGAGCATGACTTAGCTCCATAACACATGCTCGCAGCATATCTTCAGGGTCTAAATTGTACGTTCCGTCTGTCTGAGGATGATAAGCACTGCTAAAGTTCAGACGAGTGCCTAACATCTTTTGCAAACTCTGCCAAAATCGTGAGGTAAAACGAGTATCTTGGTCCGATACTATAGTCTTAGGTACTTCGTGCAACCGGACAATTTCATTAACATAAAGTCGAGATAGTTTCTCCATAGAATCTATGTTAACTATGGGTAGAAAATGTGCGCTCTTAGTTAATCGATCGACTATAACCCATATCGAGTTCTTTCCTGAAGACGTCCTTGGTAGACCAATTACAAAGTCCATAGACACATCATCCCATTTCCACTCTGGGATAGGCAATGATTGTAATTCACCTGCTGGTCTCTGATGTTCGGCTTTTACCATCTGGAAAAAGGAGCATTTTGCCACGAACTCTGCTACATTCTTCTTAATTCCATCCCACCAAAACTGGCCTTTTAAATCTCGATACATCTTTGTACTGCTAGGGTGCATTGTGTAAGGGGTGCAATGAGCCTCCCTTAGTAACTTTTCCTTAAGTTCAGCGAGATTAGGAATTACTTTCCTCTCCTTATAAAAAAAATCTCATTCCTTCCAATAGAGAAATGTTGTGGCCCTTCTGATTTCAGAATCTTCTGTCGAAACTTCTCTAGTTTCTCATCTTTGCGTTGTCCTTCCGGGATTTCTTCTTCAGTTACAGATATGAACTCTTGTACTACTGCATACATGACATCTCGTGGCGGATCTCCAATCATTAGGTTCTTCAATCTTGCTAAAACCGATGGTAAGTCTGTCTGAGCCTTGTGACTAAGTGCATCAACTACAACGTTAGCTTTGCCGGGGTGATATTTAATCTCGCACTGATAATCACTAATGGTCTCCACCCATCTTCGTTGCCTCATATTTAGGTTCTATTGACTAAACAAATACTTTAAACTTTTGTGATCCGTGTACACTTCGCATTTCTCTCCATACAAATAGTGCCTCCAAATTTTTAGTACAAAAACTACTGCTAATTCCAAGTCATGGGTAGGATAATTCCGTTCATGGTCCTTGAGTTGTCACGAAGCATATGCGACAACCCTTCCTATCTGCATTATCCCCATCCCATCTTAGAGGCGTCACTGTAGACTACATAGGGCTTATGACGTTATGGTAATGCCAACACTGGGGTCGAAGTCAACCTCTTCTTCAATTCCTGGAAACTCCTCTCGAACTGGTCAGTCCATACATATCTAGCATTCTTTCTTGTCAGTGTCGTTAAAGGGCTAGAAAGTTTGGAAAATCCTTCCACAAACCTTCGGTAATATCCTGCAAAACCAAGGAAACTATGTACTTCATAAGCATTAGTTGGCCTTTGCCATTCCATTATAACATCAATCTTAGCAGGATCCACTGCTACTCCTTTGCTAGAAATTACATGTCCCAAAAATTTCACTTCACGAAGCCAGAACTCGCACTTAATAAGTTTGGCATACAACTGATGTTCCTACAATGTTTCCAGTACAATCCTCAAGTGCTTCTTATGCTCTTCCTCATCATGAGAGTAAATCAATATGTCATCTAAGAATACCACTATGAAGCTATCTAAATATTGCCAGAAAATTCGATTCATCAATTCCATAAATGCAGCAGGGGCATTCGTCAGCCCAAAAGGCATGACTAGAAACTTGAAGTGTCCATAACGAGTTTGAAAGTAGTCTTAGAGACATCTTGCTTCCTGATTCTAAGTTAATGATATCTGGATCCTAGATCAATCTTTGAGAAAATCGTAGCTCCTTGCAATTGATCCAATAGATTGTCTATCCTAGGCAAGGGATATTTATTCTTAACAGTCACTTTATTCAAATCCCTATAATCGATGCACATTCGAAGAGTCCTATCCTTCTTCCTAACGAACAAGACCAGTGCTCCCCACGGCGATGAGCTAGGTCGAATAAAACCCTTTGCTAGAAGTTCTCGAATCTGCACTTTATGCTCTTTTAATTCTGCTGGGGCCATCCGATAGGGTGCCTTATGCACTGGGGCTGTGACCGGTTCAAGCTCAATTACAAATTCCGTCTCTCGATCTAGAGGTAATCCGGGTAGTTCATCGGCAAAAACCTTAGGAAAATCCTCAATCATAGGGATTCCTTGGATTCCTTCAGGTCCTTCCTTTACGTCCCTTATCATTACTAGATAGACGTTATCCCCGTTCACCAAACTCTTCTTAACTTGTTCGGTCGTTACCGTAAACAGATCAAGCCGAACAAACTCACCCATATAGCAAATCCTTTCACGTGCAGGCAAGTTAAACACTACCTCCCACCTTCGACAGTCTATCTAGACATAATGCCTAGACAACTAGTCCATTCCTAAGATTAGATCGAATTCCATCATGTGAAAAACAATCAAATCTGCGATCAAAACAAAATTTGTGATTTCCAACGGGCAATTCGTAACTATACTCGTACAACCGATTACCTTCCCGTCGGGAATAGCTATTAAAACCTTCTGAGACATTGGCTCAGCCATGAGCTCACACCGTCGTACACATCTATTAGAGATAAAAGACCTCGACGCTCTGGAATCAAACAAAGCACATATTTCACTTAGTTAAGAGAAAAATCTTTGATCCCTAGACTCTTTCACTTATTTATAGGCTTCCAAACATATTTATTAACTTTGGCATCGAAGACTCCCCTGCCCCGCCCTCCCTTAGCTGTCTTCCCTCATATCTTTTGCAGGCCCATTTCGAAACACCTGAGTTGTCAGAACCTGGCCCAAAGGTGTGTGAAACATAATGTTAACACACTACAAAGTTTATTTTTCACTTTTTTGGAGTGAATAGTAGCCTCAGTGTTAGCACATAGACCAGTGTTTTTAAAATCATAGTGTGGAATGTCCAAATCAGGTTAGGGAAATTTTATTTGGACATTGGCAAGATCTTAGGCACACTTGGGGTATAGTATTGAACACTTGACATCAAGAGAAACCATAAGATGAAAAATGTAAAGGAAATCAAGTTTTGTGATTATGCCACCTAAGCAAAACCCTATTCCATCCAACCATCAGATTTATGCCAAACCAAAGAGGGTTTCAACCCTATAGAAACCCTAAACATTTGAAACCCCAAAATTTTGGTAAAAACCAAAATCCCAATTGGTTTCCCCAAACCCCAAAAGTTTGCCTCCAAACCCTAATTGAACCTAGTTTTGGCCTAGTATTTAATCACTTGACTAAATCATTTTCATATGCTATTAACCACTCAAATTGATGTTATAAAAAACCATGGGCTGGTTTTCCCCTGGTTCTGGCTGACACCCCATCACTCAAAGTGTCTTTAATACACCTCCTATCACTCCTTCAAATGTTTAAGAGTCGTCCATGTCCATTCCCCTTGCATTTGGTCACTTTTCAAACTTTTCTTGGAGAGAAAACCAGAAGAGCTCTCGAACAAGTTTTTTGGCTTACCTTGCTCGACTTGTTTGAAGCTATTATAAGTGTTTCCTCCCGAAGTACCCTTCACATAATTTTTTGCGCATCGAGTCTAGTCGGTTTAACTTTAGAAATTTTTGTTAAATTCTATGTTTGACAGGTAAAAAGGTTGTTAAGAGGTCATTATGGGCGACAGTCTGGCCAGTGTGTGACATTTTGATATTTTGACCAAGTGGTTGGCATGCTCTTGGACATATTTTTTTTTGGATTATAGTTAATATGCTGATATATAAGTTTGATGAAGATTTGTTAGATGTTATAACCTTTTGATGAGAGTTTTACATAGATCTAAAAGGTTGAAAAATAGGAAGTTTAAAATAGATTTTGTTTTTACTATGTTTGAGTCTTTTGTTGTGAAAGCATGCTCCAATGGCTTTAATATTTACATATGATGTTCCTAGGACTCTGATTTACATGTTAGGATATTATTTTGAGGATTTATGATGTTTGTTTTAAAGATATAAATTTTTATACATGTAAAGGCTTGAATGGGTCTTATATTTGAAATTTTAGGGTAGATCTATGTTTTGTTGCATATTTTGCCATGTGATCTTAGGTTTGATACTTAGAACTATCCTAAGACTTGATTATTACCATATGAGGTTATTCATTTGTGATTCGTTTCATGTAATGTTTCCAATCTAGTGATTTGATCAAAACCAAATCATATAGATTGCGGTTTTGGTAAAAGTGTGATGGCCAAATGTTTTGAGTTGGATTTTGTGAGTTTTGTGGTTTTGGTTTGATGGTTAAAAGCATGATAGTTCTTAGCAATGTGTTATGAATATATGGAGAGCACATTATTGAACTTTTGGAGTTTTTGGAGTTGTTTTGAAATGAGATAAAACCTTGACATCAAGGGTTGTTCTTAAGGTTAAAATAAAAACTTGAAGTTTTGTGTTGAAGAAATTTATGGTTTTTATGATGTGAGTTTTGTTGGTTGTTTTATTATGTGATTTGAGCATAGGATATGATTTTGTATATTGCAATATTTCGGTTTAAGTATGAGAAATGAGGTTTGATAGATTTGCACAAAAATTAAGGGTTTTGGTCGATGCATGTTTCAGCCCATGCATGTTTGACCTAGTTGGGATGTGTTTTAAATTTTTCTAATTAGATATTAAGTTTTAGGACAAAATTTACATGAATGTGAGTTTTGGAGTTAGGATGTGAAATCCTTAAGTTATGGGTAAAATGGTCACATTCCCACATGTAGAGGGGTAAAATGGTCATTTTACTCTAAGTCAGTATTTTTATGTCTCTAAATTGTTAGTGAAGAGTTTTTGACATTTAGAAATCTCTCCTCACAGTTTATCGTATTTCATGCATTTTAATTCGTGAACTTACGAGCATTGTAAGTTAACTTCTAACTTACTGTCCAATTATTGTGTATGTGTGTTCGTAAGAGAACAATTGTTCATGTTCTTACGTTCTTACATATGCTATGCTATGCCATGTCACCACATGTTTATCTCTTACACATTTTATTCCGTCACAAAATGCTTATTTGTTACACATTTTATCATGTCACAAAATGTTTATTTGTAACACACTTGATCATGTCATGAAATATTTAGCTATGTCACTAAATGTTTGTATGTTTCATGTTATGCCGTGTCATTCATCTCACGTACATGTCACATTACGTTACATTAGGTCATCTATCCTTTCATTTCATGTCACGTCATGTCTCGAGTACCAAGTGTGTCTCGAAAATAGTTTTTATGCATCAAGTCAAGTCTGTTTATAATTTTCACGACCCTAAATACTAGAATGTGGTAATATCTTAGTGGAACTACTTTGCTCACTCTGGAGGATCTAAACTAGTGTGAAATTCCCTGGATTGGCAAGGTAAAGATCAAGTAGCTTTGAATGGGGCCTAATTAAATGGTCACCGAAGTGAAGTCAAACACTAACACCGATGATGCCTCCCACACTTTCAATTTCATGTTATACGTACTCATACTAGTGCATATACCTGTCATAGGATACGTACATTATGTTTTTCATAACAGGTGCAGATACCTGTGAACTGAATCATATGTTAACGCACTCAAAACTGGTGCAGATACCTATGTCGTGATGCAGCAATCGGCAGTGCACAAGGCTCAAGGGAAACCATGTGACACCCATATGGTCACTTTTATTAATCATGCTTAATTATTGAATAAGATCTCAAGTTTATGTACTTCACGTTCATGTTCATGTTATTTAACAATCAGTTCAATTCATATTCAGTTCCAAGTTCAATTAATGGTCTGTTCACGTTTAGTTCAAGTTCAATTTATATTCAGTTCACGATCAGCTTTATGTCATGTTTAATTCACGTCAATTCAGTTCTTGTCATGTCAGTTCAAGTCATGTCAGCACATGTCATGCTAATTGTCGAATCATGTCATGCTTATTTATGATCACGATATGCATTTATACTTTTACTATCATGCATGCATATTTAAACTGTCAGTTTAAGTTCTTTGTTAACTTGCTGAGAGTTATAATCAAATTTCACCGTGGTAGTCCCAACTACCATTCTCCCCCGGAATGGTGGACGATGTGTCAGGATTATGAGATGCAACGGCCATTGGCTGACTAGAGATGGTTGATTAGGTAGCGAAGGCACAACACGGAGCTCATTGCCTCCATGCTCCTTTTTATAGATAGTATTATGGCATCCCTAACTGAGTTGTGCAAGCTACTCGATGGTTTGTCCTAGTAGATGCTTTAGTTTATGCTTGTATTTAAGGAGCTCTGTCTCCCGTACTCTTGTGATTACAGACCTTTTAGACTTATGTTGTAATTTTGAATATCTATCACTTACAGTTTATGGATTATGTTTAAATGTTTTGGGATATATCTCATTTGGTGCATCGTATTACTAAAAAAAAATATCTGCTGCAAATATTGCTTATTGCTAGATGCATGCTAGGTGCATTACATTTTAAATTGTCATGACGAGGGCACGCAACTTTGAGTTGCATGTCTCGCCACTTCAGAGTCTGTCTGATCCCAAATGGAATCTGAGGGCGTCACAGGGTGGTATCAGAGCAATATGTCTCTGAGTTAAAACCACATGTCCCTAGGATTGCACCAAATATTAGGATTGAAGTTTTAGTCTTTGTTAGGCTTGAATTTCTTGAAGTATAAAAGCATGTACATGGTTTTGATACGCGTGCTCATGTGTTTCAAGAAGTGACACATGACGCACTGTAGGATACCTCGGAACCCTGGTGGAGATATCAATTAGGAAAACCAGAACCCCACAAGGGATGGAGGGCAAGGATTAGCTGAAGCTGTATATCTGCTCACTAACATGCTTAGACTTTAGCAACAACAGCAAGTGCATGTATCGAGACCCTAAGTCAGGGGTTGTTCCTATTAGAAGTTTCAGATTCATCGTTACTTGAACTGTTCCGGTAATGAAGGACCTCTGAAGCTAGATAAATTGATTATTGATCTCGGAAGGACACATGAGATATGTGGATGCATTGAGGACCAGAAGGTGTTATACGCTGGATACCTATTCCAAGGAGAAGCTGGAATTTGGTGGGATACCCGAAGGCAGCTTCTAATAAGAGAACTAGGAACCCTCGCTGCATTAACATGGGAAAGGTTCAAATAAGAGTTTGATAACAGATTCATCTCGAATTCTGTCAAACAGCTGATGGCGTAGGAGTTTGTGTCTTTGACTCAGGGTAGTCTCATTGTGGAGCAGTATGCCGCCAAGTTTATGGCATTGGAGAGGTTCGCACCTCACCTGATTTCTGTAGAGAGAATGCAGGTGCAGAAGTTTCAAGGAGGACTTTAGCCTAGAATTCGTAGCCAAGTGGCTTGTCACATAATAGAGACTTGGAGTTGGTAAATATGGTTGTGATAGCAGAAGCCGAGCAGAGAGGTCTGACTATCCAGATCAATTCCAAACAAAAGAGGACCATGTCGTTTACTGCGAGTGGTAGTACCAAGGAGAGAAGATCTCACAGCCACACTAAAGGGAAGGGAATAGCAACAAGAAGATAGACACCATCTTTCCACCTGTTGTGCCCAAAGTGTGGAAAGCATCACGCCGGAGAGTGTCGTTATGGATATGGAGTCTGTTTTCAATGCAGAAAGCTTGAACACTTGATTAGAGATTGACCAAACGCTGCACATAGTAGTGGAGTTGGTGATAACAAGCTAAGGCCCCATGTCCCAGCGTGCGTATATGCTATAAGCCCAGGTGATATCGATGCTAACACGTCAGAGATGGAGGAAGCTGGCGTCATCACTGGTATTTCCTTATATATTTGTGCAATTGTTTTTAGCATGAATGATAGGATTAGTATTAATAGTAGTATCGCCTTATTATTAGAAAATGTCAACTTATTAAGGTTCACGACTTGTGCACTATCCAATTCATTTAGGTCGCAGTCCTTTGTATCTACAGCGTTTGCCTAGATCTTTAGCTTGCGAACCAAGCTACTACCTTGAGGGGTTGTAGTGACGATTCCCGATGGGAATACGGTAGCTTGTACCCGTTTGGTTGAGAATTGTCCCGTAGAGTTCCATGGAAGGTCCTTAAAGGCTGACTTGTTAGTATTCAGTCAGATGGAGTTTGCCTAATCTAGGGAGTCGATTTGCTATTCAAGCACTAAGCTAAGATAGACTGTTGGAAGTGAGAAGTTGTGTTTAACCCCCTAAGGAAAGACAATATGAGTTAAGAAGGAGTGTCAAAAAAGGCCACCCCACCAGTAATTTTGGCTTTGCAAGCTAGGAAGTGCATCGAGGATGGTGCCGTAGCATTTCTATTAATAACTGTGGAGAATGAAGAAGTCTGTGGGATACCCATAGTTAAAGACTTTTCAAAGTTTTCGTTGACGAGTTACCTGGATTACCATATGATAGAGAAACGAGATTTCAAATAGAGTTGGAACCTGCGACAGTTTCGACACAAAAGGCACCATATCGTATGGCCCCCGCTGAATTGAAAGTGCTCACAATGCAATTGGAGGAACTGTTATAGAAGGGATTTATTCGACTTAGTTCTTCACCATGGGGAGCAACTGTGCTATTTGTGAAGAAGAAAAATGGTTCCATGAGGATGTTCATAGACTACCGAGATCTGAACAAAGTGATGATCAAGAACAAGTATCCAATACCAAGGATCGACGATTTATTGGATCAACTACAAGGAGGAGTAGTGTTTTCAAAGATCAATCAGCGATCAAGATATCATCAGCTAAAATTCAAGGAACAAGATGTGCCAAAAACTGCCTTTCGAACAAGGTATGGACACTACGAGTTTTTGGTGATGCCCTGATCCAATTATTTAATCGGTTATTCGTAACTGGATTTTAAAAAACTCATTTTATTGCAAATCTGAATCATGATCCAATCCCGGGCATAAATGATCATTGTTGTGCCATACAGAAGAAAAATATCTTGCCCAGTTGTCCCTCAAACCTTTGCAGTCCACACGTCGTGTAAGTTAAGATCGTAGCAAGTTCTCTTTCTCCATCTCCATGCTTGTGTTTTTTTGTTTTCTCTCCTAGAATGGTTTCAAGAAACTCAAGTTGTTCTTCGATTTCTTATCTGGGCTCCATTAACGTGGACAAGAAGATCTCGTGCAACAAGCTCAAATACATTCTCCATGCACCTGGGTCGAGAACCTCGTCGGATGAGGTCAAGTGCGTAATGTTCAAGGTCGACATGGATAGTGACGGCTTCAGCAACCTCAAAGAGTTCACGAACTTCCACCTCGGCGGATCTTCATTTGACGATTCCTTAGGTTCCATCAAGGAGCTCCGTGACGCGTTCTACATGCACAACCTAGACAAGAATGGGATAATCTCCACCAGCAAGCTCCACGTGGTGCTGAAACGCCCTTGTACCGACGAAGAATGTTTGCGAGGAAAAGTCAGTTTTTTAGGTTAGGGATTTAGGAATTGAATGTTTGTGAGGAAAAGTCATTTTTTGGGTGTTTGGTTATGGATTGTTGAATCCGATTCCTTCAAAAATTTTGGAAAATTGAATGCTTGTCTATAGAAATGAAAACGTATTCAGGAGATTTCAAATTTTTAAGTAAGAGTTATAGTAATTTTACTGTTATTCTCTTAATATTGCTGAAATTGTAAGAGCAAATTCTTGTCCTTTTTCTAAGCGTTATTTGATGTCTGAAATATTATATTGAAAAAAGTAAAAAAATTTGAATATCTGGTTTGTAACCGGATATCGAGGCCCAAATCTGGATATCTGCCTGGATTTTGACTGGGTTTACCCAAATTGATATCCGCCCGCTTTTAAACATCCTATTCTAGATCTGGATATTCCCGGATATCTGGATTCTGATTCAAATGCACAACCCTAAAAGCAAGGCTTGTGGAAGAAGTTTGGCCCTGCCATGGTAGTCCTTTCATTGCCCAAAGTAGCCCCAAACAGTACTTGGTAGAAAACCATGGGCTGGTTTTGCCCCTAGTTTTGGTTGACACCCCATCACTCAAAGTGTCTTTCACATGCCTCCTATCACCCCTCTAGATGTTTAAGAGTCATCCATATCCATTCCCCTTACATTTGGTCACTTTTCAAACCTTTTCTTAGTGAGAAAACTAGAGGAGCTGTCGGGCAATTTTTTTGGCTTACCTTGCCCGACTTTTTTGAAGTTGTTGTGAGTGTTTTATCAGGAGGTACTTTTCACATAAGTTGTTCCTCTTTGAGTCTAGTCTCTATTGGTATGTTTTTCGTTAAATTTTATGGTTGTTTCACATTTAAAAAGTGGGTTTAAGCATGAAGACGTCATTTTGGTCGATAGTCTGGTTAGTGTGTGATAGTTTGATGATTTTGACCAAGTTGGTAAGATCTTGGTATGATTTTTTATGGATTTTATTTAGCATGCTGATATATAATTTCATGAAGATTTGTTGCATGTTATAAGTTTCTGATGAGAGGTTTACTTAGATATAAAAAGTTGAAAACTGGGATGTTAAGAACAGATTCTGGTTTGACCAAGTTTGGATCTTTGTTGTGAAGGTATGCTCCAGTGGCTTTAATATTTACATATAATGTTCCTAGCACTTTTATGTACATGTTAGGATGTTAGTTTGAGAATTTATGATGTTGGTTTTAAATATATGAATTTTATACATGAAAAGGTTCTAATGGGTCTTATATTTGAAGTTTTTGGGTCTTATATTTGAAGTTTTTGGGTATTATATTTGAAGTTTTTGGGTAGATCTATGTTTTGATGCATATTTTGCCATGTGATCTTAAGTTTGATGCTAGATCCATTCTAGGACTTGATTATTAACAATATGATGTTGTTCATTTGTGATTCGTTTCATGGTATGTTTTGGACCTAGTGGTTTGATCAAAACCAAACCATCTAGATTGTTGTTTTGGTGAAAGTGTGATGGCTGAATGTTTTGAGTTACATTTTGTGAGTTTGTGGTTTTGGATTGATTATTCAAAGCATGATAATTCTTAGGAGTGTGTTATAAATGTATGGAGAGAATGTTATTGAACTTTTGAAGTTCTTGGAGTTGTTTTGAAAAGAGATAAAACCTTGAACATCAAGAGTTGTGCTTAAGGTTAAAAAAAGAAAACTTGAAGTTTTGTGTTGAAGAGATTTGTGGATTTTTTGGTTGTTTTAGTATTTTATTTGTGCATAGGATATGAATTTATATGTAGCAATATTACGGTTTAAGCATGAGAAATGAGGTTTGATAGAATTGCAACAAAAATTAAGGGTTTTGGCCTATGCATGTTTCGGCCCATGCATGTTTGACCTAGTTGTGATGTGTTTTAAATTTTTCTAATTAGATATTTAGATTTAGGACAAAATTTACATGAAGAGTGTAGATTTTGGTGAGTTTTGGAGTTAGGATGTGAAATCCTTAAATTAGGGATAAAATGGTCATTTTCCACATGCAGAGGGGTAAAATGATAATTTTTCCACATGTAGAGAGATAAAATGGTAATCTAATTGTTCTCCTTATAGTTTATCGTATTTCATGCATTTTAATTCGTCAATCTACGATCACTTTATATTAGCTTCTAACTTACTGTTAGATTATTGTGTATGTGTGTTGGTAAGAGAACAATTATTCATGTTCTTATGTTCTTACATATGCCATGCTATGCCATGTGACCATGTTTATCTGTTGCGCATTATATTTTGTCATGAAATACTTATCTGTTACACATTTTATCATGTCATGAAAAGTTTGTCTATTACACACTTTATCATTTCACAAAATATTTATTTGTTACACGTTATGCCGTGTCACAAAATGTTTGTCTGTTTTATGTTATGTCATGTCATTCATCTCACATACATGTCACCTTACGTTACGTTAGGTCATCTGTCCTTTCATTTCATCTCGCGTCATGTCTTGAGTATCGAGTGTGTCTCGAAAACAATTTTTCCACGTCAAGTCAAGTTTGTTTAGAGTTATCACGACCCTAAGTGCTGGAAAAAAATTGGTTATCGAACTCCTCCTAAAACCTTTCCTAGCAGCTAGGGTTCCCAGTTCTCTTGTCAATAGTTGTCGTCCAGTATTCCCACCGAATACCGACATCACTTTGCAATAGGTATCTGACATACAACACCTTCTGGTCTTCCGTACACCCACAGATCATGAATGTCATTTCAAAATCGATTATCCATTTGTTTGCCCTCATGGGCCTTCATTGCCCATGAAGCTTGGGTAGCAGTGCATCAAAACCTTCTTGTAGGGACAACCCTTAACTTCAGGTCCGTGTACGGGCACTTGGTTGTATTGCTATTGTTTTCTGAGTGCCTCTGTTAGTAAACGAAAAGCTTCTGCTATCCCTTGTCCTCTGTCCATTGGAGGATTTTGTTCCTCCAAGTTGTTGCCTTTGCTGGGGTTTCTCAATACTTTTTTACGCACTATGTGTTACTTCCTGAAACTCATGCTTACGTGTATCAGATTGAAAATCCCCTTCCAAATTTCAATAATTCAAGCTCATGAGACAAAGCTAGTAGTCCTATCTTAGCTTGATCATATCCTATACCAATGAATAAATACGCCATTCCTCTTGGCTAGTTGCATCTTTATTCAAAGATCCAACAAAATAATTTCCTAAAGTTTACACAATCTACAACCTGGAATCGGATCAGATTTATCTTCTAAACTTTGCACTCAATCCATATCCTAAAATAAGGTAAATGAAATTAAAATTCAAACAAAATTAGTTTGGATTGAGGCACGAAAATATTGCTCTATTTGAGGAGATTCAAGCCCTCTGTAGTATACAAAATTTCAAATGAACCGATGCAACAAACCTCTTTTTGACTTGTCTCCTCCAGGATACAACAACTCAACTGATCATCGTATAGCTCAAACAAACTATGCACAAGTGGTTGAACCCAAAGCTCCACTAATAAAAACAGCTTTCTTTTGTCTGAAGATTTCTCAAAAAATATCTATACACTTTTCTTTTTCTTTTCTCTCTTGTACGGACAAAATAAGCAACTACCACACTCCTGTGTTCAGAAAGATTGTGTTATCCAGAATGAATCAAAAAGCATTTTCAAACAGCTATTATCTGGAAAACAAAAATTGTATTATTGCACCATAAAATCTTAAATATTCATTTGAGACTAATGGTGTAAACTGTTTCTCAATCCCATACTACTAAGTACCATTTCTCAATCGTGTTTCTTTCACCAAAGTGGGTAAGAAATTGACTAAGCCGATAGTAGTTTGGCTACCAAGAGTATCTCAAGTACTCTCACTACTATTCTTTACTTTATTATTACTTTTCACTTACTTTTTACTACTATTCAATATTCTATTATTACTTTTTCACTACTATTCACAATCATTCTCAACACTTCTCAGATATTCTCACTACCCAAACCCAGCTAAACCTATGCGATTGTTCGATTCGTGAGACCTTTTCGGAGTTTTCACAAAGTTCTTAAAGCCTAAAGAAATTCATCGATGACCCTGATGTCTCGTCCTCAGGATTGACAACTGCGGCGCGCTCCTCAACTGTTCGACTGGACTCAGCTCCATCTCGTGACATCCTCGCCTTAAAATTATCTCGATCCATCCACATGGTCGGGTGAAGAAGAGAATAACGCTCCTCAAGAGGCAAAGCTTTCCGCTCATAGCTTACCCTATTCCTATTTATATCCATCACATGGGTGCATAAAATAACTACTACCATAAAAAGGAGAATATAACACTCACAAAAGCTACTGCCTATACTGGACAAGTTCTAGGCTAACTGTCTAGGACACTTAGTCCTTGCCTAAGAGGAGTCACTACTTTCCTTGCTGCTCAATGAGTTATTCACCATAGATATTCCACCACTGAGATCATGTCGTTCCTTAATTCTCTCTCTCTCTCGCAAGTCAAGAATTTGTACTGGAATCCTTCCATGAAGTAGGTTAAGTCCTATCTGTATATTCTCAGAATCTAAAACTTCATGTGGCTGATCTCTAAACTTCTTCCTTAGAAAATATACGCGACACACTACAAGTGTCCTTGTATAACCCATATACAAGGGATCCTATCTACCTAGGACTAGCTTACTCCTTCATAACCAAAATGAATCGTTCCTCCTCATAGGTGGTACCTCGATAATCGTTTAGGAATTAATCTAAACTCAAAGATTTCTCTTTTATGGTCTACAGTTCAATCCAAAGTTTGTGGATTTGTCACCTTCAGATCTCGTAAAAATTCATCACTTGAATGTCTCCCAATCTAATGGTAAGTTCAATCAGAACTCCCCTTCCAATAGTTGTAGACCCAAAACTTCATATATGACTAAACTTATATACTAAGCCTATAGAATTTAAACTTCAAATCCTAATAGAAAATTTTTCCTTAAGAGTCTCCAATTCTAAAATCACAAATCTTCTAAGTAATCTGAAATTGTTACCTTCCTCGATTCAAGACTTCTGTTTCTGTTCCATGATCCGGACAACTGGGAGATGTTGCCTCTGTTCTGTGGCCGATGTTGTCATGCTTATCTCCTCTAACACATCCATTCCTTCAAGCCTAGATATCTCAAATTCAAGCCTAAAGAAAGGACTAAAATTTCAATCCTATTATATGGTAAAATTCCTAAAGACATGTGGGTTTAACCCAGAGACATATTGCATTGATACCACCTTGTGACGCCGCCAGATTCAGCTCGAAATTTGGCAGACTTTGAAGCGTCGAGCCGTAAAACACAAGGTTACTTAACCCTCGTTCATGACAGATAAAAATGCAATCACCTAGCATGAATCTAAAAATATGCAATATTCTCATTTACAACTGACGTCCAAAAATTACAGTACTTGTCCAAAATGTCTGTAACGTCATTAGTACTGGAGACATGGCTCCTCATTTACAAAATAAAACTAAGGAATAGCTCGCGTAACTTGGCCAGGATAGCCATAATCCTATCTAAAAGTTGGAGCATCAACGTTATGAGTTCCTCTTGGTTGCGTTGTGGTCTAGTCGACCTCGTCTAGATGATCTTCCTCGGGTCCTCTTGATCCTGACACATGGTCTACCATTCGGGAGGAATAGTAGTTGGGACTATTAAGTGAGGTTTGATTACAAATCTCAGTAAGTTAACAACCAACTTAAACTAACAGTTTACAAATGCATGTATGAGACTAAAAATATATGAATGTGGATGTGAACGTGATGTGACCTGGAAAATAACATGGCATGTGCTGACATTAACTGAATTGACTTGAAATAAACATGACGTGAATTGAAATTGATCTGAACTTGGAATTGAACATGAACATAGAATCTTGTTCCCATAAATAAACTGGTTAATTAAACATGATATGTGAATGCTACACAGGTCCCCTTTAGTCGTGAACCCTGCCGATACGGCATCACATCATAGGTATCTGTACCAGCTGTGATTATGTTAATACATGAATCACACCACACATATCTACACCTGTTATAAGTACGTAATGTAAGCTTCCTGTAACAGGTATGTGCATTTGCTCGAGTGCGTATAACATGAATGTTAACTATGTTTGGCACTATCGGCGTTGGTGCCTGACTTCACTTCGGCGACTAGTACTCAGGCCCCATTCGAAACTTGTTGACAGTATTTTGTCAACCCAAGATATTTCACAGCAATTTAAACACTCCAATGTAAACAATGAAACTAGGATATTGCCCCATCTAAGCAGTTGGGGTCGTGATAAACATAAAAGACTCAACTAACTTGAAAATAATATTTTTCGTGACGAACTCCATATTGGTGACATGAAGTGGCATGAAATGAGATGACAGATGACATTACATGACTAACAACATGGCGTGCAATAGTTAATTACGTACTTGAAAAGAACACATGGCATGATGTGACATAATGTATAACAAATAAATTATTTACTTGAAAAGAAAACATAGCATAACATAACCTAACATGTATTTATATAAACCTAACCAACATGAAATGAATTATCACCATCACACATAGACAAGTATCCTGAAAGTAAGTTAGAGGCCAACCTACAGTGATTGTAGGGTGTCGTAAACTAGTGCGAAATAACGTGAGTTGAAAGTAGATGTTTTTTAGGGTTATAAACTTCTCATTAAAATACTTAGAAATACAAAATTATTGACTCAAAGTAAAATTACCATTTTACCCCTCTACTTGTGAGAAAATAAACATTTTACCCGTACATTAATGATTTTGCATCATAACTCTAAACTCATCAAAATTTACATTCCTCATATAAATTTCTAAATCCAAGTATCTAATTAGAAAAGTTTAAAATATAACACAACTAGGTGAACTATACTTAGGCTGAAACATGCTAGGGCTAAAAGCCTCGATTTTTGTTGCAATTCTTTCAAACTCCAACTTTCATGCTAAAATCACTTTATACAACATATATGAAACATACGCTATGTTTAAAAGTCATGCTAAGACCATAAAACATACATGGGCAGTGTAGTGGCTAATTAACCTCCCATCAACCGCTATTTGAGGCTGACATGGACAATGAAACGACACTCATGGCAGTGGAGAAACTTCCTCAAAAAGCCATACATAGGTGGAGCTTTTCGGTGGGCCATAATGGGCCCAAACTAATTGGGCCTCATTTAGGGTTTCAAGAGGATTTGGTTTTTGGGATTCAGTTTCTAACAAGCCCAATTCCAAGTTTTTTTTTGTCACAATAAAATTACCAAGGTATAAAAGAATGGACGAGGGTGTAATGACATGAATTTGAGCGGTTAATAGCATATGAAAGTGATTTAATCAAGTGATTAAACACTAAGCTAAAACTGGCCAACACTTAGGTTTTGGCTTTCACCAGGCTTTTGGGGTTTCAATTAGATCTCAAAGATTTGGAATTTCACTAGAGTTGAAACCCTCTTTGGTTTTGAACAAAAATAAATGGTTCCCCCTAATGCCAAGTGTCATATACTATCCACCAAGTATGGCTAAGATCTCACCAACTGTCTAAATAAAACTTCTCTAGATTGATTTGGATAATCCACACTATGATTTGAAATTATGTGGACTGGGTTCTAACACAAGTGTTACTATTCATTTCGAAAAAGGCAAAAATAACTTTGCATCATAAAATCCTTAATAATCCTACGAAACTAATAGTGCAATTCGTTATGCAAATTTCATCTCCTAAGCGCCTCGAATAAATCAAAATCAAATAGCTATCATCTAGAAAAAGAAAATTGTATTATTGCGCTGTAAAATTCTAAATATTCATATGAGACTAATGTCGTGAACCATTTCTCAATCTCATACCCCTAAGTACCTTAAATAAATAAAATTGTGTTTCTATCAACAAAGTGGGTAAGAATTAACTAAGCTGACAGACTAAAACCTACGCGATTGTTGGATTCTTGAGACCTTTTCGGGGTTTTCACAATGTTCCTACAACCTAAATTTATGTCATCCACTGAATTTCTGTTGGATGTTACACAAATTGCAAGAATGTGCATGCCATGTCCAGTCTGTCTGTCTTTGTCATTGTGCAGATGGACTGCTAAGACTAAATGGCTCCCGTTCAAGCATGCATGAAGTCAGAAGGACACCTGACAGTCCACCCTATAAGAGGGACAAATCGTAGGCATTGGAGTTTCTTCGGAGTCAGAGTCGTCAAAGAAAGCAAGTGGCTTAAAGTAGAGCAACAGAGGAATCAACGTTAGCTCCGTCGTAGTATTCTTAATACTGTTTAGGTAAGTTAGCTTCTAAGACAGTACTAGGAATGTGGGGTAAATGTTATGGGTATGTTGTGAGATTTAGCCTTGCATTTTTTGTAATTTTCCGCTTTCTTTACATGAAAATATTATACATCTTCTTCATTATGTTTAGAGATTATCTTTACACTATGACTTTGAGATGATGAGTTTGTATGGTTTGGATGGATGATGTTATAGATTTTTGGGTGCGTGAGTCTTACTGTGTGTCGATCATCATGGACGAGTTGAAGAGTCCTCATGCCATTCCTACGACATGTTGCCACAAGTTTCATACGAAGGAGTATGGGTACTCAAGATAATCGGGGTAGAACGATTTTGTATTAGCCTCACTTGATAGACAGGTTGAGAGATTCCTTGGGCGTATCCTATGTTGTGTCTTCAAGTTAGTTGACCTGGTAAAATGTGTCCCCGGGCCAATCCAGTATATCTCGGTATGTGTGATGGATGATTTGGAAAGGCGAATTAGCTTCCACGTTGGCTAGGTGAGAGTGAGTCACCGAGTCGAATGGCGAAGTGATTCCCTGCAAGATTTATATGATGAGATTTAGTGCTTGAGAAGATGGTGGTTCCTCGCCTCAATGATAACTATGTATACTTGAGATTGTCACAAACGGTAATTGCTTAAAGGTTGATTCCTCTCCATGGTTATATACTCATTTTTTTATTCAGAGGGTGGTTCATCACAATAGCTATGAATACATGTGTTTTTACCTTGAGGGTGATTCCTCGTCATGCATAAATATATGTGTTCACATATCTTTTACATGAAACTATGCATTACATTTTCACGATCATTATATCTCATTAGCAGTTTTGTCATAGCTATTTAACCTACATATGGTTTCGTGTATCGAAATCGTAATATTTGATGCAGAAGTAGCCCTAAGAGAGGACCCCAATGAAAAAGGACCGAGCCTGCCCAAGCAACAATAACGGAGGCATGTCTCTGTTACTAGTTGGTTGTACTTTTGGAATGTTTACTATTTAGTCGGGCGAATAATCATGTTTCGTCTTTTGCACTTGAACGTAGGAAATGAATGGATAATAATGTGTAATATTATTTGGGAAGTGACGATGACATGTGGATAAATGAACCTATTTATGGTTTAGATCTCTGGTACAAATAAGATTTAGTCTCTGACTAAACCTTATACTTATTCCGTTGCAATATAAATGCCTATTTACTTACATGTGCACTTCTTTGTGAACATTGCAAAGCCTATTTCCAATCAAAATTTTGGGTGTTACCGATCGGCTGGCACCCTTAACACCGTGGATCCTCGCCAAGTTCTTTACCAAGGAACAAGATGCCACAAGGTGTCATACTCAAGTCCCATGCTCTATTAGAGACGTCACATTTGGAGTTAACCTGGGGGAAGATAGACTATGGACCTTTAGGGCATATCTTCTTACCTCAGAGGTATAACCTAGTGCCAGGTGGGAGACCCTTACTAGGGGAATGATTGCGGAATTGGACCCAAGACAAGCTGCAGGGACTTGCGTGCTATGTCGCATCAGTCATTCGATCTTTACGATTCTTCAAGTCCAGAGCATAAATGGACGGTTGAGATTGAAGGTCTCTGATTTAAGCATATCAGGAGTCAGAAGAATGTCAGGATTGTTACTCAAAATCTTGGGTGGAGGATCTACAGATATGGACTCACTCCTCAAAGGGATGAGGAAACTATTGGTGGAAAGTTCACAAGAAGAAGTCCTCACCTCGATGCAAGAGGTAAGAGCGACGAACTACGATGAACTAAAGGGCCAATATAGAAAGGACCCAAAGTTTTTGGAGATTTGATAGAGGATTAGAAAAAAAAATAACCCTTGCATTTTAGCCTGAGCGAGTGTCGAACCTTATTTTACAAAGGACAAAGACTGTTTTCTACAAATTGGGAAATTAAGGAAAGAATACTCGTAGAAGAATACTCATAGAAGCCCATGCATCACCATATTTGATACACTCTTGGAGCACGGAGATGTACCGGGATCTGAAGAAGAATTTTTGGTGGGAATGAATGAAGTGGGACATCGCCCACTTCATTGAAAAGTGCATCATGTGTAGGCAAGTGAAAGTCGAACACCAAAGACCTGCCGAGATTCTACATCCCCTACTTTTATCAGAATGGAAATGAGACGATATAGCCATGGACTTTGTGGCCGGGTTACCCTGAACTCCTAGCGGTAAGTATTACATTTGGCTGATCATAGATAGATTGACCAAAAACTCACATTTTCTTTCGATCACTACCACAGAGACTCTAGGAAGGTTGACTCGACTGTATGTTAAGGAAATAGTTAGGCATCAGTGTGCCTAAAACCATAGTGTTAGATCAAGACCCAAAATTTTCTTCCCATTTATAAAAAAGTCTGGAAGCAGCGATGGGCACCTAGTTAAGGTTAAGTAGTGCATACCATCCACGGACTAATGGACAACCGAAAAGGGCAATCGAGACACTGAAAGATATGTTAAGAGCTTGTGTGTTGGATTTCAATGGCTTTTGGGAGAACCATGTCCCACTAATCAAGCTACAATAACATCTACCAGACGACTATTCAAATGGCCCCATAGGAAGCCTTATATCGGAGGAAGTGTAGATCGCCTCTATGCTGGGATGAAGTTGGATAGGGTAAGCTCATTGGGCCAAAAATAATAAAAGAGATGAGAGAGAAAGTAAAGCTCATACGAGAAAGAATGGCGACTGCACAAAGTAAGTAGAAGAGTTATACCGATATAAGAACAAGGGAATTGACCTTTGAAAAAGGTTATTGAGTGTACCTTAAAGTGTTGCCTATGAAAAGAGAAAAGGAAAATTGCACCTAAGGTATGTTAGGCCCTATTAGATATTGGAAAGGGTACACACAGTGAAATAAAGAGTAGCATTACTAGAAGAGTATGAAGGGGTGCATAATGTGTTTCATGTCACCTTACTAAGGATAAGTTTTGGGAACCAGCAACCCCGAATAGTTAGTCCAAATCAGGTTTAGTTGCAACCAAATCTCACATATGTAGAGAAACTCGTACCAACCAAATCTCACGTTGACGATGCCGTGAGACCACGTAGAGTGAGACGAGAAATCTGAGAATGTGATTGCCAAGAGGAGGACGGAGGTGAGGTCTCACTAATGTCTCATGACACTGAATCTAGCAGAGGAGCTAGAACATGAGAGAGCAGTTGAGACTGATGCCACAGAAGCAGCTGACGAAGAATACTAGGGGAGGAAACCCTTGACGAATGATGAGGGTCGGAGGGTGGAACAAAGATTGAGTATGCTACCACCCTGGTTGGCATCGACAGAGAAGGATTAAGGACGCCTCGCCTAAGGCACATTCCTCACAATTCCACAACGAGGGAAAGTCCTCACGATATTTTAAGGATGAGATTTCCTATTAAGGAGGGAGGAGGTGAGGATCGCGCCGAACCAAGGGAAGAGATCCCTTCCTGTGAGAAAAATATTGGCGACAAAGAGGTAGCAGAGTGGGCAATGTGTGGCCAGTCAAGAAGTAAGGTGAGCAGCATGTTGTAGAGAGCCTGGTAGATGCGACAACATGGGACGACGGAGGAAGGTTTGTTTTACACTAGGCGAGGAAAGGATGTACTGACAATACAAAGGCGAGCAATGGGCAATGACAAACTCAATACAAAGATGGGAGCTCTCCAAGATAATATGGAGGTGCTCAAAGGACAACATGTGTCGTACCCAAGGCTCATGCTCCATCAGAGATGTCACATCTGGAGTAAGCCTAGAGAAGACAAACTATGGACCTGTAGGCCATACTGTCTGGCCCTAGAGGTATGGCCTAGTGCCATGTGGGAGACCTTTATTAGGGAAAGGATTGTGAGATTGGACCCAATGCAAACTGTAGGGACTTGCACGCCTTGTCCAATCAGTCATTTGGTCTCTACGATTCTTCAAATCCAACAAATGGACAGTTGAGATCGAATGTCTCTCATTCAAGCATATTAGGAGTCAGAAGAACGTCAAGACTGTGACTAAAATTTTGATAGGCCACGACGTTCGGGGAGGAGCCTAAAACCAAATCCCAAGTATATGGGAGGAGGTTAGACGTGCGAAGGCTAAACGGAAGTAAGGACGTAGTGCATGGAGTGGCATGCATGCGTGCATGGACTGGGTCGTAGCCGTTGAAGTCAGTTTCTATTTTCTGTTGATGTTATCTTTCTGTTGTTGCATTTCTATTTCCGTTAGTATTGCATTTCTATTTCCGTTAGTACGTGGAGTCAATTTTCATTATTTCATTTGTTAGGCGTCAGCTACTAGTAGTGGCTCTAGGTAGTTCCTCTGTTTTCAGCAACTCTGTTTTTCAGTTTGTATTTTCAGTTTTATGAACATGGACTGCTATTTAAGCAGCCGTGGGTTATCAATGAAGGATATAAAAATTATTCCAGCAAATAATTGTGGTACATCCTCACCCAAAGAGGACATATACTTGAGTGTTGTCGTTAAAATTATAAGGGACCTATCAAATTCCCGCCGTATAAAAGACATTGGACGAGAGTCAACATCTCACTTTTGAGATTGTAAAGTGTTTCACTTTCTTCTATCTGAAACCTTCAAGGAAGCAAGGAGCTTAGAAGCGTCATCACTGAGGAATCGGCACCACCGCAATTTTAGTATTATTAATACTGCTCAGGTAGGTTAGCTCCTATGACTATATTGGGAATGTGGGGTAAATTTTTGTCATTATGTTTAGGGTTTTCATATCTATATCTCACCTCTTTCTTACATAAAAGTACATATTTTCTTCATTATCTTTATTGGGTGATTTTGAGATGGTGTGATTTTAAGTGTAATTTCTTTTGAGGATTCTAAAAATCGTTGAACGTGTTGAGTCATCCCCATACCATTCCAACGGTATGTTACCCCAAGTTTCATACGGGTAGAAGAATTCTCAATGATGATCGAGTGAAATGTTTTCATATTGGCCTCACTTGATATAATAGGTGGAGGGAGGCCCTGTGTTGATCATGCATGATGTCCTTTGTTATGTGTTGACCGAGTAGAATGATACCCCGTATCGAATAGGTTGAGTGATTCCCATTCGATTTTGGAGAATGAGTTCACATGGTAACCACGTAAAGAGATTCCCCATACCGAATGGGTAGAGTGATTCCCCATCAGCACTCTTTGAAGCTGGAGTAACTACGCTATGCCGCTTTAGAGGAGTAGCATCTGGGTGGAGACCATTCCCGAACAGAATAGATGAAAATGCCAAAATTGAGAACTTTAAAGACTTTTTAAGTTATTTAAGTTAAGATCAAGAAACCCAACACTAGCACAGCCTTTCAACTTTAAAAGGAAAAAACTGTCCACGATGATTCTGCAAGGAAACTGGATAACATTAACCTTATTACGACATTTTTTTTTTTTTGAAAAAACAAATAAGAGTCCTTCGCCTAACAATAAATTTAAAACAAAAAATGGAAAACGAAGAACAAAAACAGAAACAAAACTTAACGCAAGTTTCGGCTGTCACTTCTTTTCGTTCGCATGCATTAAGAAGCAACTGATAAGGACTAATTAGACTCATCTTAGGCTGCCTGAGTTGCTATATCTTTCCAATTACCATGGAACTCATCGCCGGCCACCAGCCTTTCTAGCAGGAGGCGCTGTATCCTCATCATCTGATTGGATATCTCCATACTGCCACATCCTTCGCCTAGCAGTCCGTGCTTCTTCCTGGAACTTCTCCAAATTATCCAAGGCCAACTGTCTTTCCTTGCTCTCCCATTTCTTTCTCTTTTCTAGTCTAGCAAGTCCTTCCTGAAAATTCAGAAAGCCATATAAGTGAGGCATTGCAAAACATTGCATTTCTACAAGGAAATGTTCAGCCTTGAGACAACAATCAGATAGAAAGACTGGAGCATCACAAGACTGATTTGTCTGGATCTCTGATTAAGCCAACTACGTAGTAAGTTGAATACTGGGAAGCTGTTTCATCATTGTAGCCAAAAAGAAAAGGTAAATCATGAATAGCTTCTTAGCTATTCAACATTTCACCTATATGACCATGTCTCATTTTCAGATAATAAACTATGATAAACCATGTAGAATTGGTTAGCTCAGGTGATGAACTGTACACATTAAATCTCATCCATGAGTAAATTCCATTCCATGGCAATGGGGAAATTTGTACTTTCCATAACACACCAGATAAGATATATCAGTTCTAATAATTGCACATTTCCAAATGGAATAAATACTGCAAGAGCAAAAGCCTGTGTCTTCAGAGGAAAACAATGCAAAGAAGTGGAATACAATTCAAACCTGAAGCATGGCAGCATTTATACTGATCTCAGCATCCACAGCCACAAGAGTTACAATAAGGGTGGTCCCAGTTCCCTGTCCTTTAACTTTTCCAGCTGAAGTATCCCTTTCCTCAACCTTGGCCCTGAACTCTTTTGAACCATTCAATGTGTGCTCACTCAGATACTCAGCTGCTTCTTGACCAAAATCTTCCTCCAAACTTGGAACCTTTACGAAAGCAAGGCTACATAGTTGAGCAAAACCAGATGCAGAAGACACGGAAGGATCAAGAGGCCGTAACTGACTGTACACAACAAATTCTTGATTCCCATAATCAATGTAGAAAACTTCAAACTTGTCTTGTGTAGATTCCACAGCTACTCGAGGTGCATTGACGATCTTTGCATATCAAATGGAAAAGATTAAGGACAAAGAAAGGCCTATAAATCTTACTTGTTAGTGTATTTCTGCAGAAAATAACAACATGAAGAACAAGAAGCAGAAAATAAGATGCGGAAAAGTGAATGAAAGAGGTAGTTAGTTACCCTAACAGGTTGAGTTCCTGATTTTATTCTATTTAACCATTCATCTAATGAACCATGCATTACTTAAGCTCTTCCATTTGTGACTTAATGTTAGTTTTACTTCAGTTTTTTCATTCGATAATTAGTTATCAACTTAGTCCCCCTAAAACACCAAACACTCTTATATTAGTAACCTATGACTTCGAAGATTGCAAGAGGAAGTTTGTGCAGGAATAAAATGCATGACGTTCTATTGCCAGCTCCGAAAAGCATTATATGCTGAGAAAAATTGAAGAGAACGGTTATTATACTTAGAATCCTAAACATTTTTATTATATTTTAGAATCCTAAACATTTTTATTATATTTTAGAATCCTAAACATTTTTCCTAAAAACATTTTTCCTCGAGGATATCCCGCAACCCTGTTTACACTGCCGCTGGAAACTCCTGCAGATTGTCTGGAGAAGCCAACTGCTAAGATACTAGGACAATCATTAATATACAACGTAATGGCTATGAAACTCAAACGGAAAATGGGTGTGTGACTCTGTTGATATAGTAGTTCAGAGAGGGAGAGAGAACGGTTTTCAGCAGTTGGAACCTATGTACCATGTGTGAACTCACCATTGCTCGGTTCCAGGAATTGTCAGCACTAAATTGAGCAAGGACTATGTCACCCTTTTTAGGATTAAAAGCACCAACTACTGGAGCTTCTTGAAGATTTAAAGAATCAAGCTGTTGTTGAATCGAGGCAACTTTCTGATCCCCAACTGTCTGAACATAAAATTTACCACCACCCAAGACTTCCGTAACCATCACCTAAAAATTAATGTCAACAAGACAAGTCATTCACCATTGTGCAACAAACAAAAAGTTAATTACTTGATGAACTTGTACTCCAATCACCTTTAGTACTTCTTTCTGTTTGCTTTCAACAGCTGCACCATTAGACACTTCTTCCCCTTCAACGTAATTCTCCCAAATCTGCACCATAATCTCCATTTAGAATAATTGAGTGAGGAAGAATAGTGGTGCAATAATGCCAGTCTGCTTCTTACTTTCAGTTTTTGGCTTTTAGCAGATTTCTCAGCTTGTTCAAGAAGGTTAATGTCAGGGATCCTTTCACTACCAAAGGAAGTTTGAAGTTTTGCAAGGCCAGCTTCAAGGAGCGTCACTGCAAGATTTGTCTTTGATTCCCACATGGATCCCAAGAAAGTTCCAGTTCTATCAACAGTTTCAACTTCAATCTACACAGAACACAAATTTATCAAGGAAGGCAGCCAAGTGGCAAATTACCAGGTTCCATGAGGAATGGAGTACCTCAACATCTCTTTGCATAATCTTTCTTCTCATTAGTGAAATCGCTTCATCAGAATAGGGCTCATCGCGACCACGACACCTCACACCAGAGAATGAGAATGCAATGCTGCACGTGTCCTTGGGAATCAGCAACTTAAATCGGTGACCACTGAGGACATATTCCACAAGAGCAGGAACTCTCCTACTCTTTTGTAGGTATGGCAAAAATTCTCTAGCTCTCTTGGCCGGTGCCTGAATGAAACATGCAGATGGCATAGACAATAAAGGTTTCAAAGTGAATACTACAGTGAGAAAATACTTCAGCACAATCATAATACTTCTCACCATTAGCAGGTCTGTAACATGCATGACTGGAGGATCCTTGGCTGAATGGAGACCCTTCTTCCCAGCAATGGCACGGGATTCAGCAGCAAGAAGGGCATCATAATAGTTTGATCTCTCTTCAAAATCTCGGTGCCGAATAACAGTACCAAAGCCACGTGCAATCACAAGTTCAGCAATATTCACACCAGGTTGGCTGCCAGGAGTGGGTGCAGCAGGTGAGGGGGTATCATCCCCCTCAACCTTAATTGGCGACGAGAGGAAAACTGAACCAAAATCCATTACTCTGGAATCTGCAATCCCAGTAGCAGCAGCCGATCCATCTGCCATGCTCACTTTCCTAGAATATTCCATTTGAACATTCACCTGAAAAGAAAGCATACAATCAGTTATTACCTTGAATTTTATATTATCAAAGTAATCTGCAATAATTACTGCTCATACTTGTCGACCAATAAGTCGTGTTCTTAAAAACTCCCTTGCTTCACGTGCATAGGGAGCTGGCTTTTCATCTCTGCGAGGATTACCCATTTTTGGACACCTAATACTTGACAGATTGACTCGCCGCTCTGCTAATGGACTGCCATAAGGTACAGAATCATCAGCAACAATAATGCAGTCCCCGCTTACTACCTCCACCACCTGGAAAAAGCCCAATGCAGTTTACCATAAATTTAAAATATGAAGAATAGATAAATTGATATAAGCATAGCTTGGACAAATGACTACCTTTCCTGTGAAATTCTGGTCATGGATTGCCTTTGAATTTGTTGCTGGAGGCACATAGTTCGTCCAGATCCTCAACCTGCTTTTCTTGGCTTGAAGCTCTGCAGCCTTCAGCCTTCGTTTGGCATCTTCCTCCATCATATTTGCACTCCATTCAACAAACTTAGCTAAGCCCTAGAGAGACGGTAAAATTTTTATCACTCGGCGTACGAGAATTCATCCCTTTAATGTCTTGTAGCAACAACCAGTCAGAGACATCCATAATAAGAGATAATTTAAGCCAAACAAACTCATATTATCACAAGAAACATAAGTTCAAAATAAAAGCAAAAAGATAATGTAGACAATATTATCTCAATATACATGTTACATTAACACATACGAAGAAAAACAGATGTAACATTAGTATTCGACACCAAATTAGTACCATTTCGATCACATTTGGCATAAGGTCAGAGTTCGAATGGAAAATAACTATGCAGAAATCGAAGAGACAACAAAGCATCATCTTGCTCCAACACAATCAAACATCTAATCAAACATAACATGCAAACAATATTTTGTTTTGGTAAGATTCCAATGCCCTATATATCTTTGCTGACTAAGTGAAGTTCCAGCATTGACAAATGTACTTCAGAAGCCTTGCTCAATGTAGCCAATAGTCTCATGGCTATAGAACCGTGACAAGCCAAAACCAAACAAGAAGTTACACTAAAAGTCAAAGTGAAGCAACAAACATTAGAAATGTTGATTGCATTTATGATTATTCATTTATAATTATAGCACTACATAATGTAAACACATACATTCTCAACAAGCTCCAGTGCCAGGTCTTTTGCTGAGTCCCCATCAGGATAGTATACTGATCCAATCAAATTACTGAATTTGTCAACACCTTCCAGGACAATACGAACCTATATATCCATCTTGAATTTATGAGTTTCCAAAAAAAAAGGGACAAAAAGGAAAGGCAATATACAAGAAACTTATAACAGCAATTTGCATACATCTCTGTTCAAAACACGAAGCTCAGTAAAATATTTGGCTTCAACAGCAAATGGATCAGCAGCAACTTCAGCAGATGATACTGCTGAGACTGCAAGCCTCTGTGCAGATGTTAGAGGAGCTCGAGATTGAGCGGAAACATCTCCATTTGGTTCTTCAGTCTTGCCCTCTGTTTCAGCAGCAATTTCAGTTATGGCTCTTCTTCCCATAGATGGGGCCTAATATCAAATAGGGACGTGTCATTTATAAGCAGGAAACATATTGACACCAGCAAGTAAAGGCTGATAACAGAAGAACTTCCATGAGTAAAGATGCTAATAACAGCATAGAACACATACCTGAATTCCTGCAACAAACACTTGGACAAACTGAAAATCCGGAAGCAAATAAACCCGGATGGTACTGCCATCACGAACCTGCTCGACAATACCTTGCATGGGTCTGCCCTTGTTTACAGCTAACAACCCCATGGCATCCAAGTTGCTAGGATCACCAATAGCAGAAGGTGGCAGATTTCTGATAGATGCCTCCGCAGCACCCAGAACCTGAAATCAGAGATGAGAGGATTGTTTATTAATATTACACAAGTTTGCATCAGATCTCAAACAAATAATTGAACATTTGATGCTGGTGTATCGTCGCTTTAATCTGTCGTTTAATTATTAAACCTTATGGGCAGCAGTTTTTTTTCCCAATACAAGTAGTAAGTGATCTAGCAAAAGTTAAGTTTATAATATAATTCATAATCCTTAATTTTGAAAAGTCTCATGGCTAATCGCTTAACTCAATGAGTCCATATACAAGGAGTGTGTACATCATTTTTCTTTATTTTTTTTTTTATTTTTGGTGGAGTGTCCACTTAACTTTGAATAATCTCATGGCTAATTGTGTCATGAGATCTATATAAAGGAGTGTGTTCCTTTTTTTTTTTTTTTTTGATGGAGTGTCCTCTTAACTTTGAATAATCTCATGGCTAATTGTATTAAACCTAATGGGCAGCACTTTTTTTTCAAAAACATTAGTAGGCGATTTAGCAAAAGTTGAGTTCATAATAAGGAGTGTGTACTTTTAAATCTTTTTATTTTTTTATGGAGTGTCCTCTTAACTTTAGAATAATCTCACGGCTAATTGTGTCAGGCATCTCTTAACTTTATTCGATTACCTGAACTCTGATTATTATATAATAATAATCAGAGTTCAGGTAATCGAATAAAGTTAACACGATCTAATTGAGTTCAAATTGAATGCAAATAGCAATAACACAAGCAAACAAATATCAGGTGCTCATAGCCACAGCTAAATTAAACCTGGCCCTAAATTTGCCGAAGAAGAGCCCTTCCAGCATAATCAGAAACTGGGTTATCAGGGTGCACCCATCAATTACCAGACCAATCCAATACATACATACATATATTTTTTTATAATTATTACATGCATACATATGTACATACATGAGGTTGATATTAAGTAACATAAATTTTTTCTTATTTTTCCTTGAGATCTATTTCCACAAACATGGTCTCCTAATTAAGAACCTAGTCATCTAAATGACTTGTCAAACCCAAGGTGCTGTTATCACACGGACAGTAGTACAGTAATGCTGTAATCCAAATAACAAAAATTTTGGGGATGACAAGGGAGAACTCTACAAGAATGAAATAATAGATAATAAACATGGGATCAATGTAAACTACTACAAAGCAAGAGGGGGCAAAACTAGAAATGTTGACCTTGCTCCAGCGACCAAGACCTTGTTCCTTAGCTTGATCTTCCAGACGTAGCAGTTCTTGAAGGAAAGGACTCGCTTCTCCTTTCTGCTGACCCTGCTCCCTGACCTGCAGAAACAAGATTCAGCTAATACCATTACGGAAGAAATAAAAGTCAAATTTCAGCATTATCCTTTGCCGGTACAAAGAAGTATATAACCTTTGCCCAGCCTTCAGAAACCACCAGTAAAGCAACATTTTTGTCACCAAGGAAAACAGAGCCAAATTCTCGCCCTATGGATGGTACAGTGTAATCCACTCTCATCGCAACCTCCTGGCAGAAATAATATACTGGAGTTGGATATAACAACGTGCGTATTCTAAGGGAAAACTTTGATCAAGCCAACGGTAAATGCAACAAATCTAAAAGGCACCTTTCCTATGCATAGTTTTCGCAAATACTCTCTGCTTTCCCAGGCAAATGGCTCATCAACACCACCTCTACGGGCCTAGGAATAGAAGACACAAAGGGAAGAAATACCGCGTCAGCAGCATTTCAATGTAGTCAAAATGGTATATAAACAAACCCGAATAAAAGTACCAAGAAACCAAAATATTTAGACAAACAATTAACTTGAAAATGACCGGAAAACATGAAAGAATCGGTGAAGTGTGTTTTGGGTGAAGAATGTGTGGAAGAAATGGGAAGCAGATGTATGAAGATCAAAGTGTGCAAGCAACGGAATTAACTACCAGATCAAACGGGGCGTTTTAGGAATTAATGAAACGATGCGTTTGAATTCATGTTAAAGAATAAAGCTTTAGCTAAACGATGTGTTTTTGTTAATAGAGGGACGTCGTTTTCTTTCTTGCGGTAATAGAAGTTAGAGTCAGTTAGAATCTGTTATTTTGTTAGTTCATGAACTTGTTCTATAAAAGGAAGGGTTGGGTATGCTGTAAAGGCATCGAAGAACTTGTTGAGTCTGAATTGTAAGGAGCTTGGAGATTGCTTGAAAATCTCTTCCAGGAATTGAAGTAGATCCTTGGTTCTTTCTTTCTTATTTCTTGACTTGTTCCATTACCGTTTACATTTTGCACTTTCTCGGGTGTTAAAGGAAGAAGGCACATAACAATTGGTATCAGTTTGGCGATCCATGGCTGAAAGCACGCGCGCAGCTGCTTCGAAGGCTCAACAGGAAGGTGTTTTGAAGCAATTAGAGGACCACAATCATGCTATTAATAGCATTCATGGAAGGCTTGATCAACTGTCTGATATGTTGAAGTCGTTGGTTGAGTTTCAGCAAGTAAATTCTTGCAGGGAGGAGAATCATGAAGAAAGTTCTTTTGGTAGACGTCTGAATCAAGAAGAGAGGTTTCCAAAGGGAATTAGACTCGAATTTCCTCATTTTGATGGCTCTAATCCAGGAGCTTGGATCTTTAAAGTAACACAATACTTTGAATATCATCAAGTTTTGATGAATCAGAGACTTTTAATGGCTTCATATCATATGGAGGGTGAGGCCCTTGTATGGTACCAAGATGCCGTGGATGGCGGTATTTTTACAACATGGGAATCCTTTATTAAAGCCTTGCTGGTCAGGTTTGGTACTACAGCCTATGATGATCCAATGGAGGCCTTAACAAGATTGAAACAAGTATCTTCTGTGGCTATCTACAAAGCACAGTTTGAAGCCTTGTCCAATAGACTGAAAGGCTTGTCAAAAAAGCATAAACTAAGCTATTTTATGAGTGGTCTTAAAGATGAGGTTAGACTTCCTGTAAGAATGTTGAATCCAATAAATCTTAATGCTACTTTTGGTCTTGCTAAGATTCAAGAGGAATATATTTTGGCATCAAAGAGGTCTTGGCGAAATAATACAGCATTCCCTGTTAAGAGTCATGGGGAAACTGTGGAGGATAGTTCCAAGTTTCAAAAGAATGGGATGCCAACAAAGAGAGTTTTTTCTTCACAAATGGATGAAAAGAGGAAGAAAGGCCTCTGTTATCATTGTGAAGAAAAATGGAATCCTAGTCACGTGTGCAAGAATCCCAAAGTTTATCTGATCCAAGCGAATGGTGAAGGTTCCCAGCCTGTTCTTGAAGAATCTGTGATCATTGAGGAGGAGCAGGTATGTGGTGATAGTGATGGAACTTTAGAAGTTTCTGTTAATGCCATTTCTGCGTGTAGTAATGGCAATGCTATGAGGTTGCATGGTAATATTGGCCCTTGTTCTGTCGAAATTCTTATAGATTCTGGAAGCACACATAACTTCTTGGATCCTTTGGTGGTCCAAGAAGCTAAGTTGAATGTCAGAAAAGATTACAGTTTGCAAGTGAGGATGTGATACCCCATATGATATGGATAAGGGTAGGTGGTGTATGGGATCCCACATTGCTTGGGAAGGAGACGTTCTTACTCTTTATAAGGTTCTAATGGGGCTCCAATTGTATCATTGACTAGTCCTTTTGGAGTATAGGCCATGTGGTTTGGGTCTTCCATTGGGGCATTACAAATAGTATCAGAGCTTATCTCAACCAGAAATGTGGGACTTGAGCCGTGCCACCTACAATGGATAGGCCCGACGAGGACGTCGGAAATTTAAAGGGGGTAGATTGTGATACCCCATATGATATGGATAAGGGTAGGTGGTGTATGAGATCCCACATTGCTTGGGACGGAAAAGTTCTTACTCTTTATAAGGTTCTAATGGGGCTCCAATTGTATCATTGACTAGTCCTTTTGGAGTATAGGACATGTGGTTTGGGCCTTCCATTGGGGCGTTACAGAGGGTGGCCAATGGGGAAAAAATTTTGAGCCAGGGAAGGGGTGAAGAATTAATCAAGATTCAAGGTTCAAAATTTTATGTGCCTTTTCATGTATTAACCTTGGGAGGATGTGATATAGTTCTTGGAGTTCAGTGGTTAAAAACTTTAGGCTCCATTACTTGGAACTTTATTGATATGTCAATGAGTTTTGAGTGGAATGGTCAGATGGTTAAGTTGCAAGGGCTGAATTCTGCCAGTGTTCATATGTTGTCAGGAACTATGGCAATTAAATCAAATTTTATAAGTCAACAAGCATGGTTGTTACAGTTAATGCCTGTGGAGCAACAGAAGAATGAAGTTTGTTCTGAAGGACCAATGGCTGAGTTGCTTAAGGAATTCAAGGATGTTTTTGCTGAACCTGCTGGATTGCCACCAAGAAGAGATTTTGATCACCCAATCAACCTGAAGGATGGGGCTTCTCTTGTTTCAGTTCGACCTTATAGGTATCCTCACTACCAGAAATCTGAGAAAGAGAAAATTGTCCATGATTTGTTGCAAGCTAGTGTAGTAAGACCAAGCCAAAGTCAATTTTCTTCACTAGTGTTATTGGTTAAGAAAGCTGATGGAACTTGGCGTATGTGTATTGATTATAGAGCCCTTAACAAAGAAACCATCAAAGATAAATTTCCAATACCTATCATTGATGAACTTCTTGATGAACTATTTGGAGCTCAGATTTTTTCGAAGTTGGATTTAAGGGCTGGATATCATCAGATTCGTGTAAAGTAGGGGGATATTCAGAAGACAACATTTAGAACTCATGAAGGCCATTATGAGTTCTTAGTAATGTCATTTGGGCTTACCAATGCTCCTGCCACCTTTCAAGGATTAATGAACCACATTTTCAAACATTTTTTGAGAAGGTTTGTTTTGGTCTTTTTTTATGACATTTTGGTGTATAGCAGAAATGTTGTTGATCATTTGTTGCATGTAGAAACTGTGTTGGGCATTATGAGGCAGCACACACTTTATGCAAAGATGTCTAAATGTAAGTTTGGTGTGCATGAAATCGAGTACTTGGGTCACATTATTTCTGGAAAAGGGGTGCAAACTGATGCTGCCAAGACAGCAACCATGGTTCAATGGCCTGTTCCTAAAACCTTGAAGTCTTTAAGGGGGTTTTTACGATTAACAGGTTATTATAGAAAATTCATACGAAGTTATGGATCCATAGCAGCTCCTTTAACAGATTTGTTGAATAAAAATTCCTTTTGTTGGAATAATAAAGCTGTTGCTGCCTTTGAGTTGTTGAAAACAACTATGAGCAATCCTCCTGTGTTGAGGTTACCAGATTTCACCAAAGTGTCACCATTGAGTGTGATGCATCAGGTGTGGGCCTTGGGGCAGTTTTGATGCAAGATTCTCAGCCCATTGCCTTTTATAGCAAAGCTTTGAAGGGAAAAGCACTACTTTTGTCTACATATGAGAAAGAGCTTTTAGCTCTAGTGTCTGTTGTCCAAAGATGGAGACCTTACTTATTGGGCCATTCATTTAAAATCAAAATTGATCAACAGGCGTTGAAGTTCTTGGTGGAATAGAAGATTGGCACTGAATCACAGCACAAGTGGGTGTCTAAACTGATTGGTTATGACTTTTCAGTTGATTACAAGAAAGGCAAAGAGAACTTGGTGGCTGATGCCCTTTCGAGGAGGGATGAGGAAGAACAAGTAGTGTTTGCAATGATTTCTTTTCCAACTCCCTTGTGGATTGAAGAGTTGAAAGGAAGCTATTCCTCCAGTTCTAAATTTTCTGCAATTGTGACTAAATTGCAGCTAGGTGAGGAGGCACCTAAACATTTTTCTATTCAGCAAGGTTTGTTGCTTAGGAAAGGGAAGTTGGTTGTCATTCCTTCTACTTCATTCCAATCCAAGGTTTTGCAATTCATCCATAACAACCCACAGGCAGGTCATGTGGGGTATCATAAGACTCTACAAAGGGTAAGGAGAGATTTTTGGTGGGAAGGCACGAGGAAAGATGTAAGAAGATTGGTAAAAGAATGTGAGGTTTGTCAAGTCAGCAAGTATGAAAATGTGCAGTACCCTGGTCTTTTACAACCACTTTCTATACCTCAATCTCCATGGTTGGATATTTCCATGGACTTCATTGATGGGTTGCCCAATTCTAATGGTTTCTCTGTCGTTTTTTCTGTGGTGGACAGATTAACTAAATCGGCCCATTTTTTTCCCCTTTCACATCCTTATACAACTGTTAAGGATTTCACTAGTTATTTTGGAAACAGTTTTCACTAGTTATATGCAGCTTTTACTAGTTCATTTTGGAAACAGTTACTTCAGATGCAAGGAGTTTCTTAGGATTTCAGATCTTCTTACCATCCTCAGTCAGATGGTCAAACAGAAGCCTTGAATAAATGCTTAGAAGGGTACTTAAGGTGTTATTGCAGTCAAAAGCCAAAGGAATGGACTTCATGGTTACCATTTGTTGAATGGTGTTACAACACTACTATGCATTCTTCTATGAAAATGTCCCCATTTGAAGCTCTTTATGGGTATGCACCCCCTAAGCTGATGGCTTATGTATCAGGTACTTGTTCTAATGATGTTGTTGATAGGCAGCTACGTTCAAGGGAAGAATTGTGGAGCTTATTGAGAGATAATATGAAGAAGGCACAGCATAGGATGAAATTCTATGCTGACAAAATAGAAGTGAAAGATCTTTTGAAGAGGGTGATTGGGTCTTCTTAAGACTCCAACCTTATAGGCAGAAGTCAGTGGCAATGAGGCATAACATGAAGCTAGCCCCAAGATTTTATGGGCCTTTCCAGATTGTGAAGAAGTTGGGATCTGTTGCTTATAAACTTAACCTGCCTAGCTCATCGAAAATACACCCAGTTTTCCATGTGTCTTGTTTAAAATGGAAAATCGGCCAGACTATTGTACCCTTACCAACATTACCTCCCACTGATTCGAATGGTCAGTTACAACCTGAGCCTCAAAAGATTCTGGACAAACGAGTTTCAAAGAAGGACAATCATGCTGTGACAGAAGTACTTGTAGCTTGGGTGGGGGCTGCAATGGAGGATTCTTCTTGGGAAAGCTTGTGGAAGTTGAGACAACTTTACCCACACCTTGTGGGAAATGTGCTGTGAAGTGTGTTCTGGTTGAAGGCCTTGCGGTCAAGTCCTTTAAGTAGGGGAGAATGTGAAGTGTGTTTTGGGTGAAGAATGTGTGGAAGAAATGGGAAGCAGATGTATGAAGATTAAAGTGTGCAAGCAACAGAATTAACTACCAGATCAAACGGGGCGTTTTAGGAATTAATGAAAAGATGCGTTTGAATTCATGTTAAAGAATAAAGCTTTAGCTAAACGATCTGTTTTTGTTAATAGAGGGACGTCGTTTTCTTTCTTGTTGTAACAGAAGTTAGAGTCAGTTAGAATCTGTTATTTTGTTAGTTCATGAACGTGTTCTATAAAAGGAAGGGTTGGGTATGCTGTAAAGGCATCGAAGAACTTGTTGAGTCTGAATTGTAAGGAGCTTGGAGATTGCTCGAAACTTTCTTTCTTATTCCTTGACTTGTTCCATTACCGTTTACATTCTGCACTTTCTCGGGTGTTAAAGGAAGAAGGCACATAACAGAATCATATACAAAAAATGTTGCGCGGGACATCAAAGCAAGTAAGGGATACCAGTCTTGGAGCAATAAGGGATGACAAAGTAAGGGTCTTCTCAGGTGGCGGTCCAGGCCTGTTGGCAGTCATGGCCATGATAACCAAGCAGTCTCCGGAAGGAACAGCTTTCACTTTTCCTCTGTACCAACCTGTGACCCCGGCTGTTGATGATGCCATGTCAACAGCTTAGATCTGTAACCAAAAATAATATAAGAGATTGAGATAACCGAAATTCAGCTGAAGCCAGTGAGGAAATCTATGTTACCTAAAATGCTCTAAATAACCGGAATTTTTTTAAGTGTAAGTACAGTAGGCAATCATCAAGAAACAAAATAAAAAAAAAAGCTATTGAGATCCATTGTATTGGTTGTGGGGGTAATTGTACAAGATGACCGCATGCATCGATAGAAAGTTGGCAGATTGATCACATCAATATCAAAAAACCGTCGATATATCATTGAGCGAACCCATCATCAGAAAACGGCTAACATCTTACTTTTTTATAAGAATGAATGACTTCTTGTAAGTCATACCTTGAATAAATCAGAAATAAAGAGAGGAAGCCCCACGCTCCTACTTTGGATCTATCGAAACTACAAAATCTGGAACCGATCCAAACACAATTGGTTTGGTTTTACTATGATAATATGAGGGAAATCCGCAATAAAAGAGAACCAGCGATCCAGAGCTACACTTTAGGAGCCCTTGGGCGGCCGATCAAACAGGGTTAAGGAGATGCGGCAGAGTGAAGAGGCAAAGAGAGAAGAAGAACGATTAAGGAGACATTTATAGACGATGAGCTGAGAGATGACAGCCGGTGTACCCTTTTCCGTGTAAAATTACTGAAATACACCCAAACTTACAAAAATCCTCGTAAAGTGGCTACAACCATATAATTAGATGAAGTCGATATCTTTTTTTTTTTTTTTTTTTAAGAAAGAACTCTTTTCCATTTAATCAACCCAAAGGGATACAAGGAGGGAGATCCTCCAAAGTTACAATATGATCATAATTGGATAGAGCATCTTTTGCTAACAAGTGAGCTATAGAGTTGTCATTCCTTCACAAACAAACATACTTGTACTGTTACAACCTTATTTGTCCCTTCTAAGATTGTTGATGACTTGAAGGGAATCCCCTTCAATAATTACTTGTGTTAGACCAAGCTCCAGGGCAAATTGTATTGTTTTAAGAGCTCCGAAGGTCTCAGCTAGCAATGGATCAGGGAAGAGATGCTTCTTAGTCTTCAAGGTTGCAATGATTTTGCCTGAACTGTTCCTCACAGCCACTCCCACTCCAACGATACCTCTAGCCTTATCAACTGCACTATCCCAGTTCATCTTGAGTCAGTTTGATGGTGGAGCTTGCCAAACCTCAACTGAAGTACAAATCTTACTGGCTCTACAACCCTCCTCATTCAACACATCCAAGATGATTCTTGTCTCTTGCACAATTACCTATGGGTGAGCAAAAACACCTTTAAAGACTAAAGTGTTCCTTCTCCACCAAATCTTACTTGCCACCACAGCAAACTCCTGAATAAACTTGCTTTCCATGGTCTGAAATAAGGCTTCGAGGAGATGTAGCATAGACAAGTATGGTAAATGGCATTTCTGTAACCTCTTAGAACATTGACTCCACACATCCTTGGCTGATGCACACCCCCATATAGCATGAATAGAGTCTTCTTCCTCCAAATTGCATATAGGGCAGAGAGGGTGTTTTACTACTTTCTTCTTGAAGAGATTAGATTGGGTTGGAAGTGCCTCTTGACAGGATCTCTATAGGAAAACTTTAACTCTAGGCTGCACTTTTAACTGCCATAGCTGCTGCCAAAAACCTTTGAGGGAGGAGTTACTTGATGCTTGACTAGAAACAGGAAGACTTCTCTCAATTTCCTTGTGGTAGGCACTTCTAACTGAGAATTCACCATTTTTTGTGCCTTGCCAAACAAGTCTATCTCTGCTATTGAGGCAGCTTATGGGGGTTTTGATTATGGACTCAACTTCTTTGTGATTGAAAATTTGGTGCACCAGTGCAAAATTCCACTACTTTGTGATAGGGTCTATTAGAGATGAGACTGTTGCATTATTCTCCAGCACAGTAACAATGCTATGGGCCTTGCTAGGATTAGGAGAGGGTATCCATTTATCCTTCCACACCTGAACTTGATGACCATTTCCTATCCTCCAAAAGAACCTACCTCTACTAATGGCCTAGCTGCTAAGAAACTTCTCTAGATATAAGAGGGTTTGGAGCCTAATTTTGCCTTTTGAAAGGTGGAGCTTGGATAATACTTTGCCTTAATCACCTGAGTAGCAAGGGAATCAAGGTGTTGGATCAATCTCCAACATTGTTTGGCCAGCAATGCTTTGTTAAAAGCTTCAAAGTCCCTCAAACCCATACCCCCCTTCAGTTTTTGCCTTTCCCATATTTTTCCATGAGATCCAATGTATCTTGTGTTCACTGCCTTGCTGCCCCCACCATAAGTTTTTGATGACCCTGTTGATTTCTTGGAGCAATGAATTAGGGAGTTTAAAAACCAACATTGTGTAGGTTGGAAGAGCTTGGATGACAGCTTTGATAAATATATCATTCCCTGCTTGGGACAGCATTTTAACTCTATGATTACTGACTTTGCTCTACTGATTAGATGAAGACGATTTATTAGAGCAGATAGCATAGACCTGGAGGGAATGGTATGAGATTGGGATTGAGATCCGCCAACATAAGGCCTTGTTTGTTTTCACAATTCTTCTTAACTCATTTCATCTTATCTTATTTAATTATTACAACTTTTTCAAATTCTCATACAAAATAAAATAAATGATTCAATTTTTTCAAATCCTAAAAAATATATATATATATATTAAAAATATATATTCTAACTGTACGGAGTTTTTTCTCCTCTGTCTCAGCGGGCTTGCGAAGGACAACTAAGGAGACAAGAAGCGAAGCCCAGAACAAGTAGATTCGTCGACCCAACCCACGGGTGGACTTCCCTGGACGCAACCTTCATGAGAGAACGTACTATAGGGAAATGTGACTCACCGACCTGGAAATCTCTCGAATAGTGTCCAGCCCTTGAGTGGTTGTCCGCGTAATGGGTGGAAAGTAAGGAGGATCCTCAATCCTTTGACACAGAAGGCATCGACGGAACACCAAGGAAGCCAGGAGGGTGAGGCAAATCTAGGAGCTACGCCGCATTAATGACACCACTACCCAAGCCACACGCTACATTAATGACATCGTCGCATAGCCACGCCGCAATAAAGGACTTTGACAAAAGGAACAGTACGATGGACATGGACTCCATGGGGGCAGACACAATCTGTCCCCCCAGACTCCTAGTATAAATAGCAACTCCAAGTACGAGAAGCTCTCTCTGATGCCTAAACTGTCTTACTTATTTACAAACTTCCAACAGACTTTACTAACATTGGCATTGGAGACTCTTCGGCCCCAAGGTCACCCTTTTCCAGTTGCCTTCTTCTCTATTTTTGCAAGCTCAGTTCTAAAAACCTAAGTTACTAGAACCTGACCCAAAGGAGTACAAAACACGATGTTAATAGTGGCACAATCTATGAGATCGTTATAGATCTTGCATATACTTCATATGCCTGTGACAACCCATTCCGGACAACTCAGAAGAGACACAGAGGAAGCCATGGAGGCAAGGCTGAAAATTATGGAGGAATGGGTGATGGAGCTGACCGACAAGGTGCAAACACTTCACAAAGAGAACAAGGAGCTCAAAAAGCCTCAAAGAGTGCAAGACGAGGAGGCGTAGCCCCGCGATAGCGAGCAGATGGGGTCCCGGAACACAGAAGTTGGGGCAAATAGGGAAAGAACATGCAGGATGAGTTCCGCAATCTCAAAGGAAAGTACGAAGAGATTGCACGGAAGGTGGGCACATCATCATCGATGGACCAACTACTCACGAGCACTGGTCTACCCTACACAGAGGAGGTGATGGTCATCCCCCTACCACCAAAGTTCAGTGTTCCAACCATGAAGATGTATGATGGAGGAAGGAACCCCCTTGAGCACCTGGAAACCTTCAGGGCTCACATGATGTTGCATGGCTTACCAGGCAAGGTGGCATGCAGGGCGTTCCCACTAACCCTGTAGGGGCTAGCACCAGTGTGGGTCGGGTCTCTGGCGCCTGAATCCGTAGACAGCTTTGGCCAGCTAGGCTGACTTTTTCAAACCTAGTTCATGTCGAGTCAGAGAAGGCGGCGCCCAACAGCATATCTCCTCACCATCAAGCAGGGAGAGGAGGAGAGCCGAAAGTCCTACTTGTCCCGGTTCAATAAGGAGCGAATGACCATTGACGACTAGGACGATAAAATAAACCTAGCGTCGCTTTTGGGAAGGGTCTAGCCACGATACCAGTTCATGGCCGAACTGGTGAGGAGGACTCTCGTGACGCTGCGGGGGTTTATGGATCAGGCCGACAACTTCATCAATGCTGAGGACACTCTTCGGGCCCTGACAAGAAAGAAGGAGATTGAGCGAGCAGAAATGAAAGTGAGGGCCTCGGCTAAGGCTAAGGCCAACGAGAAGCCGAAGAAGAGTTCCCAAGACAAAAGGAGGGAGGAAGCTCCGAAGAGGGGATCGGGACCTCGATTCGACCTACCCGCATTCACCACCCACGATATCGACACCTCTGCCCCTCGTGAAGATGATGATCGAGGTATCGCTCGCTATTACTGCACATACCACAGGTCCACCTCGCACAACATCGATGACTGCTTCTCCTAGCAAGGGAGAAGGGAGCATGCGGATTGGACAAGACAACGTTATCCACCTGCCCGGACATTGGAGCATGAAATAAAGGGAAGGTTAAGGGAAATGAGCGCAAACCAAGTTGACCGACGTAGAAGGGAAGAAAGCCATCAGTGACAACCACCAGCACAAGGGCAGCAGCAAGATCGCCCCCGCTCACCACCGCGGGGGGACCTCTACTCGTGAAAATCTGGACCATAGTGGGAGGGTTCGTAGGCGGGGGCACTTCCTCCTCAAGCAGAAGGTGCACGCTAGGCGTACTACCCCGCCAGGCACCGAAGGGGCGAGCCGACCTCGGTCATCTCCTTCGGGGAGGATGACAAGGAGGGGGTCCTGTACCCCCAAGACCACCTGGAGGATCCTCATTGACAACGGGAGCTCAGCAAACATCCTATTCTGGGAAGCCTTCACCAGGATGGGAATAGATGTTGCTCGGCTGCATCCAGCCCCCATGCCATTGAGGGGCTTCTTCGGGAGTATGGTTCATCCTGTGGGAACCATCACGTTGTGGTCTTCGTGGGTAGCTCCCCCTGCACAGCCTCAATCATGGTCAATTTCCAAGTGGTGAGAACCTCGTCTTCATACAACGCCATCATCAGAAGGCACACCCTCAACAGCTTGTGAGCCATCATGTCGACCTACCACCTCAAGATGAAGTTGTCAACTCCCCGTGAGGTGGGAGAAATTCGAGGCGAACAGGTCCTGGTGAGAGAATGCTACTGCTAGGAGTTGAAGTAGAAGGATGGTGGGGTTACCCCTAGACGGCACCTCCAGGAGAGAGTAGGCCATGCACCGTTTGGAGAGCCCTGGCAGGCCTAGTCCGCGACTCACCATGTCGGGCTCGAGGGGGAGTGGGAAAGTGCATGGCCCTAGAGGCAGAGGCAGAACGAACTAGAGCCCCCACAGCTGAAGGCTCCATTTCCCTTTCTTTTGTAATGCGTTATTTAAATACTATAAATACTTGTTATTTAATGAAAGGTGACTTTCCAGGACAATGCGGCACATCCACTTTGAACTTTCATGCTATCAACAAAACATTGACAAGACGATATGCAATTAATGAAATCTGCGATGGCGAAATCATCATCAAACCAATGCCTACCTTCCCTTTAATGTTAACAGGTGGGAGCGGGTCCAGTCCCAAACTGTCCAAATGACATACCTCTCGTGGGATCAAGGGGAGAGCTAGGTCGAATGCCACTCTACCCCTCCCGCGATGTAGAACAGGTCCGACCCCCTCGACGGCCCGAACAACTTACCCCGACCCCTATTGCAGCAAAGAGCGGACCAGCCACATCGCTGTCTAAATAAGTTACCTCCCCCATGAGGTACCAAAAGGATGAGTATGCCAAAGGCTACTTCGTCCTTCTCGTGGCGGAGTGCGGGCCAGCCCTTGGCAGCTTGAAGACAAAGACTTACCTTCTTTCTGAGCGTTAACAGGCGGGAGCGGGTCCAATCTCAAATTGTTCGAACAACGTACCTCCAATGGGATCAAGATGAGAGCTAGGACAAAGGCCACTCTACTCCTCCCATGATGAAGAGTGGGTCCTGCCCCCCGGGGCCTCAAACAACTTATCCAGACCTCCGCCGCAATGAAGAGTGGGCTTAGCACCAATCGGATTCAACACTTACCTTTCTTACGATGTCAATGGGCAGGAGCAGGTTCAGTCTTAAACTACCCGAATAGCGTATCTCCCACGGGACCAAAGAGGAGAACTAGGCCAAAGGCCATTCTACCCCACCCACGATGCAGAGCGGGTCATGCCCCTCCGGCGGTCCAAACAACTTACCCCAACCCCTATCGCGGCGAAGAGAGGACCAACCACATCGCTAACCGAATTACCTCCCCCACAAGATACCAGAGCGAAAGGTAGGCCAAAAGGTTGCCTTATTCCTCCTTTAGCGGAATGCGGGTCAGTCATCAGCTGCTCGAAGAAAAAGACTTACCTTCCTCGTAAGCATCAACAGGCGAGAGCGGGTCCAGTTGCAAATTGTCCGAAAACTTTCCTCCCCACGGGGTTCAAAGGGGTGAGTCATGCAAAGGCTGCTCTACCCCTCCCGCAGAGGAGTGCGGATCCAACCCCCTCTGCAGTCCAAATACTTACCCAAACCTCCGCAACAAATGAAGAGTGCGTTCAACACAAGCCTGACCCAAATCTTACCTTTCCATGCGATGTCAACGAGAGGAGCGGGTTCAATCTCAAACTGCCCAGATAAATCACCTTCCTGCAGGGTAGTAGGGACGACTTGAGCCGAAGGCCGCTATGAGCGAATGAGAGTAGGTCCAGCCTTTCTACTATCAGAATACTTACCCCGACTCCCATCATAGTGAAAGAGCGGGCCAGCCACCAGGCCATCCGAAGAAGTTACCTCCTCAGGGAATAAAAGGGGCAGGTTTAACTTGAGGCATCCCGACCTCTCCCTAATAGAGTGCATGCTTAGTCATTCGGCTACCTGACGTCAACAAATTCTCCAAAGATGAAATGTTGTAGCAAGGGGCTACACGATGTCATTGAGCGGGTGCAAGCTCAGTCTCAAACTACCCAAACAAATTACCTCCCCACGGGGTGGCAAAGGCGAGTTGAGCCAGAGGCCGCTCGGACCCTCCCGTAGAGGAGAGTGGGCCCAGCCTTTTGGCTATCTGAACACTTATCTCGACTCCCATCACAATAAAGAACAAGCTGTCCCACGGCTGCTAAAAGAAATTATCTCCTTGGGGGTTAAAGGGGCAGGTCTGCCTAAGGCGTCCTGACCTCTCCCTAGTGGAGAGTGGGCCAAATCTTTTGACTGCCTGAGTACTGCACCAAGGAATGAGAACATTGATAACCAAGCAAAAACGACAAACAGATCGCTTCACAGGCCAGAGGGCCCAGGTTTGTGAAGTCTAATTCCTACAAAGCCAAATGATAAAATGATGATGACATTTCTTATCTTCCAACCAGGGATTAAATGTAGTACACCAATGGACGAGAGTGGGTCCAGTTCCAAACTGCCCTGACAACCTACCTCCCTGCGGACCGAGGAGACGGGTTGAGCCAGAGGTTGCTTTGTCTCCCTACAGTGGAGAGCGGGATCAACCCCACAGCTACCCAAAGAATTCATCTTAGCCATCATTTCGGCAGCTCGGTCTATTTATATCCAACTTCACGGCCATGGTGCTACTCGGGAGGGGCATAGTGGTAGTTTAGCGAAACGCTACCCTGGCCTCTCCCCCGAGGAGGCAACCAGAGTCTCCCTAGCATGACATAACTCGTAGGAGGGATTTCCATTCCCCCAAGCCTACAGTAGTGAACGAAGGCCAATGAACACTGACAACACTTCTCTTTTCTTCTTTCAATTACATGCCAAAATAAAGCATAACAACACAAAAAAGAAGAACGGAGGGACTAGGTGGGGTAAAGCGCATCCAAGAGACGGACGACAAAAAGCATAAAATTGGCTTAAGGAAAAAGCAGAGAGACGTCGGCCTTATCAAATAAAGTCACTAAAGGCCCCAAAAGGACGACGACCTAACAAGGGCAAATGAAGGCAACGCAAACAGATAAGTGGTCGACCGGCGGGGTAATCAAGAATGGGTTAGGCACTGGCGGGGTGGACCACAAGCTCCGTGTGGTGGCCATCCCCTGGCCTAACGCCAAGCCCACAATTTCCTGCGACAAAACTCCCTAGTCCAACCATGAAAAAGAAGAAGAAGAAGAAGGAAAAAACGTAGAAAAAAGCATAGGAGAAGAGCAAAATGACAAAAGGGAAACATCTTTAATACAAGCAGCCCGACATGACAAAATATGAAGCAATTTTATTAGTAATAAAAAATTACATACAAGCCACGTGGCGGCTGCTCATAGGTATATATACATTTACTAAAAAGAAAGGGAAGGAAAGAAGAGCAAAATAAAGGAGCAGCAGCAGCACCACCAAGAAGCTAGTGTGTGGCGACGTTAGGGATCCTGATCAGAAACCATTGCATTGAGAGCGCCAACCTCAGGAACATCAAGATCAGGATTGCTGGGCTTGGAAGCAGCAGGCTTAGACAGGACCAGGAAGATAGAACCCGTAAAAGAATCGGGGATCACTTTCCTTCCCAACTTGCGGCTGAACACGAAAGCCTCTTCATCAAAGGCGACCTGGGGAAGGTCAAGGCCCTGCAAATATTTCTCGAGAGCCTGTGAACATAGCTGTTGACTCCCAAGGATGTGGTCCTGCATCGACCTAAGACCCTATGCACACTCGTGTCCCCAAGCAAGATCCCGAATGCCCGGGACCGACTTCAGCTGCTTGTCCAGACGGGAGGTGACCTCTTGTAACTGGGAAAGGTCGCCCCGAAGATCTGTAACAAGTCACTCCATCCACTAGCCGTCTTCCCTCTCTTTCTTCTTGAGCCTCTTCCGACGACAATTAAGCTTCTTGTTTTTCCTGGTCTCCTCCTCCAAGGCAAGTCGTACCCTCCTCAGCTCTTGCTCCAGCTGCTCCCTCTCGCCGCAAGCACACCGAAACGTTGTCTGGGTCATCGTGCGAAAGTCCTGGTTTTCCTGCTCAACAGCCTCCTGGCCGTCAACAATAAAGGCCACGAGCTGTGAGGTACCCTGACAACAAGAAAGACTGACATGGAACGGTCAATAAAGAGAATCTAGAAAATAGCAAAAGAAAGGAAAAAGAGGAAAAAGAAGTCGCCAAACCTCATGGAAAAAGCTAGACAAACACTTGGCGACCTGCTTATAGCTTTCGCACGATACCCCCCTCGTTTCCAGCTAGGCCAAAGGGTGGATAACTTCTATTGAACCCTTAGCATCAGACGCTTGTGTAGCTGCCTTGGTCTGGTGAGCCTTGTCGACAACCTTTTCTGCAAGCATTCCTGCCTGGGCCAGCAAATCTTTGCACGGACCCCTCGAACTTAAGGCGAATACAACATTCAGAAGGAGACCACTTTCTGCTTGGTGCTCCACCTGGGCAGGAAAATCTTCTCGCGGACCCCTCGAATCTGCACCGACTACAATATCCAGAAGGAGATTACCTTTCGCTCAGTGCTATGCCTCCACGACAAAGTAACTAGAAGTAGTGGCTGCCACCCTCTCAATGATGGCCTCCAAGAAACTCAAGATCCTCCTTACCTACCGCAGAGCCGAGACCCCCCTAGGAAACCTTGACCTTGCCATCAAAGGAATGATTGCCCACAGCAGAACAACCTGAAGAAGGGGAGAAGACACCCGGAGAATGCCAACCCACAAAAACTACCTGGAGTAAGGCATTAATTTCACCCATTTCCAGGAGCACATCACAAGCATTAGTTGGTGGGGGCAACACTACAGGAACCTCAGCCGAGGGACCTCTCGCTGGTGTGTCCAAAGACTCTAAGGAAAAAGGTCCTACCAGCACCACCACACTAGCAGAATAGCGGGACACCTCCACCAGCATCACCGAGATGACGGGACAATGGACTTCAGGCGTAGCCGATACCCGCTCTTCAGGAATCAGGACTCCAGAAGGGGGCCCACTGTCACCTCCAGCCCCTTCCAAGCGAGGTTTCTTCCCCTTACCCTATGGCCCAACCCAGAACAAGTAGACTCGTCGGCCCAGCCCACGGGTGGACTCCCTTGAACGCAACCTCCATGAGGGATTGTACTGCAGGGGATGAGACTCGCTGACCTGGAGACCCCTTGAACAGTGTCCAGGCCTTGAGTGCTTGTCCGCATAATGGGCAGAAAGTAAGGGGGCCCTTAATCCTCTGATACATAAGGCATCGACGGACCACCAATGATGCCAATAAGGTGAGGCAAATCGGGGAGCCACGATGCATTAATGGCACCACTACCCGAGCTACACGCCACATTAATGACATCGTCGTAGAGCCAAGTCACATTAAAGGACTATGACAAAAGGAACAATACGAAGGACAGGGACTCCATGGGGGTCGACATGATTTGTCCCCTAGACTCCTGGTATAAATAACAACTCCAGGTACGAGAAACTCTCTTTGATCCCTAGACTTTCTTACTTATTTACAAACTTTCAAAAGCCTTTACTGACTTTGGTATCGGAGCTCCCCGGCCCCAAGGCCATTCTCTCATAGTTGCTTTATTCTCTATTTTTGCAGGCCCAGTTCTAAAGACCTGAATTGCTGAAACCTGGCCCAAAGACGTACGAAACACGACGTTAGCACTAACAATATTTTATTCAATTTTTAACTTTAATCTCAACTCATATCATCTGCAAAAACGAATGAGGTTATAAGCCTCGTGAGGTACACAGAAATATCTATGACTCTGAATACACAAGAAAACCTTAAACAAGATCAAAGGGACAAAACATGAGAAATAGCTCTTGTGAGGTACACACAATCCCTTAATCACCTCAAAAACCAAAAAACAACTACCAGTTCATAGATAGAGGACCTTGGGTGCAAATAAAAGTTTTTGTTTCAACGGAATTTCATAATATTTGGTCATGAAGTATATAATCTTACAAAAAGGTACAACTCAAAATTTTTGTAAAAAAAAAAAAAAATACCGGGTACAGCCGAAACTCAGATTTTCGGGTTTCAAAAATCTGGATTAATTCGGCCCGGGTCATAACCGGGATAACTCGGGCCAAAATCCAAGTTCAGGTCCGAGTATATCCGGGTACCTAGTCTGAAACTCAGGTGAACTAAGTGTGTAGTGTGTATAAATGATGAGTAGGAAAACCCATTTTTTAATCATTCTCTTTCTTACTCCTAAAATAAAAAGAAAAAAAAAAACCACCTTTTTTTCTATACGAACGTGTCTGTTTGTTCTTATGGAACAGAGACATTTAAAACTAATTGAAAAAAAAATGTACCTTCCAATTGTAGTGACTAAAAATAAGTGATGATCAGTTCGTATAGAGAATTTTATATTATAAAAGGAAATAAAATTTTAAATTTTAAAAAGGGGATGCTACTCATCATCTCACACCACACATTTTGCATATTTTAAATTTATTTTATTTTATTTTATTGTTACTAAACTAATTAAGTTGTTATACTCATCATTCGTACACTACATACCTGTTATGGGAAAAAAAAAATTAAAAACATATGTGGTGTGTGGTATGTAAGATACTAAGTAAAATTATTATTTTAAAAATCATAAAGCATGATTATTGAAAAAAAACTTAATAATCTTGATAATATAAACAAAACTAAAGATAGAATGACATTAAAATCGTCAAGTTTTGTTTAATATGTAATCATTATTAAACTATCAATTTTGACATACATCTCTTTAAATTAAGAAAAGTATATAATGTACTCATTTCTTCATTTAAAAGACAACACTACCGTTAAGGTTCTAAAAAATAGTATAAAATCAGGAATTGATCCAAACCATTGCTTTAATACTATTCCATAAATAATTGCCAATTGGATATTCTAATTTAAAGCATCCCCCCAAGGCTAAATGAGGTAATCAGCTTACTTGGATAGATTACGCTAAAGATCTAGCCAGATATTTTATTTGATTATATTTTATATTCACAATACCACACATTTTACATATTTTAATTTTTAATTTTATTTTATTTTTACTAAATTAATTGAGTTGTTTTACTCAGCATCCATACATCACATACATGTTATGGGTAAAAAGGAAAAAACTAAAAAACTATGTAGTGTGTGGGATGCTAAATAGAGTTATTCTTTTTAAAATCATAACAGTATAACTATTGAAATAAAAATTAAAAGCAAATTAATTATCTTGATAATATAAACAAAACTAAAGATGTAATTAGATAAAAATCCGTCAAGTTATGTTTACTATGTAATCATTATTAAACTATCAATTTTGACACCCATCTCTTTAAATTAAGAAAAGTATATAATGTACTCAATTCTTCATTTGAAAGACAACACTACCCTTAAGGTTTTAAAAAAAGTATAAAATCAGGAATTGATCCAAACCACTGCTTTAATACTATTCCATAAATAATTGGATATTTTCTGTTTTGATAGAAAGATCAAACTTTATTCAATCAAACGTAGTTTACATCATAGAGATCAGACCAAACAATTTATGAACCACTAACTGGAATAGAGATCCACCAAACTATGAGGCTGTCAATACTCCAAGCATATCTTGCCAAACTATGAGAAGCTTCATTGGCCATGCACCTTGCATGTTGCACTGTGACTTCTTCATCAAGTTCTTCACTTCTGAAATCAGATTCCCCATCAAAGACATTGATTCACCAGGGGCTAAAATCGCATTAATAATTAATAGAGAATCACTCTCAACTATAAGGTCCATAATTCTCATGGGATAGCAAAGCTGTAGGCCTCTCAAAATTGCTAGCAATTCAATTTCCATTGGATCAATCACTTCATTTTCTTTATTACTAGCTAACATAAGGATTCTTCCCTTCTCATCCCTCAAAATGATCCCTACCCCTGATCTGCATTGCAGGAGGGGGTTGCCACCCAAAGCCTAGTTTGAGTGCTGTTCCGAGGGCCTTTGTGCTTCACTGTATTCCTTATAGAGGGATAATGCATTCTCAATCACCTGTTTTGGCCATGGTGCAATGCCCTCATACATATTTTGATTTCTTCTATACCACATGCTCTAAGCTATTAAGAAGAACTTCTCCAATTCACCTTTTTTTTCCTTGGCTTGAACTGTCTGTGCTAGACTCACTAAATCTTATGTAAGCTCATCATCTGGTAGATAATTGAACTGTTGTTTCCAGCAGGATCTGATTTAAGGGCAGAAATAGAGAGCATGGGCCACATCTCCACTTTATTTAGGCATAACAAACCGCAATCATCCAAAATGATATTTTTGTGCGTCAGATTCTTCAAAGTTCGCAATCCATTTCTGCAAGCCCTCCAAGCAAAGACTTTCACTCGATTTGGTATGTTTAGCTTCCATAGTTTCCTCCACAACACCTTCATAGTCTTTGAATTTGAGCTTTCTCCTGCATTTCTATTCTTCTTTAAAGCATAAAAGAGTCGATACACTTTTTACACTAAAAATTTCATTCTTTTCACATTCGCAAACCAATTTATCTTCTCTATTTCTGGGGCCAATTGCGAGCTTTAGAACCTCAGCTCTTCTCTAGGTGGTAAGATTATTCTCACTTGTCCCACATTCCACCAATTAGTGTTTTCATCAATAAGGCTAGCCACCTTTTCATACTTCTAAGAAGTAGATTGGTTCTGAGGTTGAGGGATAAGTCTGTGATCTGGTAGCCAGAAGTCAAACCAAGTGTTAATTGATTTCCCACTACAAACTTTCCATTTGCACGCCTTCAGCAAATATTTCTTTGATTCCCAAACTCCCCTCCAAGCATATGAAGGTACATATCCCAACTGTGAATCTTTGAAGCTTGAATTGGGAAAATATCTAGCCTTGTAAATTTTATGCAGCAATGACGATTCTTCCTGCAATACTCTCCATCTCTGCTTAGCAAGTAGGGCTTGATTAAAGGTTTGTAAATCTTTAAAACCCATGCCCCCATTTGACTTTGTTTCACACATCTTTTCCCAACTCACCCATCTAATTTTGTTCTCCTCTTTCTTTTGTCCCCACCAAAACATAGCCATCATATTTTCTAACTCTGCACACAAATTGCTAGGGATTTTAAAGCAGCTCATTGTATAAGTGGGTATAGACAAGGCCACTGCTTTAATCAAAATTTCTTTCCCCCTTGAGATAGCAGCCTATCCTTCCAACTCTAAAGTTTCTTCCACACCTTATGCTTCAACTCAGAAAAGGTTTTATATTTTGCTCTTCCCACCACAGGTGGAAGTCCCAGACACTTCATATTGTTGAAACTTCTACACTACCCAGAAAGCCATGAGCTGCTCCTACTGGTCAGCTTCCACATTCTTACTAAATACCATCGAGGTCTTGACTCTATTCACCTTTTGACCTGAAGCTCTTTCATAAGTCTCCAAGAGATGTTGAATAGTGAGATTTACTTGTCTTGTTGTCCTGCAAAATAACAAACTGTCATATGCAAATAACAGGTGATTAATTTTTGGTGCTACTTTGCATATTCGGATACCCTTCACCGTCATATGTTGATCAACTTGCTTAAGTAATGTAATAAGGCTTTCAGTGCATAGTAAGAATGGGTAAGGGGAGAGGGGGTCCCTTTACCTCAACCCACGAGTTGGTAATATTGGTCCCTTATTACTTGAAGGCTAGATGAGGTAATCATCTTACTTGATATATTATGCTAAATATCTAGCCAGGTTTTTTATTTGATTATATTTTATATTCACCTTATATCTTAATAGGCATGCGAGGCAGCCTACCATTGTGGTATTGATTGTTGCTAGCTACGTCAATTATTAGGATAAATTTTTCAAAACATAATTAGCATATATGATCGGTCATTATCCAAAAACAAAAAACCAGCTTTCACTGAATGCATTACCAAAACTTTTTGTTGTGTTTGTGTCACCGACCATGGCCATTGAGGTAGAGAGAGCTGTGGGGAGAGACTGAAGCTAAGTTTGACAACCAAGTTTTTGCTAAGTTTTCAATGAAATTTTATTAAATAATTTTAATTTGGGCCAAGAAAGGTGGAGCAACCCAATTAGAAATTTGGTTTGGTACTAGGCATCCAAGGCCTTGAGAAAGGCCCAAGCCCATGAGTGATTCGGCCTCTATAGGGTTTTGTAGCCTAATAGAACTAGGGCACACACCCAACCCAATTCCTTAGACGCCACATGTCATCCAATGGAGCCTACAGCTAAGACTTGATGAATTTGGACTGAATTGAGGGAAGAGAGGTGAGAGAGTCTAGGGTTTTGGTATTGCACGCCTACCATAGAGGATCACCCACCTTCTTGCCATGTGTCATGCATGCAAGAAGGCTTACTTGTAAGAAGAGGTACTGTGACACTTATCACTAATAGAGGGAGGTTTCTAGAAGGGAAATGATTAGGCTATGGAAAGTTGGAACTTGAAGGAAGCCCAAAGGGCATGCACGGCGACATAGAGAAAGGTGATTTGCTTTTTGCCATGTGTCATGCATGCAAAAGGGAAGGAGAAAATGTCTTGTCTTGGGAAAGGGCAAGATCTTGCTTGGGAAGAGAATGCCTACACGCCTATGAGGATTCTAGAATTGTGGAAGACACACTAAAGATTGACGACTAGGGCTTGTGCATTTTTGCCACCCACCATGACCAATCACACAATGTCCAAAAATATTGGTGAAAGAAAATCTTCTTAGGAGGAGAAGGAAATTCCAGTCACCATGCACACACACACTCCTCACATGCCACTTGGCACACATGTACATTTGTAGGAGATTGAGAAAGATCCTAGCTAGATGAAAGACCATTTTTTCATGAGATTCATTGAACCTAGACACAAGATGAAGGGCATTTAGGGGATGGAAGATTTCGATTTTGAGAGGGAGGTGCCACTTGTCCAAAACGTTCCCTTGTATTCCCAACATAATCAAATGATGGGAAAGGGGAAGAGGCTCAAGGGTGATGCGCCACTTGGCATCCATGCAAGGAAGTTTAGCTTGTAGCCTTTTATGTCTACGAAAGGGAGAGGAGCCAAAAACCCTAAAAGTTTTAGTCACTTGGTGAATTTCTCTTGAAGCTTTTGGCCACAACATTCTCCCTGCTTTCCATCACTTTCTCTCCATCCCAAACACCATCTACACTGCACTCACTTCTTTCAAAACACCATTTTTTGTGCATGCTAGATAGAGGATACCTTCTAAGAAGGGAGTCACACAATGTAAGAAGTAAGGATACCCTTTTTCCTTACACTACACACACGACCAAAGGAAGCAAGTTCCAGACTTGATAAAGTTCACCATGAACATGTGCTGAAACACACACGACCCAGAAGAATATAGTTTCGGTTCTTGTGAAGTTTCTCACATGAGCATACCCATACACGCACTCAGCTAGATTAGGGTTTTAGACTCAACTTCATTTGCTTTAAGCTCATAAGCATGATGTTTTGAGGAAAGAAGGCCACGACTTTAATGTTTTCATGAACTAGGGTTTTGTTTTATGCAAGATTCGAACTTGAGGAAGGGCGGTCTGAACATTGGGAGACTATTTCTTGGAAATATGTCGAGAGCAAAACAATCACACACGGATTAGGGTTTTGGATAACCAATCCTAATGATTGTTATATATATTTTTTCAGCTTGCTCAATTATTGATTGTGAATTTTTATAAGTAAATTTCTAACTTGTACTTGGATATTTTATGTATATGTCATGTGAACTCGTTTGTTGTTTGGTTGCATGTTGGTACTTGAAATGATGATATTCTTTCATATGATATAATCGGTTACTTGAATGATTATTCAATAAATGGTTGAAATGGTTTATTGTTGTTAGTTCATATCATGAAAATGGAATGAGAGGTCACACTTAGGGTTCGGATTGCATGATTCTTAACATGTACATGGATTAAGCCCATAAAATACTTGTCTTTCCATAAGTGTGTTCACTAGCATGTTTCGGCTACACATGCATGTTCATGATAAAGTTTTATTAAACGTATTAGAGGATTCTAAGTTCATGAAAAGTTGGTGTAATGTGTTTTTCCAAGAATAATGGGTTTCTGACCATAGATGAAGGGTTAGCATGATGTGATTAAAGTTTTAAAGGCATGAAATTAATTCTCATGAATGCTAGTGTTTATGTGTCTCGGCCATTGCATGATTGATGTGAAGTTGTGAATGTTGTCTCTTTGTTTGTTGATTGAATGCCTTAGAGTTTATGAAAAACAACATGGCCGCGTGTTTTAATATTTTCAAGCTGTAACGTGAAATGTACATGGATAGCATGATTGTTGTTATATAGTCATGATTAAGCTTCGGCATTGCATGTGTTCCATGAAAGTTCAAAGTTTCATAATTTATGTCACATGCATTTGGTTTGTGAAAATCATTCAAAAAGAAAGGGAGTATTTTAAGAGTTTTGTCATGACCCCAAAAACTAGGACGGGGAAATGTCCTAGTAAAACTCCTCTGTCCACTCAGGAGTGTCTAAAATGAAGTGGTAATCCCTGGGTTGACGAAATACAGTCGACAGACCTCGAATGATTCCTAAAAGAAAAGGAAATTGTAGCGGAGTTGCACCAAAAGCTAGTGGGTGCCCTACGGTGAAGGCGAAAAGCGAACTGCCATAATATGAATGATTATAAGTAAGACGTAGTCACCTTGGTCAAAGTGGGCCAATGGTTGATGTGGTAACTAGCAAGGAGCATACGGTGCATAGGGAAGCCGTGAGGTATAAGTTAAAAGTCAAAGAAAGACCTTGACCTCAGAGTTATGCTATGATATATGAAGAAGAACCCGAGCTCACAAGAATGTTAAGTGAACAAGTATAAAATAACGAAAAGATGTTTTGTGAAAGAAAACGGTTATGAAAGTCATGATGTACACGGTATTTTTCGAAAAAGTCAAATTCATAAGTAAAGTTACATGTCCATGCATTCATTTCAAGTTTGCTTACATATGCTTACGATATTTGTTACACGTTATTTGTTTACTTACTGAGATTTTTTTGAAATCTCACTGTTGTAAATTCGACTACCATTCCCCTACTCGGAATGATAGAAGTTGGGACAGAAACCCAAGAGGATAGTAATGGGGAAATGCATGAGACCAGCTCCCCAGATGCCTAAGGAGTCTCCAGAGAGACGCGAGGTCTCTTAGGAGTCGTTGCTTTTGGAAAAGGTTGGAACTTGCTGACCAATTCATCACTGAGGTGTTGTAGCTTTTTGAGCAACTGAGGAGGATTTTGAATCAGGACAAGGCCAAGTAGGATTGGCCTCATTAAAAGACTTATGTTATGGGACCTCTTTTGAGGAATGATTTATTTTGATGACACTTAATGTAATGGTCCCATGTTTTGGGAGTCTCTTTTGGAACAATTAATTCTTTTGATGACTCTTAGGAAATTTCGGTTTTGGGATTTATGTGCTTCAATACCATGATACCTGTCTTATTTATTTGACCTAAGTAGACTTTTCGTTGCGATATACTGCATACTGCTAGTTATCAATAGGTGCATTGTATCTTAACTGTCATGTACGAGGGGTATGTAGCCTTGTGTTACATGTCCCAAGCGGGGGCTGCGGGAGTCACACTAAGTATAGAAGGAGGTTCGATAGAAGTAGTAGTCTGGAGTCTAAGGAAGCAGTTAATGTGTCTAGTAAATAAAGGGATGGACGATGTGGTAATTTCTCAGCCATTGGATCACTTTAGTAGAAGCATGGATAGTATATTGAGTTGGAAGCATCTGGATATAAAAGTTCCTCAACTCATCTCATCTAATCATTACAATTTTTTCAAATTCTTACACAAAACATAATAATAAATTCAACTTTTTGAAATCTAAAAAAAATAATAATATTAAAAAATAATATTATAACAATATTTTATTCAACTTTCATCTCAACTTATCTCATCTCAACTCACTATCTAAACCTCTCCTTATTAGTTTTATTTATAGTTTGTTATTAATTTTGAGTTCTTTTACCTCTATTGGCCTGGAGGTAGTAATCCTAGGAATTCTGTTATTCTACTATTTCATTGTAGACCTTACAGAGGAAAGAGTCCATTGTAATCAGGCAATCAATTAATACAACATATCTTATTTCTTTGTCTTTGTCTTTGTCTTTTCTTTTTCAACCTTTTCTAGAGACTTTCACCCTCGAAGTAAAAATATCCTTACAAATTTAGCTTAGAAATTTCAAAAGTGTTACAAAGTTGGTATCATGCATAATGAGTTTTGCTGAACATTGAGCATGATTGAAGGAATACATCTTAACTAGTTGAAATATGGGTTGAACTCCCTAAAGAAAACCACAGACTCACAGCTCAAAATTCTAGAGACAGAGATGTTGGCCTTGAAGGGACAATAAACTCTATAGTGAACTAATTGGCAGTGATAAGATTAGAGCTACAAAAGAAGAATAAAGTCCAATATTAGGGAGAATATGAGGGCCACGCTAGCGAAATAGGAAAAACCGCCTTCTAGGAGCAAAGGGAAGGCAAAGAAGAGAGCCTTTCCTTGGCAAGTGGAAGAAAAATATGATTTTCCCTCATTGGTTTGGTGAAAAATGAGGAGAAATGGTATGTAGAGAGTAGCTAGTCCAAAAGAAGGGCACGCGATACCATCTAGAAAGTCTGGCAGACACATCTTAGCATGGGGTGACAACACAGGGAGTAACAAGGACTTTCACCCCGTGCCAAGCGAGCAAGTGCCTAGGTGAAGAACAAGGAGTTGAAAAGGCTCATAGTTCAGGAAAAGATGTCATTCATACAAAGGCTGGGAAGGCTAATACTGAAAGGCGAGGAACAGCCCCAAAGCAAGGAATGGTCAAGGACAAGACCCGTGCAAATGTACAAACTTTTCAAGATAACACGAAATTTGAAAAATCAGTAGTTCTAACCCAACACAACACCTAGGGGGGGGGGGGGTGAATAGATGTAATTCAATTTTATTGCACTATTTAAAAATGTTGTCAAATAAGCAGTCAATCAATGAAATAATTCACATAAAAATAATCAACATAGCAATTTGGTTACGAAGTGGAAACTCATTTGAAGAATGTACTCAAAATCTAAAACCACTCTGGACGTAAGTCACCACCTAAAATCCACTATAGAAATTTAGTTTTTCACAACCAATTTCGAAACTCTCACAAGACCCTTGTAGTAGCTAAAGCTGGCTTGCAACATCACGAGTGACCCACTTGATCTCTGCACGCATGCAACTTTGAAACTTTGGCCTTTCTATAGCTTCACTATAAGAACCTCTCGATCTTTGTTTCAACGGTAGCTCCTGAATCCGTTCCAGCCAACAAAAACATCCACACCAATGGACTCAACAATGTTTGATCTTAAGTGCAGTAAGATGGAGATATATTTTGGAAGGGAAAATGAGCTTTGGATGTGGAATGATATTTCTCTCAAATGTTCTTACAAGGCCCTTTGTTTCTACTATGTATCTCCATCACGTTTGAACTAAGCTAAAATTTCCTTTATAGCCACAATGGAACACAACCCCGAAACCCTAGTCAAAGTCATAATTTTGAACATTCGCTCGAGTAGAGTGTCGAGAGAGTATCGAGCGCATGTTATATTGAAGAGTCACTCGAGCCATGAGTCGAGCAGGTGTCGAGCAAACACTCTATTTGGGTAACTGCTCGAGCGCCACATTGAGCGAGTGTCGAGCTCGAGCGCCAAGTCGAGCAAGTGTTGAGTGAACTCTCTATCTGGATTACGCGCGAGTGCTATGTCAAGTGGGTGTTGAGTGAACTCTCTGTTTGAAAGTCTACTCAAGCGCCATAACGAGTGCATGTCGAGCGAACCCTCTGTATGAGTTTCACTCAAGCGCCATGTTGATCGAGTGTCGAGCGAACTCTCTATATGAGTTCCGCTCGAGCCACGTTGAGCTGCCATCAATGTTTCACTTTATCCCACTTAATACTGTTACAACACATTTTAACACAGGTTGTCACATGAATATGCCAACACACTTATTTTACACTAACAATATCCACCTTGGCATTTCTATGACAAAACCTCCAACATATATATGGAACTAATCCTGACACACCCCACATAGGATTCCCAGGTACAAGTACAGTCTTTGAACATGCTGAAATATTTATGCAATCACTTAACAAACAGGTAAACACACCAAAAACATAGAGAGACAGAAAAATATTCCCACTTGTTTAATCAATGTCCGCTAACAAATAAAAAGCAAGAATTCAAGCATAGACATGACAAGCACAATTTTCATCAAGGAAATAATCAGACATTGAGTTTAATCAAGGAATATAGCAGAATAAAATTGTGTTTCACAAGAATAAATTTCACACTTTTTCCCTAAATCTTTGCTTTGTTTACACACTACTCCCCTTAAATATATCATATCCTACTCCATATGCCACGCCCCTACATATATGATTCTATCCCTTTTTGTCACGAAACGAGAAAGGGGTCCCGTAGTTAATTTTCACTATCTTTATTAGTTGTGGCAATGAGAATGTCCTGCATGTCATTGAAGCGCCATGTCACCAGATTTTGGAGGCTCTCTATGCGAGCATCTAGACTATCAAATCGAGCATCAATGTGATCAAGACGAGCATCTATGAGGATCAAGTGATCAAATGCCATCTGTATGGTCAGCTCAGTAGAACCTCGTGCAGAAGTGGATGGTGCCGAGCTGGATGGAGCAAAAATGGATGGCTGAGTAGCGGGTGTAGGAGGATGCTCAACATCCAACGGATGAGGATGAATATGTGCACAACTCAACTGGATGGGCTTACAACCAATAGGAGCCTTAAGAGTAATTCTAAGCTCGTAAGGAGAAATAGTAACAGATTGGGACAAAGCAATATGCGTGATAAGACATGCAAAAGGTAATCTAGTCCATGTCTTGCTAGACTGAAATGCCTCAAGAATAACCCCACAAAGGTGACTTCCCAAATCAATGGAAACATCATTGATCAGAGCATAGAGCATACTAGTTCTGTCTAGGCCTATATCAGTCTGATGGCCTGTAGGATAGAGATTAGTTAGTACCACTCGACCGAGAAGGAGATAGTCAGGTGGAAACTAAACTGTATGAAGTGGTATCCTACCATCCCAATTAATTTCATACCCATACAAGAAAGTGGCAATGGTGGCCTTGCTGGGAGCATAAGTGGAAGTATAGGGATAAGGGGTGTTGGCCACATGAGGGACGTTATGCAAGTCCACATGCTAGGAGTTACTGGGAATTGGATGTTGCATAGGCTAACTCCAAATGAGTCGTCTTCTGAGATGGCATGAATATTGAGTAAAATTCCCGGACCAACTCCACAGAAGGGGAGGGATGACCAGTGGTTAATCACACCCATCGGCGAGTATAAAATAATTGCCAATTGGATATTCTAATTTAAAGCATCCCCCCAAGGCTAAATGAGGTAATCAGCTTACTTGGATAGATTACGCTAAAGATCTAGCCAGATATTTTATTTGATTATATTTTATATTCACAATACCACACATTTTACATATTTTAATTTTTAATTTTACTTTATTTTTACTAAATTAATTGAGTTGTTTTACTCAGCATCCATACATCACATACATGTTATGGGTAAAAAGGAAAAAACTAAAAAACTATGTAGTGTGTGGGATGCTAAATAGAGTTATTCTTTTTAAAATCATAACAGTATAACTATTGAAATAAAAATTAAAAGCAAATTAATTATCTTGATAATATAAACAAAACTAAAGATGTAATTAGATAAAAATCCGTCAAGTTATGTTTACTATGTAATCATTATTAAACTATCAATTTTGACACCCATCTCTTTAAATTAAGAAAAGTATATAATGTACTCAATTCTTCATTTGAAAGACAACACTACCCTTAAGGTTTTAAAAAAAGTATAAAATCAGGAATTGATCCAAACCACTGCTTTAATACTATTCCATAAATAATTGGATATTTTCTGTTTTGATAGAAAGATCAAACTTTATTCAATCAAACGTAGTTTACATCATAGAGATCAGACCAAACAATTTATGAACCACTAACTGGAATAGAGATCCACCAAACTATGAGGCTGTCAATACTCCAAGCATATCTTGCCAAACTATGAGAAGCTTCATTGGCCATGCACCTTGCATGTTGCACTGTGACTTCTTCATCAAGTTCTTCACTTCTGAAATCAGATTCCCCATCAAAGACATTGATTCACCAGGGGCTAAAATCGCATTAATAATTAATAGAGAATCACTCTCAACTATAAGGTCCATAATTCTCATGGGATAGCAAAGCTGTAGGCCTCTCAAAATTGCTAGCAATTCAATTTCCATTGGATCAATCACTTCATTTTCTTTATTACTAGCTAACATAAGGATTCTTCCCTTCTCATCCCTCAAAATGATCCCTACCCCTGATCTGCATTGCAGGAGGGGGTTGCCACCCAAAGCCTAGTTTGAGTGCTGTTCCGAGGGCCTTTGTGCTTCACTGTATTCCTTATAGAGGGATAATGCATTCTCAATCACCTGTTTTGGCCATGGTGCAATGCCCTCATACATATTTTGATTTCTTCTATACCACATGCTCTAAGCTATTAAGAAGAACTTCTCCAATTCACCTTTTTTTTCCTTGGCTTGAACTGTCTGTGCTAGACTCACTAAATCTTATGTAAGCTCATCATCTGGTAGATAATTGAACTGTTGTTTCCAGCAGGATCTGATTTAAGGGCAGAAATAGAGAGCATGGGCCACATCTCCACTTTATTTAGGCATAACAAACCGCAATCATCCAAAATGATATTTTTGTGCGTCAGATTCTTCAAAGTTCGCAATCCATTTCTGCAAGCCCTCCAAGCAAAGACTTTCACTCGATTTGGTATGTTTAGCTTCCATAGTTTCCTCCACAACACCTTCATAGTCTTTGAATTTGAGCTTTCTCCTGCATTTCTATTCTTCTTTAAAGCATAAAAGAGTCGATACACTTTTTACACTAAAAATTTCATTCTTTTCACATTCGCAAACCAATTTATCTTCTCTATTTCTGGGGCCAATTGCGAGCTTTAGAACCTCAGCTCTTCTCTAGGTGGTAAGATTATTCTCACTTGTCCCACATTCCACCAATTAGTGTTTTCATCAATAAGGCTAGCCACCTTTTCATACTTCTAAGAAGTAGATTGGTTCTGAGGTTGAGGGATAAGTCTGTGATCTGGTAGCCAGAAGTCAAACCAAGTGTTAATTGATTTCCCACTACAAACTTTCCATTTGCACGCCTTCAGCAAATATTTCTTTGATTCCCAAACTCCCCTCCAAGCATATGAAGGTACATATCCCAACTGTGAATCTTTGAAGCTTGAATTGGGAAAATATCTAGCCTTGTAAATTTTATGCAGCAATGATGATTCTTCCTGCAATACTCTCCATCTCTGCTTAGCAAGTAGGGCTTGATTAAAGGTTTGTAAATCTTTAAAACCCATGCCCCCATTTGACTTTGTTTCACACATCTTTTCCCAACTCACCCATCTAATTTTGTTCTCCTCTTTCTTTTGTCCCCACCAAAACATAGCCATCATATTTTCTAACTCTGCACACAAATTGCTAGGGATTTTAAAGCAGCTCATTGTATAAGTGGGTATAGACAAGGCCACTGCTTTAATCAAAATTTCTTTCCCCCTTGAGATAGCAGCCTATCCTTCCAACTCTAAAGTTTCTTCCACACCTTATGCTTCAACTCAGAAAAGGTTTTATATTTTGCTCTTCCCACCACAGGTGGAAGTCCCAGACACTTCATATTGTTGAAACTTCTACACTACCCAGAAAGCCATGAGCTGCTCCTACTGGTCAGCTTCCACATTCTTACTAAATACCATCGAGGTCTTGACTCTATTCACCTTTTGACCTGAAGCTCTTTCATAAGTCTCCAAGAGATGTTGAATAGTGAGATTTACTTGTCTTGTTGTCCTGCAAAATAACAAACTGTCATATGCAAATAACAGGTGATTAATTTTTGGTGCTACTTTGCATATTCGGATACCCTTCACCGTCATATGTTGATCAACTTGCTTAAGTAATGTAATAAGGCTTTCAGTGCATAGTAAGAATGGGTAAGGGGAGAGGGGGTCCCTTTACCTCAACCCACGAGTTGGTAATATTGGTCCCTTATTACTTGAAGGCTAGATGAGGTAATCATCTTACTTGATATATTATGCTAAATATCTAGCCAGGTTTTTTATTTGATTATATTTTATATTCACCTTATATCTTAATAGGCATGCGAGGCAGCCTACCATTGTGGTATTGATTGTTGCTAGCTACGTCAATTATTAGGATACATTTTTCAAAACATAATTAGCATATATGATCGGTCATTATCCAAAAACAAAAAACCAGCTTCCACTGAATGCATTACCAAAACTTTTTGTTGTGCTTGTGTCACCGACCATGGCCATTGAGGTAGAGACTGAGAGCTGTGGGGAGAGACTGATGCTAAGTGTGACAACCAAGTTTTTGCTAAGTTTTCTATGAAATTTTATTAAATAATATTAATTTGGGCCAAGAAAGGTGGAGCAACCCAATCAGAAATTTGGTTTGGTACTAGGCATCCAAGGCCTTGAGAAAGGCCCAAGCCCATGAGTGATTCGGCCTCTATAGGGTTTTGTAGCCTAATAGAACTAGGGCACACACCCAACCCAATTCCTTAGACGCCACATGTCATCCAATGGAGCCTACAGCTAAGACTTGATGAATCTGGACTGAATTGAGGGAAGAGAGGTGAGAGAGTCTAGGGTTTTGGTCTTGCACGCCTACCATAGAGGATCACCCACCTTCTTGCCATGTGTCATGCATGCAAGAAGGCTTACTTGTAAGAAGAGGTACTGTGACACTTATCCCTAATAGAGGGAGGTTTCTAGAAGGGAAATGATTAGGCTATGGAAAGTTGGAACTTGAAGGAAGCCCAAAGGGCATGCACGGCGACCATAGAGAAAGGTGATTTGCTTTTTGCCATGTGTCATGCATGCAAAAGGGAAGGAGAAAATGTCTTGTCTTGGGAAAGGGCAAGATCTTGCTTGGGAAGAGAATGCCTACACGCCTATGAGGATTCTAGAATTGTGGAAGACACACTTAAGATTGACGACTAGGGCTTGTGCATTTTTGCCACCCACCATGACCAATCACACAGTGTCCAAAAATATTGGTGAAAGAAAATCTTCTTAGGAGGAGAAGGAAATTCCAGTCACCATGCACACACACACTCCTCACATGCCACTTGGCACACATGTACATTTGTAGGAGATTGAGAAAGATCCTAGCTAGATGAAAGACCATTTTTTCATGAGATTCATTGAACCTAGACACAAGATGAAGGGCATTTAGGGGATGGAAGATTTCGATTTTGAGAGGGAGGTGCCACTTGTCCAAAACGTTCCCTTGTATTCCCAACATAATCAAATGATGGGAAAGGGGAAGAGGCTCAAGGGTGATGCGCCACCTGGCATCCATGCAAGGAAGTTTAGCTTGTAACCTTTTATGTCTACGAAAGGGAGAGGAGCCAAAAACCCTAAAAGTTTTAGTCACTTGGTGAATTTCTCTTGAAGCTTTTGGCCACAACATTCTCCCTGCTTTCCATCACTTTCTCTCCATCCCAAACACCATCTACACTGCACTCACTTCTTTCAAAACACCATTTTTTGTGCATGCTAGATAGAGGATACCTTCTAAGAAGGGAGTCACGCAATGTAAGAAGTAAGGATACCCTTTTTCCTTACACTACACACACGGCCAAAGGAAGCAAGTTCCAGACTTGATAAAGTTCACCATGAACATGTGCTGAAACACACACGACCAAGAAGAATATAGTTTCGGTTCTTGTGAAGTTTCTCACATGAGCATACCCATACACGCACTCAGCTAGATTAGGGTTTTAGACTCAACTTCATTTGCTTTAAGCTCATAAGCATGATGTTTTGAGGAAAGAAGGCCACGACTTTAATGTTTTCATGAACTAGGGTTTTGTTTTATGCAAGATTCGAACTTGAGGAAGGGAGGTCTGAACATTGGGAGACTATTTCTTGGAAATATGTCGAGAGCAAAACAATCACACACGGATTAGGGTTTTGGATAACCAATCCTAATGATTGTTATATATATTTTTTCAGCTTGCTCAATTATTGATTGTGAATTTTTATAAGTAAATTTCTAACTTGTACTTGGATATTTTATGTATATGTCATGTGAACTCGTTTGTTGTTTGGTTGCATGTTGGTACTTGAAATGATGATATTCTTTCATATGATATAATCGGTTACTTGAATGATTATTCAATAAATGGTTGAAATGGTTTATTGTTGTTAGGTCATATCATGAAAATGGAATGAGAGGTCACACTTAGGGTTCGGATTGCATGATTCTTAACATGTACATGGATTAAGCCCATAAAATACTTGTCTTTCCATAAGTGTGTTCACTAGCATGTTTCGGCTACACATGCATGTTCATGATAAAGTTTTATTAAACGTATTAGAGGATTCTAAGTTCATGAAAAGTTGGTGTAATGTGTTTTTCCAAGAATAATGGGTTTCTGACCATAGATGAAGGGTTAGCATGATGTGATTAAAGTTTTAAAGGCATGAAATTAATTCTCATGAATGCTAGTGTTTATGTGTCTCGGCCATTGCATGATTGATGTGAAGTTGTGAATGTTGTCTCTTTGTTTGTTGATTGAATGCCTTAGAGTTTATGAAAAACAACATGGCCGCGTGTTTTAATATTTTCAAGCTGTAACGTGAAATGTACATGGATAGCATGATTGTTGTTATATAGTCATGATTAAGCTTCGGCATTGCATGTGTTCCATGAAAGTTCAAAGTTTCATAATTTATGTCACATGCATTTGGTTTGTGAAAATCATTCAAAAAGAAAGGGAGTATTTTAAGAGTTTTGTCATGACCCCAAAAACTAGGACGGGGAAATGTCCTAGTAAAACTCCTCTGTCCACTCAGGAGTGTCTAAAATGAAGTGGAAATCCCTGGGTTGACGAAATACAGTCGACAGACCTCGAATGATTCCTAAAAGAAAAGGAAATTGTAGCGGAGTTGCACCAAAAGCTAGTGGGTGCCCTACGGTGAAGGCGAAAAGCGAACTGCCATAATATGAATGATTATAAGTAAGACGTAGTCACCTTGGTCAAAGTGAGCCAATGGTTGATGTGGTAACTAGCAAGGAGCATACGGTGCATAGGGAAGCCGTGAGGTATAAGTTAAAAGTCAAAGAAAGACCTTGACCTCAGAGTTATGCTATGATATATGAAGAAGAACCCGAGCTCACAAGAATGTTAAGTGAACAAGTATAAAATAACGAAAAGATGTTTTGTGAAAGAAAAGGGTTATGAAAGTCATGATGTACACGGTATTTTTCGAAAAAGTCAAATTCATAAGTAAAGTTACATGTCCATGCATTCATTTCAAGTTTGCTTACATATGCTTACGATATTTGTTACACGTTATTTGTTTACTTACTGAGATTTTTTTGAAATCTCACTGTTGTAAATTCGACTACCATTCCCCTACTCGGAATGATAGAAGTTGCGACAGGAACCCAAGAGGATAGTAATGGGGAAATGCATGAGACCAGCTCCCCAGATGCCTAAGGAGTCTCCAGAGAGACGCGAGGTCTCTTAGGAGTCGTTGCTTTTGGAAAAGGTTGGAACTTGCTGACCAATTCATCACTGAGGTGTTGTAGCTTTTTGAGCAACTGAGGAGGATTTTGAATCAGGACAAGGCCAAGTAGGATTGGCCTCATTAAAAGACTTATGTTATGGGACCTCTTTTGAGGAATGATTTATTTTGATGACACTTAATGTAATGGTCCCATGTTTTGGGAGTCTCTTTTGGAACAATTAATTCTTTTGATGACTCTTAAGAAATTTCGGTTTTGGGATTTATGTGCTTCAATACCATGATACCTGTCTTATTTATTTGACCTAAGTAGACTTTTCGTTGCGATATACTGCATACTGCTAGTTATCAATAGGTGCATTGTATCTTAACTGTCATGTACGAGGGGTATGTAGCCTTGTGTTACATGTCCCAAGCAGGGGCTGCGGGAGTCACACTAAGTATAGAAGGAGGTTCGATAGAAGTAGTAGTCTGGAGTCTAAGGAAGCAGTTAATGTGTCTAGTAAATAAAGGGATGGACGATGTGGTAATTTCTCAGCCATTGGATCACTTTAGTAGAAGCATGGATAGTATATTGAGTTGGAAGCATCTGGATATAAAAGTTCCTCAACTCATCTCATCTAATCATTACAATTTTTTCAAATTCTTACACAAAACATAATAATAAATTCAACTTTTTGAAATCTAAAAAAAATAATAATATTAAAAAATAATATTATAACAATATTTTATTCAACTTTCATCTCAACTTATCTCATCTCAACTCACTATCTAAACCTCTCCTTATTAGTTTTATTTATAGTTTGTTATTAATTTTGAGTTCTTTTACCTCTATTGGCCTGGAGGTAGTAATCCTAGGAATTCTGTTATTCTACTATTTCATTGTAGACCTTACAGAGGAAAGAGTCCATTGTAATCAGGCAATCAATTAATACAACATATCTTATTTCTTTGTCTTTTCTTTTTCAACCTTTTCTAGAGACTTTCACCCTCGAAGTAAAAATATCCTTACAAATTTAGCTTAGAAATTTCAAAAGTGTTACAAAGTTGGTATCATGGATAATGAGTTTTGCTGAACATTGAGCATGATTGAAGGAATACATCTTAACTAGTTGAAATATGGGTTGAACTCCCTAAAGAAAACCACAGACTCACAGCTCAAAATTCTAGAGACAGAGATGTTGGCCTTGAAGGGACAATAAACTCTATAGTGAACTAATTGGCAGTGATAAGATTAGAGCTACAAAAGAAGAATCAAGTCCAATATTAGGGAGAATATGAGGGCCACGCTAGCGAAATAGGAAAAACCGCCTTCTAGGAGCAAAGGGAAGGCAAAGAAGAGAGCCTTTCCTTGGCAAGTGGAAGAAAAATATGATTTTCCCTCATTGGTTTGGTGAAAAATGAGGAGAAATGGTATGTAGAGAGTAGCTAGTCCAAAAGAAGGGCACGCGATACCATCTAGAAAGTCTGGCAGACACATCTTAGCATGGGGTGACAACACAGGGAGTAACAAGGACTTTCACCCCGTGCCAAGCGAGCAAGTGCCTAGGTGAAGAACAAGGAGTTGAAAAGGCTCATAGTTCAGGAAAAGATGTCATTCATACAAAGGCTGGGAAGGCTAATACTGAAAGGCGAGGAACAACCCCAAAGCAAGGAATGGTCAAGGACAAGACCCGTGCAAATGTACAAACTTTTCAAGATAACACGAAATTTGAAAAATCAGTAGTTCTAACCCAACACAACACCTGGGGGGGTGAATAGATGTAATTCAATTTTATTGCACTATTTAAAAATGTTGTCAAATAAGCAGTCAATCAATGAAATAATTCACATAAAAATAATCAACATAGCAATTTGGTTACGAAGTGGAAACTCATTTGAAGAATGTACTCAAAATCTAAAACCACTCTGGACGTAAGTCACCACCTAAAATCCACTATAGAAATTTAGTTTTTCACAACCAATTTCGAAACTCTCACAAGACCCTTGTAGTAGCTAAAGCTGGCTTGCAACATCACGAGTGACCCACTTGATCTCTGCACGCATGCAACTTTGAAACTTTGGCCTTTCTATAGCTTCACTATAAGAACCTCTCGATCTTTGCTTCAACGGTAGCTCCTGAATCCGTTCCAGCCAACAAAAACATCCACACCAATGGACTCAACAATGTTTGATCTTAAGTGCAGTAAGATGGAGATATATTTTGGAAGGGAAAATGAGCTTTGGATGTGGAATGATATTTCTCTCAAATGTTCTTACAAGGCCCTTTGTTTCTACTATGTATCTCCATCACGTTTGAACTAAGCTAAAATTTCCTTTATAGCCACAATGGAACACAACCCCGAAACCCTAGTCAAAGTCATATTTTGAACATTCGCTCGAGTAGAGTGTCGAGAGAGTATCGAGCGCATGTTATATTGAAGAGTCACTCGAGCCATGGGTCGAGCAGGTGTTGAGCAAACACTCTATTTGAGTAACTGCTCGAGCGCCACATTGAGCGAGTGTCGAGCTCGAGCGCCAAGTCGAGCAAGTGTTGAGTGAACTCTCTATCTGGATTACGCTCGAGTGCTATGTCAAGTGGGTGTTGAGTGAACTCTCTGTTTGAAAGTCTACTCAAGCGCCATAACGAGTGCATGTCGAGCGAACCCTTTGTATGAGTTTCACTCAAGCGCCATGTTGATCGAGTGTCGAGCGAACTCTCTATATGAGTTCCGCTCGAGCCACGTTGAGCTGCCATCAATGTTTCACTTTATCCCACTTAATACCGTTACAACACATTTTAACACAGGTTGTCACATGAATATGCCAACACACTTATTTTACACTAACAATATCCACCTTGGCATTTCTATGACAAAACCTCCAACATATATATGGAACTAATCCTGACACACCCCACATAGGATTCCCAGGTACAAGTACAGTCTTTGAACATGCTGAAATATTTATGCAATCACTTAACAAACAGGTAAACACACCAAAAACATAGAGAGACAGAAAAATATTCCCACTTGTTTAATCAATGTCCGCTAACAAATAAAAAGCAAGAATTCAAGCATAGACATGACAAGCACAATTTTCATCAAGGAAATAATCAGACATTGAGTTTAATCAAGGAATATAGCAGAATAAAATTGTGTTTCACAAGAATAAATTTCACACTTTTCCCCTGAATCTTTGCTTTGTTTACACACTACTCCCCTTAAATATATCATATCCTACTCCATATGCCACACCCCTACATATATGATTCTATCCCTTTTTGTCACGAAACGAGAAAGGGGTCCCGTAGTTAATTTTCACTATCTTTATTAGTTGTGGCAATGAGAATGTCCTGCATGTCATTGAAGCGCCATGTCACCAGATTTTGGAGGCTCTCTATGCGAGCATCTAGACTATCAAATCGAGCATCAATGTGATCAAGACGAGCATCTATGAGGATCAAGTGATCAAATGCCATCTGTATGGTCTGCTCAGTAGAACCTCATGCAGAAGTGGATGGTGCCGAGCTGGATGGAGCAAAAATGGATGGCTGAGTAGCGGGTGTAGGAGGATGCTCAACATCCAACGGATGAGGATGAATATGTGCACAACTCAACTGGATGGTCTTACAACCAATAGGAGCCTTAAGAGTAATTCTAAGCTCGTAAGGAGAAATAGTAACAGATTGGGACAAAGCAATATGCGTGATAAGACATGCAAAAGGTAATCTAGTCCATGTCTTGCTAGACTGAAATGCCTCAAGAATAACCCCACAAAGGTGACTTCCCAAATCAATGGAAACATCATTGATCAGAGCATAGAGCATACTAGTTCTGTCTAGGCCTATATCAGTCTGATGGCCTGTAGGATAGAGATTAGTTAGTACCACTCGACCGAGAAGGAGATAGTCAGGTGGAAACTAAATTGTATGAAGTGGTATCCTACCATCCCAATTAATTTCATACCCATACAAGAAAGTGGCAATGGTGGCCTTGCTGGGAGCATAAGTGGAAGTATAGGGATAAGGGGTGTTGGCCACATGAGGGACGTTATGCAAGTCCACATGCTAGGAGTTACTGGGAATTGGATGTTGCATAGGCTAACTCCAAATGAGTCGTCTTCTGAGATGGCATGAATATTGAGTAAAATTCCCGGACCAACTCCACAGAAGGGGAGGGATGACCAGTGGTTAATCACACCCATCGGCGAGACTAAAAAATGTGAGGCATGATGGTCTCGTGAAGCTCACTTGGAGTGGGAGCGTTTGGCCGTTGAAGCACACGTCGAGATATGGTAGCACTCTGTAGATAATCCACACAATAATAATCATTAGACGACATGTGCAAGAGTAACATGACTGACCCAATGAATGCATGTAATGTTTATGAGACTCAAATGCCTAACATACCTAAAATGAGATGCCTCATTTTGGAGGCCTTAGATGACTTGAGTTACATGCATGCACTAGTGAGAAAAATGATGTATGATTAATGCTAGTCCAATGCGTGATGAAAAACACAACAAAAGGAACCACTTAGGCATTTCGTCGAACACTTGGTGTGCATTCTATGCCAAGCTTGGGGTTAGTACATACATACCCTTGAAATTCCTAAATACAAGTGGTCTAAACCAAGATTCAAAAATCCACTACATTTTCTCTATCAAGCCCAACACCGATGCCCCATTTTACAAACCAATCTCATGAACCAACACCGTCAATACCAAAATCCTACATGCATGAAAACGTAAAATACACAATGAATGAGATTGGTTGGAGAAGAATAGACTTATCATGACTAAGAAAATATTTGGTGAGAGTAATCAAGTGGACGATGCACGGAGAGGTGGGGAGGAGAGAAAACAATTGCACGGAGGGAAAGTTTTTGGGCAAAATGTGCGAGTGGCACTAAGTATTAGGGATTTTAAACATTTGCTCGAGCGAAATTTAAAACCCTCAAGCGACCACTTGAGTGAGAGACAAAGGTCTCGAGCGGTGTATCGAGCGAAGGGCATACTAACATAGTTTGACTCAGTTTAAAGCCCATAATTCACATTGTTTGACTCTAAACATTAGTGAAGTCAATTTTAAAACCCAAAATATACATCAAATGTAAAAGAGTATCATACTCACATAAACCATGTAGGTACTAAATACAAAGTATCACAAGTAATAAGGATGTGTGTGTTCAAATAATCCTTACTCCATCAATAAATTTCAGCTGGAGGACGTGAGTTAGGTTGGGCTGAAACAAGAAACCATTAATGCTTGGGAAGCCCTCTCAAGATACAGAAAGTCAAATCTAATGCTGCTAGGACTTAAGAGACTTCTGTTTGAATTCCTGTATCAGTAATGGCCAATGGGTAATAAATGACCCCTGGTTTTTTTTTTTTTTTTATCATTTATCATTTATCATTTCTTTTCTCTTTCTTTGTTAAACAGAAAGAAAAATAATGAGGTCATCTAATCTGTGGTCAATTATGTATATAAGTAAAGCCCCCTTACACATTTGATTGCCTCCCCAAAATCTCACAAGGTGGCAAGATGTCAATTGACTGAGCTAGGTGTGTAATGTGTGATGCAAGTCGCAAATTACAAATAATACTCATGTTCTGAACCTTTGTGACATATATAGGTATATGATACAATTTTCAAAAGATACATGCACTCAGATTCTTTAGAATTGCCAGCACTAATGTCCTTTATCACATCCATGTGCACAATATTATGCATTTTTTTTTTCAAACATAATAACATGAAGATGCATAATAGAAAAAAATTGAAAAATATGAGAATACCAAAGAAAAAAATGCACAAAACAAAAACACCAAATATGCATCTAATGCATGACTCTTAGCCCTCAGGTCAACGCACAAATACTAAGGCCTTTCTAAGACATTCAAACCGAAGCTCATCCAAGGGTTTGGTAAACAGGTTGGCAAATTGGTGTTCAGTGGGATGTACTCAAGAGACACAACATGTGTTTCCAAAAGTTCTTGAATAAGATGATGCCTGATGTCTATGTGCTTGGCCCTAAAGTGTTTGACAAAATTTTTTGAGATGTTTATAGCACTAGTATTATCACAATACACACTCATGACGCCTTGAGTAATAATAAAGTCACTCAACATCAGCTTCATCCAAAGCAATTGTGTGCAACAACTTCTAGTCACAATGTATTCGGCCTCAGCTGTGGACAAGGATATAGAGTTTTACTTCTTGCTCATCCAATCCACATGATTAGTGCCTACATAAAAACACGCACCATAGGTACTTTTCCTATTATCTACATTACCTGCCCAATCTGCGTTAGAATAACCAGCAAGTTCAATATTTGAGTCCCTAGAGTACCAGATTCCATAATCAACTGTCCCATTTACATAGCGAAGTATGCACTTTACAACTGTCAAATGGGATTATTTGGGATTGGCTTGAAATCTAGCACATACCTCAACACTAAATGCAATGTCTGGTCCACTAGTAGTGAGATACAGTAGACTCCCAATTATACTTCTATACAATAAATGTTCAACACTCTTGCTAGTCAGATCAGCACTAAGCTTGACACTTGTACTCATGGGGGTTCTGGCATGACTTTTGCCATCTAACCTAAATTTTTTTATCAGATCCTTTGCATACTTTGATTGAGATATAAACATTCTGCTTTCCAATTGTTTCACTTGGAGACCTAAGAAAAATGTTAGGTCACCTACCATGCTCATTTCAAATTCATTTTTCATTTCTTCCACAAATTCAAGAGCAAGTGCATCAATAGATGATCCAAACATGATATCATCCACATATATTTGAGCAACTATTATATCATCTCCAACTTTCCTGATGAATAGTGTCCTGTCAATACCACCTCTCAAAAACCTATGATTTAATATGTATGTAGTCAGTCTCTCCTACCAAGCTCTGAGAGCTTGTTTTCGACCATATAAGGCTTTCTTCAACCTATACACATGATCTGGAAACTTTGGATCCTTAAAATCCTTTGGTTGCTCGACAAATACTTCTTCTTGAAGGATTTCATTCAAGAATGTACTCTTGACATCCATTATAAAGCTTAAAACACATATGGCAGACGATACTCAATAATGTCCTAGTTGATTCAAGTATGGAAATTGGTGCAATTGTCTCATCAAAGTCCATTCCTTCTACCTGAGCATATCCTTGTGCAACTAGTCTTGCCTTGTTTTGCACAATGATACTATTTCATTAGACTAGTTATTAAAGATCCACATGGTGGGAAAATGCTGTTTGGGATCCTAGTATTCCTCTCAAGATTTCTTTTGTATGCTGCAAAAGGATTATAAGGAGCTTTGAGTGTAGATACCAATATTCAGCGATTGGGTATTTCTTTATGTTCGCCATGTGTATGTTGTGAGAAGTCGAGGATTGAAACAATGGATCACGTTTTGGGAGAGGGGGATTTTGCAATGCAGTTGTGGAAAAAGGTTTCGAACATGTTGGGAGTTGATTTTGAACATCATCAAAGTTGGAGAGATAGGTTGTGGAATTGGATTTCCAAAGGAAAAAGGTCGTCGCAGTTAGAACATTTTAGAGGCATTACCCCGGTTTTTATTATATGGATTCTTTGGATTCGGCGATGTAAAGCACGAATGGAGGATAGAAAAATGTTAGTTCAAGCGTGTTGGGAGCAGATTCTATTTTGGTTTAGGAATATATCTATTAAAATGAGAAGAAAGAAAAGATTAAATATTGCACATATTGATATCCTTCAGAGGTGCCAGATTCCTATTGTAGAGGTGTTTAGACATATCCATAGGATTTAAGTTACGGGTACGCTGTAGTAGCTGAGTTTTATTTTTTGTGTCTAACATTTTAGTTTTTACATTTACGTTGAATTGTATCTTTGATGCTTTTTACATTTGCGGTTTTTTACGTTTTACTTTTACGTCGTAGCAGCTGATTTTATTGGTCTAGCGTTTAAGTTTATGTTAATTCGTTTTATGTTTACGTTTTACCTTGATTGTGTTCCATGTTGGTTAGTTGTGATTTTTATGTCATGATTGATTCACATTTATGGCTTTATGTAATTGTCCGATTTACGTTGAATTGCAGTTTCTTCTTGTTCTGATATTTTTTTATTAGGCTTGTTAGAATTTTTTTTTCTTTTAGATTTGGTTTTTGTTTTTTTGAACACTTGGTTTCTGGGTTAGTTTATAGCGATTTATCATGTAAGCTCCCAAGTGTAATGATGTTACCACGGTTTTCCTCTGCCATAAGTAAGGGTTTATTAATAAACTTGGGACGGGGCTGCTATGTGTGTAGCTACCAACTCTTTGTAAAGAAAAAAAAAAAGAAAGAAAAAAAGATCCACATGGTACCAACCACCTTATAATTTTCAGGTCTACGAACTAAGTACCAAATATCATTTCTAACAAATTGATTTATTTCTTCATGCATGACATTTATCCAATTCTCACCACGCAGAGCTTCTTCTACTCTTTTTGGTTCAATCTGTGAAATGTAATTTCAGTGAGCCAATTGATTTATCACTTTCCTTCTTAGCCTCATTCCTTCATTCAAATTACCAATGATGTTATCCTGAGAATGATTTAACTTGACTCTTGCAGAGGGCTCTTTAGGAGTATTGACTTTTTGACTGGAAGATGTTTTGGAGTTTTCATTAAACTCATCAGAATCTTCATTTCTAGTCTCACCTGGTGCATTTTCTTGCTCTTCCTTACTCGGTGCCTCTCTAGGAGTATCATCTACAACACATTTATGGATTCCACAATAGTCTGAGTGCGTAGATTGTAAATCCTATATGCACTACTACTTTTGGAATAATCAAGAAAAATTCCCTCATCACTCTTATGGTCAAACCTAGCCAAGTTTTCTGTATCTCTCAGTATGTAACATCTACTTCTAAATACTTTGAAGTACTTTACATTTGGTTTCTTTCCTTTCCACAGTTCATATGGTGTCTTGGATGTGTCTGGTCTAAGGTAGACTCTATTTACAATGTGGCATGTAGTATTCATAGCTTCTCCCTAGAAATGAGTGGGTATGCTCTTACTGTGCACCATGACTCGTGCCATTTCTTGGATGACTCTGTTCTTTCTTTCGACCACTCCATTTTGCTGTGGATGGATAGGTGTAGAGAATTCTTGACGAATACCCTCTTCATCACAGAATTTCTCGTAACTTGAATTTTCAAATTCCCTACCATGATCGCTCCTAATTTTGGCTATGGGATTTCCTTATTCATTTTAAAGTTTCTTACACAGTGCTCTAACCATGTCAGAAGCTTCACTAATTTCTCTAAATATTCTACCCAAGAGTATCTAGTAAAATCATCTACCACCACTCGTATGCATTTCTTTCCCCCCTAGACTCTTGGTCTTAGAGGGTACCATAAGATCAAGGTGTAATAACTCTAATGGTCATTTGGTCAGGATGGCTGTTGTGTCATTGTGAGCTGCTCTGACTTGTTTCCCTAATTGACATGGCCTATAGACTGAGGACTCCACTTCACCCAGCTTAGGTAATCCTACTACCACTTCTTTTTTGGAGATCTTATATAAGTCTCTATGATTTACATGACCAACTCTTTGATGCCAAAGATCAATAGCATCGTTCTTGGCACTATTGCAACTGTACTGTGAAATAGGAACAATACCATAAAAATTATTAGAAGTTCTAACTCTCTTCATCACACAATTCTCATCACTATCAGACACAATGCACATTTCTTTTGAAAAACAAACTTCAACACCATTATCACATATTTGACTGATACTAAGTAGATTACCTTTCAAGCCAGCAACAAACAAAACATCATGCAAAACAGGCAATCCGAGAATTTCAATTTCACCTTTACCCATTATCTCAGCTTTACTACCATCTCCAAATGTCATTGTTCCACATTTATAATCTTCAATAGTTTTAAACCAAGTTCTATCACTAGACATATGCCAAGAACAACCACTATCAAAATACCACAAAGAGGTGTCTCTAGTCTTTAGAGCAATGTGTGCTATATGACATGTGTCCCTTTCTCCCTTTTTGATCCACACCTTTTTTATTTTTGGAGAATTTAGTTTATTAGCCCTCGTGTTTGCAATTAATTAGTCTAACTTTACATTGATTATATCAGTTTGCTTGGTTAAGGCCTTGACTTGAATTCATAAATTCCAACGTCCTTTTCTTGAGGTCTTTTTCGTTTTCCTAAAGTGAATTCTAAATTCAAAACAATTTGGTTGAATATGACCAATGTTTCCACAATGATGGCATCCAGGACTAGGTTTGTAAGCTCTTTGACTCTTGGGAGGTGAAATAGAATTAAGCATATGAATGGGTTTCTTCCCTTTCTTAGAGAGGTGAGTAGTTTATTTTCAGAATAAGCAGGAATAAACACTATTTTTCCCGTATTAGCAAGAGAGGCTTGAACTAGATGACTTCCCTAGACTCAGGAGTTTATCGGGTTTTTGTGTCCCATTTGAAGATTTTTAAAGTTTAGTGTTTGACACGATCAATTCACTTTCCAGAATTTTGACTTTTTCTTCTAGAGAAATATTTCTGGTTTGTAATTGATCTGCTAGACTAGTGACTTCATCTAGTTTGTTTTGAAGACTCTCTTTTTCACTTTTGCAAAGTTCTAGCTTCTCAAAATTTACTTTATTGAGTTTTTTCAATTTCAAACACTCCTTGTAAAGCTTTTCATACACTTCTTGCAATTCATCCTCATATTCAGATTCAGTTTCAGACACCATCTCGTGATCAGACACATTCTCACTGCTGCAACTTTTTCCACCAACAGAGGAGATGAAAGCCATGTAATTAAGATTTTATTCTGAAAAATAATTCTCAAATGAGTAACTTGACTCAGACTCATTATCACTCAATGAAGTAGCCATTGCTTTTCCTTTTGCCTTTTTATAATTAGCACACTCAATAAGAATGTGTCCAAAACCATGACACTCTTGACATTGTATGTTTGATGGTACCTTGTCCTTGGTAATTCTAGTGTCATTCTAAGTTCTTCAAAGTTGGTGGCCAACATTTGGAGTTTGGAATTCTTTATAGCCCTAGTTCCTTCATGGTAATTTCTAGAATAACCCACGCCTCTTTGCCAGTTTCACACATGGAAATTCGCTTGAAGTCCTCAGGTGACTTGATGTAAAAATAGCCCATTTATGTTGTCTCTCATTTGGTTAAATTCTACCTAACCCATGAGTCCAAAATATTGATAAGCTAACCTTTTTTATAATGAGGGATGTAACACCCGGACCCAACCAAACTCTATTTTTATCTATTTATTTATTTTTAGTTCATTTATTTTATTATATTTTATTCACATGTTTATTTTTGTTTTTAAACACCAGATTTAATTTTGTTTTCTTTTCTTTCTGTTTTTATTTTTTTTTTCTTTTCCCCTTTGTCTGCCTCTCATCCATGGCATGCATACACACGCTTTCGTTCACGGCATGCATGCACACACACATCTCTCTCGTCTCTCTAGGGTTTCACCTCACATATATATAGATGCATATGTTTTTCCCAAGCAATGAGAATTTGCCCAAACACTGCCGTCGCTAGAAACTCCTCCCCACGCAAACAGCAACCGCAGCGTTGCATGCCCTCCCACCGTCCAACTTCAGTGCGCGTCCTCACAACAGCTTGAAGACCAGCCGCCTCGCAGCATCCCAGCCATTGCCTCGATCAAACCCAGCCCAAAACACATGAACCACCGTGCAATATCACTGTCCAAGCCCCATGAGAAACCGAACAACCACCACCGAAGGGCAGTCCCACTGCCAAGCCTTCCACGCCGCAACCCACACGGCTGGCCCCTTGCACGTCGAAAAACAGCAGAACCGACCACTGCAAGCCTCCACCGGCAGCCACACCAAGCTGCCGCCTATCGTCCCGTAGCCTCTTCTGCAAGTTTTGGTTTCCTCTGTTTTAGTATCCAAAAACAGAGCAGCTTTCAGCCACCATAAACCGCTGCCATACGCCGCCACCGTGACCCAGCCGTGAACCCACCAGTGTAGCCTTCGATAGCCATCCCGCAAGCCTCTGTTTTTCACTCCCGAAATAGAGGATGTTTTTCCTCCTACCGTGAGCCATTACAACCATTAACCACCGAGAGCTCCTTCACGTTGTGGCTCGAGAAACTGCCGGTGAAGTTTTCCGTCACCCCAGGTCCGCCTCTTGCCACCCCGCTGCACGGTAATCTCCCTCTCTGTTTTCTGTCTCTCACGTTCGGTTTACTCTTCCGTAAGCTCTCTCTCTCCGTTATCTCTCTCATCGTGCATCTCTCTCTCTCTTTCTCGTTCAGTGCATAGCCACCGAGTGCACCATCTCCCGTCGTACACCGCGCCGTCGCACTTCACCATCTCGGTGAGTCCCTGCCGCCACTGCATGTTTTTCTTTTATTCTTTTGTATGTTTATTGTTTGTCTTACGTATAGGGTGTTTATATATATATATATATATATATATATATATATGTGTGTGTATATTTATAAGTAAAGTTTTAACTTGGGCACTTACTAGTTTTAACCTAATATATATTAGGAAAGTTCACGGTTTGAGTTTTCGACTGAGAAGTATTTTTTGTGTTGAGTTTATATTTAAATAGGATTTTGTTTTAAGTTTCAATAAATATTGTAGTGTATTTTAATAATATTGTTAGTTAAAGTAAGTAAATCTATTTTTCTTAAGAGGTGAGTTTTTCATGAATTATTTTAGGAAAACTTTAGCAAACAATGTATTCTTTTTATTTATAAAATATTGTTGGTATTTTAGATATTTTGAATATTAATTTTTATTGAATTCTATAATTATCATAATACTTTTTCGATAAATTTTTCTTCTCCAGTACGAACTCGATTAAGTGGATATTGATGGTCTTAGAAAATGTTGGTATTTTAGGTATTATGAGAATTTTAGGTTTTGAGGTTCTTAAAATAGGTTCTTTTAGCATTTTTAAGTTTTAATATCAAAACACGTGGTTGGTTGGAAATTTATGGAAGTTACGTGATTATTTTATAGGTGACGATTAATATTTTTTCGGCATTTTTTAGGAAAATTCTGAAAAGCTAAGAAGTCCAGGTAAGCGGGATTTCTATACTAGACTTTGCATTAAATAAAATGAACTGAGGTCCTTTTTTAAAAATGTGCATGTTTTGCTATGAAAAGAAATCTGAAAACAACCTCAGATATTTGTTCTGCATTACTCATGAAATTCTGTTTAAGAAGAAAGTATTTTCTGTCATGACTGGTGTAGACATGAGCTTATTTGTGACATTCTATTTCTTAACTTTAAAAAAAGGAGAGCGAATTTGAAATTTTGTGCATAAAATATGTTTTGTGATCTGATCTATTCTAAAAATGTTCTGTACTCTGTTATGATGTGGCATCTGAAAAACCTTTGGCATGACTTTCTGATTCTGTTATAACTCTGATTTTGACTCTGATATGGTGATTCTGATTCTGTTTTGCTCTGATATGTGGCCCTGTCACGGGATATAATAGTGACCTTTAGCCCTGTCACGGGATATAATAGTGACCTCTGGCCCTATCACGGGATATAATAGTGACCTCTAGCCCTGTCACGGGAGATAATAGTGACCTCTGGCCGGCCACGGGATATAATAGTGGTTTTCTGTTCTGAGTGCAATCGCTTTGGTAACACAGTGATTTATGTTCTGCTTGGCTTTCCGCAGGATGCACAACCCTACCACGGGGGTTAAACATGGTCTTTGCTCTGATATGATATGATAAGACGAAAATGTTCAGTCATGTTGTGCCAAAGGAGTCTTTGAATATGAAAAGTTGGTTTCTGAATATGAAATATTTGAGAAGTCGCTCTGATTTTTTGATAAGATGTATTTTTTTTTTTAGATTTGCATATTGATACTGAAATGTTTTGTTTCTGCATTCTGAACTCTGTGAAAATGCTCATGTTTACATACTAGTATATGTCCTCTACTTACTGAGTTGTTGATAACTCACCCCTTATCTCCAATTATTTTTTAGATGATTTTTGAATAGACCAGCTAAGGATCAGGATTATGGAGCATCGGTGAGATGATTATTTAAGCATAGTGGATTACTCATAGAAGATTTCTGAGAAGTGGCAGTTTTTATTAAGAGACTTTGTAGTATTCTGATGACGTTATATTTTGGAGTTTATAAATATATTGATGAATTGTGAATTTTAAGTTATAGGGAGTAACTCTTCGATCCCTACGGGACCGGGGCGTTACAAGGGACCACAAGTTGATTTAAAAGGCATGTTTCCTAAACTTGTTTAGCCTACTTGAGATGCCTAAATCTATTTTAAAACTCATTGTTGAGAATTTCTAGATTTTATCTCTTAATGTCCATAACCCAAAGTGAGCTTGAACCAAAGAGACCTTACTTGAAGCCTATGAATTCTTAACTACTTTTCGTGTAAGCTTTTAAAATAGCCTTTCTATGGATAGCTAGCATGTCTTAATATTTAAGTTATTTCTCTTGTAAGTCAAGGTGAGGAGTAGTCATTTGAGTTAATGTTAAGCAAAGAATGAATGTTAGATTGTAATATCGTGGCTTTCTCTTTTAAAGGGAGGGCTAAAGAATATTGTGTGAGTATTAACACGTTTATGCTATTTATTGGAATAGGACCTATACTAAAGTTGGAAGTATCGAGGAGCATGGAGGTAAGTAGCTATGACCATGTTCTTACACTAAGCTTCTTTATGAAAGAATGTTTCTCTCTCTTATTGCAAATGTTCTTCTAAAAAAAGAGTAAATGAATATAGTATGTACAAGCCCTTTCTTGATAGCCCCTATTAAGCACCCTATCGATTATAATTGTGTGTATGTGTATAAGGTAATACATGCACGTAGGTTCTAAATCATGAGATTTTCATACATGCTCTCTCAAAAAACTTATTGATTATTCCTATATGTAGTATAGCATGAAAATGTAACTTGTTCATAAAAATGCATGTGCATCGGACTAAGAAAGATGATGAAAATGTTTTGATTGCAAAGGAAAGGAAATGCATGCCTCATGCCTTATGCTTCAAGTGATGCTTTAAATGAGTTTTAAAATGTTCCTATGAACTGATGCTTTAAATCACGCAAAAAAAGCATTTTAACATGTCCCTATGAACTAATGCTTTAAATGACGAGAAGAAAATGTTTTAAAATGTCCCTATGAACTCATGCTTTAAATGATGCAAAGAAAGTGTTTTAAATTGTCCCTATAAACTTATGCTTTATGGATGCCATGAAAAATGATGTTTAACCTCATGCTTTTAAATGATTTTTTTTTCGATGAATGCATTGTTAAATGAAAAGGACTGAAAAGAATTAAAGAAAGAAATGACTGACTGAATGAATGAACATCTTATTGTATGAAAATACGTAATGGCCATATGAATGAAAAAGGTACCAAAGGAATGGACAGATCCAATGTTGCCCCCTAACTGAAAAGGATTCTCAACCTGTGGCCACTAGCGGAATCTAGGTCCAAAGGAAGACCGCTAACCCTAAAACACGAGGCGTAATAGTGTGTGCCGGTCAAAGAAAGTGTAACAGGAAAGTATAATTATTTCTCAAAATGTTTATGTATGAAAGCATAGTTATTGCTTATTTCTTAAATGTTTATGCATGAAAGTATGACTTATTCCTTAAACTATTTATGCATGAAAGCATTGTCACGATTAGCAAACGTTCATGTATGCATGTTTTCAGAAGAAAATATTATGTGATTAATAAGTTAATAACATGGTACACTGAGTATTCGACTCACTTTTGTTTTAAATGTTTTAAATGTCCAAGTAATGACGAAAAGACTGGGGAGCAAGGCACTACTGCAGAGGGAGAGACAAACGCTTAGTGCCTTCTCTAACTAGAACAGTTATATTTATGGATGATGGGTTATGTTTATGTATAGACGTTTTATGTTGGGATGGACTCTGAGAGTCTCTTATGGGTAAATGTTTGAATAAAATGTCTATTAGGTGTTCTCTTTATTAAATTAGAATTAGAAATTAGAATGTCTATTAGGTGATCCAATATTACTAGAAAAAAGAAAAGAAAAAAAGGACAGGTATGTACGTAGCGATTCTGCCCTTCCAATGGTGGGGTTGTTACAGATTGTATCACATTTTTTCAAATGCTGAATTTGATTGTCTCCCATAATATTGATTCGAGAAAACACAAGACTGACTTTGGCATCGAACGGGCTTGATTTATGTTACGGATAGCACGAGGAGTGCCGATTGATTTGCCTCTATACTTCCTCATCCGCATCCGATCTGCGTCACGGTATTCTAGTGGAGGTAGTCTACCGTATGCAGTAATGATCTCTAAACTCCTAGTGTAATCGAGAGTCGATGTGCTAATGACAGAGTGGAGGCAACCACAGATTAGACCCCTTAACAAGATCACCTTTAGCAAGAGCGAGGGCCACTTGCAGAAGGCTCGCATTAATGTTTCAGCAACACAAGATAGTGGCACAAAGCGTGGTCTAGCTTCTACTGATGTCAGTGTCGATAGACAGCCTACGGGGGCTATTACCACGGAGATGTGATCCCTACTCGAGGAGCATCACACACTTTTGATCCAGGACATGGAGAGGATTGTGGAAAGTATCATTGCACCCATCATGGTTCACCTGCAAGAGATCGAGGGACGCATTACTGTCATTTAGGAGGACCTGGATAATCTTAGTTAGTAGTTTTGTTTTTCATTTGAACTTTTATTTTGTATCGAACGTTGTCGATTTAATTACTATATCGTTTTTATTTGTTATATATAGCTAGCTTGTTTCATATAAAAAATTATTTTCCTTATTTTACGTACCAGTTTATGATAGTATAAAAAATGGCATTTCCAAGAAAGTAATGTTTTTTTAATTGCAAATTATAATTTACCATAACAAAAGTCATTAGTTAATTTTTAAATTAATTATATAAAATTCCTAGGAGGACAAATATGATATATTTTAATTTACAATAAATAATAATAAATCCGTATAGGTAGATTTTTCATCGTTTGAACATGATAATTAATAGACTCAAATAATATTTATTTTTAAAATATTTGAATGTCTTTCAATAAATTTCAATAATTAAACTTATTTCGATTGTCTCGATACTGTTCAAACGTCTCTTATGACCATTCGAACGGGTTACAACTCCGTTCGAACATAAATGTACCGTTCGAACGCTATAGTAACCATCCCTACCAAATTTATTTATAACTTCCCACCAACAACTTCGTTCAAATGATTAAATATAGCGTTCGAACGGGTTCTAACTTTCCCCGGCACAATTGTGTATACGTTCCCGCCATGACTATTATTCAAACAGTTATGTCTACATTCGAACGTGAATTAAATTACCGTTCGAACGAGTATGGGAACGTTCGAACAGTATAGTAACCATCACCGCCAGATTTATTAATAACTTCCCACCAAAAACTTCGTTCGAATGATTAAATATCTCGTTCGAACGATTTCGTCATTTCCCCGGCACAATTGTCTATACTTTCTTGCCACTACTATTATTTCAATAGTTGTGTAACCATTCGATCGTGAATTATAATACTGTTCGAACGTGTTTGTGAACATTCAAAATATTCGTTTTTAGACGCTATATTTCTTCCCAGAAAGTGTAGTTTAAATAGATATTTGTGTGTTCGAACGAAGCTAAAACCGCTTCCATGTTTTGTGAGGAAATTTAATTTTTGTCCCAAATAAGTACTTTTTGGGATGAAATTTAATTCGTGCCTAAAAAATTTCATCTCTAAAGATCAAGCTTCTTGTGTAGTGTATGCGTCGAAAAGAAAAAATTCTAAAATATTTCGTCGCAATACCTCTTTTATATATATATATATATATATACACATACATATATACAAGTAAAGATGTTGGCGATAGGAATATGTGCGATATCGGGTTATATATTATAAGCTATGAGTATGGAGAAGAGGTTTGCTATAGAGTTGCCACTATAGTAGTGCACACAATGCACACCCTTCGTGGCTTCTATTTTTTTTTTTAACAAAATGTCCCACTCTCTCAGACCAAAATGGCATCAGCGTCTCCACCATCACCGCCTCTACAGGACACAATGCCGACGCTGACAGCCGACTCTCCGAATCCATCGAGGAGATCCAGCAACACTAGCACGGGGCCCTCGTTGTCACCAACCGCTCCATCAAATGACCTCGTTGCCGGCCACCACTACGGCTACAACAAAGACATTTACGGGATTCCCTGGTAGGCCAATCCGAACTTCGCGTCTCCCTTCGAGTCCACCGTGAATGTGGATGATGATGAAGATGGTGATAGCCCCGTTCTGCCACCGCCTGACGAGATGCGTGAGGAAGGGTCCAAACTTGCACGAGTAGAGGCGGTAAGATTTTTTAAGATTTGGTTGATTGGGGGGGGGGGGGGGGGAGGGGGGGCGATTCAGTGGGAAGGGGAGGGGGTGCAATTCAGTGGGAACCGGTTCACTTGTTAGTGAACCCGGTTTGCCACCTCAAGTGTAGGGCTTGCCCAATATACAGGAGTTGATGCAAAGATTTTTCCGGTATGGTGAAACTCCAGTCCTGCAGATAATGGTCCACTTGCATGATTTAGTTTTGTGTTAGTGCCTATCTTGAGTACATGGTTGAAACTTTTCGTTCGGTTAACTAGGTTGAATGTGATAGCTAGCCTAAACGTATGCGAAGTGATCACTTGCTCCCTTGATCGTTTTAGCCTAATCATTTTGTTAGAAATACTAGATCAAAGTACACAGCGGAAGCGATATTACCTCATCGTAAATATCTAGGATCTAGTGCGGTTGTTCCACAGATTCTTCTTCATCGTCGTCGTCGTTCATTCAGAATCTCCTATATCGATGGTGGAGTGTGCTACGTGGCAATACCAGAGCAACACCCACATATTCCACTGCCTAAATGCCGGAACTAGAGAGAATCATTTGAGAGAGAGATTTCTTGTTTTTGATGCAAGTGTCATCCAAAGGGGAGAGGAGCTATGTAAATAGCCCCTCTAAGTGTAACCCCCGGCTGGCCCTTAATGGCCAGTCATCAAGTCTCATGAAGTGGTTCTTAAACCACTTCATAACCACCAAGAGAAGGTGAAGGGGTGCCCACTATGGGTGCCCCTTTCTTACATCTCCCACTCACACATAGTGGGCAAGACCCAGGTTTGCATCCCTCAATATGTTCTCAATCTTGTTCATACTGGCAAATAGGCCGTGCGACCATCGAGCACAGCTGTAAAAGAAAAATGGGAGCACTATACCAAATCTCTCCTAGAGAAGACCAGCATAGCAACATCTCTAAAAGTGTCTCGTTATGCCCTGACTCATTTGGTCACATCAGACTAAGCATCCCTAATCCCTCTCGAGTCCAAATGACTCAGAGCAATGCTCAATCTCCATAAAACATGATGTACTCACAGCTATATTGCAACTCCCAGGAAGCAACATAACTTGCCGGCAATGAGTACACACCATTATTGATGTGTTACCAAATAGTCTTCCCTTCGCGCTCATCTCATTTAGTTTCAGTTTAGTCGCTTTCCCAACAATGCCTCTTTAGACCGCATCATTCATGGCCATAGATAACATGCCAAAGTAGCAGACACTAAAACATCAACCTCGTGACATAGTCAAAGATCTCCTAAGGGCATAACTAAATTAAGGTCATTAATTATAACCTATAGGACTCACACGGTGAGGAAGCAGGGAACCATTCACTCACCTCTACTGTTGGTCGCAAAAGCACATGTAGTATGAAATACATGTTACGGTGGAGTTCTCTTTCCAAAGAAATAGCATATATCTATTCTCAATTCACCGTACAGATCTTAGTCTAGTCGCTATCTCAGCGCCTAACCCGAATCCCTCTATTTGCTCGCTATCCAAAGCGCCAAAGAGGATCTCGCATCTGGCTAGACCATAGGCTACATGGATTGTGGGTAACCATGCACGGTCCTTAGACCTCATCTTAGCTCCCACTAAGGCGACATATCTTTTGTGTCTTACAACTTATCCCTCTCCGGACAAGTACCGAGTAACACATTGTCTCATCTTTGCTCGCTACCTCTTTGTAGCGCCAAAGGCGATCGCTCGTGTGAGTGAGCTGATCTAGGCCTGTTAATATACCTTTTTCACCATAACTCCTAAATTTATGGTGAATGTGTGTGCATACCAAAGAATGCTTCCAATCACACCACATGATTATAGAACACATCAGTATCATGTGCATGACGAGCAATACCGTGAGGTACAGAAAAATCACATGGTCAACAACAAATTATTAAACCACAACTCTCAAGTAGTGTTTAATGACCATTTCTCTCCATGCGTATTCTAATGTATAGTAACTTTCCAAAACATGCTCCTACCAAGAGACTCAACTTTTACAAGTAAAAGTCCTTTGCACAATCATGAAGTCAGCGATGACTCGTTGCGAATCTCATTTAGGTCAAACTCACAATATAAGCGGTAGATTCTAGTCAGCAAGTCTAACTGTGATTTTTAAGAATCTACAAAGTGACCACAAATGTTATTCAGCAAACTTAATTTGCGACTTCAATGTTTCATTTAAATCTCTTGCACTCAACAAAAGCATGTGAGATAACCGTAATTTATTTTTCATTAAGGGTAAAGCGATTAAGGCCTTTGCCCCTAAAGACAATCATAATAGTCTAGTTGTTACTATTAACGACAATCGCATCACAAACTCACTTAACTAAGTAAGCCATATTTACCCTCTAACAAAAACTTAACCTCTAACTCCCATGAGCAAAACATAATGGAAATATCAAACAATATAGGCAAAACTAGATTCTTTAGTATTTTCCAACTCATTAATTGTCTATAGATTTTGAACAAGAGCTCTTAGAAACTGTTTTCCTAAAAAATAGTCTCACAAGACATGAAATCTGAGCTTCTTTTCACAAACCCATGTCCATCACCTCATAGTATGGAAAACCTTTTATTAGGCGACAATTAATTATCTAAGATAACCAGTTCGCAATATCTCTTATGATGACACTTTTCTAATATTGTCAACAGCGTTCAAAGAACCCCATTTTATTCAATAGGTCGTTTAATAATATAAAAAAAATGGCTCGGTACATTGGGTATCTTTGAATAAATGATTTGTTTAGGCTGCATATTAACAACACCAGCATCATTCATTCGCTTTCTGTACCAAAATAGTACTAGCAAGAATCATGCGTACCATCTAATTCTCCTATGAGAATCAGCTATTTAACACCTTCAAGAAAAATTTCAATTAATATGCGATCAATAGCTATCTAAATGCAACTCAATTAGTGCCAAGAGATGGATCTATACCTCTATCAACTCCATTTTTCCTTTGTCAATTAGATCAACAGCCCCAGGTTGGATCATATAGGTGAAGCGAATCTAAGATTCTATGTTGGGATTTCTACCATGTGAATTCAATACCTTTAGCGGAGCCATATTACAAATATTCTCTTCTAATCTCTAAATGACGAGAGAATATTGATATAAAGCTACCACGCTATTTATGAGGATCCTTATATTCTATAACTTTTGGGAGTCACTATCACTAATGGTACACCTTATCTCAAACTCAAAGGTATACTCCCACTAGTTGTTGAATTACTCCCACTATTTTCGGCGATCTTATATAAAAAGAATTTTGAAAAATATAAGGTTAAGGTAATGTGGAATGAAATGTGATGAAAACGTTCTTTCCAAAAATAAGTATTACAAAAATCCACAATTCCCCACCCTCGCCGAAAATACGAGTAATTTTCTTGACTCAACCAAAAAAATGATCAAGCTTAGATCATCTCAACTTTTAATAGAATTCACGTTTACACAAAATAGTCACTCAGCTTTTCTAAAAAACGAATGAACTCGATCTAAGGACGACAAATCAGAATTAAGGCTGCAACCCATATTACATCAACCCAAGTGTGATGTAACAATTGCTTTGCACCATAATTCATTTATAACACCATTCTCAGCAAGTCAATAAACTGCAAGATAATTGTTTTCATCATATAACTCATACGATTGCGATTTCGAAAAAATTTTAACTGAAAAATATATTTTCATAAAAAAATAATCTTGGATCGCATTTATATGATGAAACAACATATTTATTATCAAAGTCCTTAGTGTGCATGTTTAGGAACTTTCACATAGAAAAAAAAAAGTTCATATTACCTTTTCTCTTTGACTCTACTAAACCAAGGAGAGGGATCTCATTAGCAAGAAAATTTTCAATTTCTCAAGTTTCACACCCATCATCCTATGCCTCTATGACATATTTTTAGTATATCATTTCCCCACCCGAGAAATAATACCACTGAGTCAATGAGTGACCATCCAACTTCCAAACCTCTAAGAATTCTCACTAACACCACTACTTTCAATAAGTCTTAAATCAAATTAGGTATAGACTTCACAAATATCACATTAAAAGCGCTAATAAAAACATCGTTTTGTGCAACAAATGCAGTATGTGACGTTTTAGCTGCTAACTAGCGATATATTCTTATTTCTTGCATACTCAATATTTTTCATATTCTTCAATCCACTATAGGAGAGAAAAAAGAAAAAAGTTGGCGAGAAATTATCTTAACCTAAAACCTATTTTGCATCAGTGCAACCACGAGCAAAATTTTTAGTTTCGGTTTAGATAAGTCATACCTAATTATTCAGACTTTTGCCACAGTTGCCATGCAAACCTCCAAGGTGCTTGGTATTACTCTCAAGGGGTGCTCCAAAGTTTATATATCTGCAAGAACCTATCTGTTCTCGCTAGAGAGAAATAAAACTTGAGTAAGATTACCAGTGCTAATACCACATAAAGGTGCACTGATAAAATCTTTAAAAAAATGAATGTGCCAATCAAGAATGTCCTCAACACGCTTGCACACTCAGATTTTAATATCTTTACTCGCCAGATATACTAGCAAGTTTTAGAGAGTATATTCTTATCTGTGAGTAATCTAAATTGATTTAAGATTATAATGCTCAACCTCAAAATATAGGAGCAATTAATCTTTGCGTTACTAAAAACAACGCGCAATTTCTTCTATTACCCACAAGATTCTTAAAGGCAAAATAGTGATTTAGCTCTATATGATAGTTGATCCCATCAACTTCTATAAAAATTGTAGTGCATGCGTCCCACGCGCACTACCAATTTTATTCTAGACATTTTAGAGGTTTTACAATAATGATGGTCTAAGACTATCTGACTCTCAAAATAATCTTTATTTGTTTCCAATTACTGCTCATGGAGGAGATTAATGCGACGATTAAATCGTATAAATAATCTCTAGGCTTTCTTTATGGTTATCTTAAAAGTTACTAAACTATGCGCATCTAATTGCACACACATTTAAGAAATTTGCCGCATTAATCTAAGTTAGAACAAAAATAATTAATACATGTCGCAAGATCGAAAATTCGCTAAGCTTCCTAATCATCTCTTGCGCCTCAATGTCTAATTATTAATTTCTAACTTAATTTTCACGCAAATTTATATCATATAGGAGAATAATTCTAAATTAATCTCAATCATACTCCCACTAGGATAAGCAATCTACCAAGTTAGTCACATGAAAAAAATAATTTCTTCTTTTATTGAAGAAATCAATATTGAGCCAATCAACAAGCATGGACTGATCAAACTCGGGCTACTTAATCCTCTAGTTTATCACATTCTAAAAAATTGAAGACTATTCTTAAAAAATAATCTAACAATGTAAGTGATAAAAAAAACTCGTAGAATTATATGTAATCACAATACATGTACAAAAAATAATAATCATCACATTTCATTCAAATAATTATTATTCACAAAAAATAATAATCTAGGCAATTTATAACGTAAAATAAAATGCCAAACAAATGTGACAAAAATAACAAAATGGCAAGCATGTATTTAATAACCATAATCACATGCAAAAATATTTCGAAAAATTTTTATGCCACAATAACATGCTGAATAAATAACTAAAATCAACAAACTTACCAATAATGAGCTCTAGCCCAAATGGTTGAACTTATAGTCTTTGTGTGTGAAGTCTTGGGCTCAACACACCACCCAAGCATTTTGTCAAAAAAAAAAAAACACTATTTTTAGATAGCTAATGGGCTGCACCCCCTTGGGCACCCAACCAGAGAGTGGGCTTGTGCCTGCTGGGCTCACAACCAAATCTACAAGCACTCTTAACAGGATATGATATGGGCCGGATTTAAAAAAAAGGCCCAAAATAGTATTAGCCTAAAACAGATAATTTAAACTGTTTTTATTTTGCTGGAAAAAAAATACATGGGCCAGGCCGAACAGCTTGATTTATTAAAAACAACCCATTTGTTTTACAGCCCACAACCCATTTCACCAAAGCCCAAAAAAAAATGATTTAAAAAAAAACACTGTGCTTCTTCTTCCTCCCAACGGTTACAGTACATCCAAAAAAAATTTGAAACCGACGCCACATCTTGTAACTGCCTACTGCCGCTTCATGTTGGCACCAATATACTCGTTCGACCACTGGTTCTCAACGGCCGTAGCACCGTGGGCAGCGAAGCACCGTGGGCTATGCTGCACACGTACGTTCGCAGCACGCAGCTCTGCGGGAGGCAGAGACTGTCGCACCATCCGTGCTCAGCTCTTCCCATAGCAGAGCTTTCCATGCTCTTCTGCGCGCAGCAGAGCTCGCAGCACCACCATGGTGCGCGCTGCTCTGCACGTAGCAGAGGACTATGCCTCTGTCGAAAACGTGCGCCACTTTCTTCCACTCCACGGAGCTCTGCTCTCCATGGAAGACAGCGGCTTGCGGTTGCCCCGTCTACATCACCACCACATCTTGCCATTTAGAAGCGCTGCAGCCATGTGTTGGGGAGTCGCGAAGCTACCGTGCTCCTTTGCGCGCGGCGGAGCTCAAAAGAGTGCAGCGATTCCGTGGAGGAGCACGCCACCCTGCTTGCAGCAGGGCGTGCTGCTCTCCATGGTGCACTCCTTGGCAATGATGCTCCTTTCGGCGCTGCCCTTTCAGCGCCACAAGTGGCACCATTGCACCTGTGCTACCTCTCCGCGCAATGTTAAAAGAAATGAACTTGCCGTGTTCTGAGCGCAGCAGAGACCGCAGCACCACCATGGTGCACGTTGCTCTGCACGCATCAGAGGACAGCTCCTCCGTGGAGGTGCTCGCAGCTCTGCATGTAGCAGAGGCGGCCGTGCCGCTCCTAGGTGCTTCTCGCACCTCCAGGTGCTCTACACCCCGTGGCAAATTGTCGCGTGCTGCGGCCCTTCGTGAGTGCTGCGGTGGTGGCACCGTATTGGTGCGTGCCGTTTTGTCCGCTGCACCACGACAGTGCCCATAGCTTTCCGCACAGCAGAGCACGTTGCGAGGCATAGTCGCACGCTCATGGGTGCTTGATCAGATTTTAATTTTGACTTCCAAGCGTAGAAGCTGTCAAAGTAATACAAGGGTAAATCTCAAGATCGAATTCATAGGGACAATAAAAATTTAGCAAACATTTCATTTTCGCAAGACAACATATTACCGTTGGTAGTGACACGAAAGTTTAAAATAATAAGAAAAGAGTAAACTAAATAAGCTAGCTATGAACAAAAATAACAAGAAAGGAAAAATAAGTTTTAGGAATTAAAGGCGAATAATATTAACACCTAAATGAGACTATTTACTAGGGAGCGTGGATTGAATTATGAGAGAAATTGTCGGGAAGCTTAATCCTAAGTAAAGCGGAAAGTGAAAGTGAATCTATTTTTTTAAAATTGCTAAGAATCAAGAGACTTAAAGAAAATGTGCGGAAGTTGCCTTGAATTTGTAAGAAGCAATTAAACAAACACTTGGGATGCAATTTTCACCCACTAATTTGGTGATGAATTTACTTCTCTTTTCATTTTCTCTCAACCATTCTCTCATTCCTAGAGATCATGGTCGGATAATATAGCAATAAACCACAGTTTTTATTTCAATAAAACTACTTGACAAATCATATGACAATCTTAGAAAAATGAAAGAAAAACATCAAAGTCATGTTACTTGTTCAAGTATCAATTGTGCCTTTACGTCTACAATTGATCTAAACCAAGAACAAAGAACTCTAATCTTTTCTAAATGCACATTGAGATATAATCCATCAAGTTAATCATTAAAAGCACTAAATATTGAAGTAAATTCAATCCCAAATAGTCATGGGTTACTCATTGAATCCCAAGCTAAAAATCTAGCCTATCATCTCTAAATTAACAAAATGCTCAAGGAGATTAAAATCTAACATCACTAAATACTGTTTCAAAGTAAAGTTGCTGAACAAAAATATACTGAATCCCTCTCAAATCTACTGCAATCCGAAACTATAAAGAACGAAAACAGGCGGAATAAAAATGAAATAGCAGTCAAGAGAACTGGAAATAAATTGAAGAACTGAACGAAACAAAAGAAAATCTTAAAACCCAGAAGAAAAAAAAAACTCAGAGACGGCGCACGGAAAATTCCTTTTTATATCTCTCCCGTTTGCCTCAGCCCCGTGCGTTTCGTTCTAAGCCTTCTGCGTTTCGCTCTAAGCCTTCTGCAGCCCAGCATTTTGAGTTTCAGTTCGCTCCCCGCAGTGCGCACGTCTGCCTGCTGCTGTGCGTTTCGCGTCCTGGCCCATCGCGTTTTGACTTCGTCCCCTGCAACTGTGCGTTTCACGCCTACGCTTCGTGCGTTTCAAGCTCCACGCCGCACGTTTCATTCCACTGGTCTTGCTGCGCGCTTCATTAGATCAGCACCATGCCGTTTCATCCCTGCAGCTCGCGTTTTGATCTGCTTGCAGTGCGCACGCAGCTCCTGCGTTTCACGTCCCTACAGCTCTGCGTTTTGCAGCACCAAATTCTTGCAGTGAAGCCACGATCTGTGAGTGAGGCCACGATCCGTGAAGCCATGATAGTGCCTCCCCTGCCCTCTTTCATTTCTTTTCTTTATTTTGTTTCCAATCCCTAGCTGTGCATCTCTTTTGTTGCTGCCATTAGGTACTTCCAATAATACCCATATAATTTTAATATCTTTCCCACAATGCCCTGCAACATAAGTAAATTATCAAAATAAAATTTGGGATATTAATCAGAATTTAACATTGAGTCAAGTATTAAAATTTACTATATAATTAAGTGCTTACTTCATTTTTTGTTAAACAAATCATTCATTTAGCAACTTAATTGTGTAATTTTTAACACTTTATCACACCCCCCAACTAGCTTTTTGCTAGTCTCTAGCAAACAATGCGATAACAAATATTGTGGGATCCAAGAATGAACTACTAAACTCAAAAATCTCTACAAAAGATCAAGCATATTGAAATCTTGGGCATAAGAATGTAGTTAAGTCAGGCTTTAGCTCAACACAAAAGCTTATAAAATTCTCAAAAGCTCAAACAAGGGAAATGCACTTAAGCTTAAGATCTTTGAGTGCACCAAGTGTGTGAACAGATTTCCATTTGTTAGTTTCAAGATTCCTCACAATAGTTTCAGCCTAGCAACTCTTTCAAGAAAAATCAAAAGGTTTTCACTCCAATTCAAAACCATTACATTAGCGGCTTTCACGCTATCACACTTTGAAAGACCCATTTTTTTTCTTAATAGATCCCGGTGATAGGCAGCCTTTTCCAATGTACTTGCACCTTTTTTTTTTTTTGCATGATCTCTAGCTTATCCCTTTTCTCATATAAAAAACTGATCTTTTTTTTTTTTTTTTAATCATCACACTTTTCCTAAGCCATTAAGATATGGTTCATTGTAGTTCTTGCTAGTTGCTTAGAAGAAACCACTAATTGTCATCAAACAAACCACAAAAAGTATCTGTTTGTGTCAATTAAGGTCATCAATCAATAGCTTTGAAGTAACTTTCCCAAGTTTGAGTAGCTAAGACATATCATAAGGTCAAGTGTCAAACTTGAAACTAAGCAATGGGAATTAGTGTAGCCCAAAACTGCAACTATCTGATCTTAAGTAGAGAAGTGTGAAAATAGTAGCTTGGTAGCAACAAAAAAATTCAAACCCCACAATAATTAATCCTGAGAGACTAATGGTAGAAGGCTCTCTTACCCCCAACTAAAAATGGGCTGTGTCCTCAATGCAAATCATGAATATAACAAAGCATGAAAGAAAATAGGGTCGAAGGAAAATACCTGAGATGGCTGAAAGGATCGTGAACGTAAAAAATGAAACCATAAAGGAATAAACAGTGCTGAACCTGAAAAGATATACTAAAGAAAAAAAAGAAAAAAAAGAAAGGAAGAAAGAACAAAACATAGAACTGAAACAAATAAAAGTAGAAAAATAAAAGGAAAAGAAAGAGAAGAAAAAAAAATTAAAACAAAACAAAAATGAGCTAAGAACCATGAGAATAAATGGGATCTTCTAAAGGAATGGAAGTATCCTCATGTGAAAGTTTTGCCAAAAAATGTTTAAGTCGTTGGCCATTAACTTTGAAAGTGTTTCCATTTTGAGGATTAGTAATCTCAACAGCTCCATATGGAAACACAGTCTTAACTACATAAGGCCCACTCCACCTCGATCTTAATTTGCCTGGAAATAGATGGAGGCGGGAATTGTAAAGTAAGACTTGCTCATTGGGCTCAAAATTCTTTCTTTGGATGTGCTTGTCATGTAATATCTTCATGCGTTCCTTTGACAATTTAGAATTGTCATATGCATCTCACCTAAGCTCATCCAATTCTGAAATCTGAAATTTTCTCACAGAACCAGCATGGTCAATAGAAAAATTAAATTGTTTAACAGCCCAATATGCCTTATGTTCAAGCTCAACGGGAAGGTGGCATGCCTTTCCATAGACCAAGCGATAAGGAGACATGTTAAGAGAGGTTTTAAAGGCTGTCCTATAAGCCCAAAGCGCATCAGTAAGCCTTAAAGACCAATCTTTTCTGTTGGGGTTGACTGTTTTTTCTAAGATGTGCTTAAGTTCCCTATTAGCTAATTTAGCTTGCCCATTCGTTTGCGGGTGATATGGATTAGAAACTTTATGGTGTATACCATATTTTTTCATGAGGGCAGCAAATGGTTTGTTGCAAAAATGAGTTCCATTATCACTAATGATAGCTCTAGGCATGCCAAATCTAGCAAAAATGTTTTCTTTCAAAAACTTAAGCACAATCTTATGGTCATTTGTTTTACATGGAATGGCTTCAACCCATTTAGAAACATAATCAACAGCTACGAGGATATACAAATAACCAAAAGAAGATGAAAATGGTCCCATAAAATCAATCCCCCAACAATAAAAAATCTCAATGACCAAAATGGGTTGTAAAGGCATCATATTTCTCTTAGTGACTGTGCCTAATTTTTGACATGGCTCACAAGTTTTGCAAAAATTATACGCATCCTTAAACATATGTGGCCAATAAAACCCACTTTGTAAAATTTTTGCAACGGTTTTATTTGCAGAAAAATGCCCCCCACAAGCCTCATTATGACAAAAAGAAAGAACAGCTTGTATCTCATGATCAGGCACACATTTCCTTATGATTTGATCAGAACAATATTTAAACAAGTAAGGATCATCATAGAAGAATGACTTTACCTCATGCTTGAATTTCCGTATGTCTTGAGCACTCCAATGGGATGGAGTTTGTCCTGTCACCAAAAAATTAACTATGTCAGCAAACCAAGGCAAATTTTCAACTGACATTAATTGTTCATAGGAAAAGAGTCAAGGATAGGGATAGTGTGATCCTTTTCAGCAAATGTAAGCCGAGACAAGTGGTCGGCAATTACGTTTTCAGCACCCTTCTTGTCTTTGATGATAAGATCGAATTCTTGGAGAAGAAGAATCCATCGGATTAAACGTGGTTTAGCATCCTTCTTCGACAATAAGTACTTTAACGCTGCATGGTCAGTGAAAACAACCACAGGAGAACCAAGAATATAAGTTCGAAACTTGTCTAATGCAAAAACTACAGCAAGCAATTCCTTTTCTGTGGTAGAATAATTTCTTTGGGCTCCATTTAAAGTTATACTTGCATAAGAAATGACATGTGGGAACTTATTTCTACGCTGTCCAAGAACAGCTCCTATAGCCACATCACTAGCATCACACATTATCTCAAAAGGAATAGACCAATCAGGGGGCTGCATGATAGGGGCTGTGGTGAGCAAAATTTTCAGTTTATCAAAAGCATCTTGAGAAGAAGAGGTCCATTCAAAAGCAACATCATGCATAAGTAATTCACACAAAGGCTTAGAGATAGAACTAAAATTTTGAATGAATCTCCTATAAAACCCAGCATGCCCAAGAAATGATCTGATTTCTTTTACTGTTTTGGGTATAGGAAGCTTGGAAATAAGTTCAATCTTAGCTTTATCGACCTCAATACCTCGTGATGAGACTATGTGACCAAGAACTATGCCTTGTTGAACCATGAAATGACACTTTTCCCAATTGAGAAGCAAATGCTTCTCTTCACACCTGGCTTTTATATCTGCGATTGTCCACCCAATGGCACCTTTGTGTTGCTTTAAGACTCCCATCAATTTCCCTTCCTGATCATGAGAGAGTTGGGCTGAAATCACCACTGGGAAGGTGCTGTCCGGTCCCAGAAATGCATATTTCAAGTCATTTGGCAATGCCTTCAGCTCTAGTGTTGAGATTTCATTTGCTGAAGGCTTCAAACTTGCTGTCAACGGTGGGAGTTGCTCAATCTTTGGCCTCCATTTAGTCTCCAATTTATTTTCTGCATTAAAAACATGAGAAACATCAATGGGGGTGTCATCAGTGAGGAGTTCACAAAAATTTTCTAACTCAAACAGCAGGTTAGTGGGCTGGTATGCCAAATAAGTCTTCTCCTCAAGGATGCTTTCCAACAAATTTACTTCTTGTACATCTTCCGAGTCTTGAGGTTGCCTACAAATATTGAAAATGTTTAGTTCAAGGGTCATGTTCCCAAAACTCAGCTTTAAAACACCACTCCTACAATTTATTAATGCATTTGAAGTAGCAAGAAAATGTCTCCCAAGAATCACAGGTGCTTGAAAAGAAGATTTTGGTATTAAGTGAACATCCAACACAACAAAATCAACGGGATAAAAGAATTTATCCACTTGAACCAAGACATCCTCAACAACTCCTCTTGGCATTTTAATAGACCTATCCGCTAGTTGTAAAATGATAGGAGTTGGTTTTAATTCCCCCAAACCAAGTTGCTCATAAACATTATAAGGAAGTAAATTCACACTTGAACCTAGATCTAACAATGCTTGACCAATTTTTTGAACTTCCTATAACACAAGCAATTGTTGGTGAACCGGGGTCTTTATCTTTGGTGGGGTATTGCTCTGAATTATGGCACTGACCTGCTCAGTAAGAAAAGCTTTCTTTTGCACATTTAACTTTCTTTTAACCGTACACAAATCTTTTAGAAACTTAGCATATGCAGGAATTTGCTGAATAGCATCCAACAAAGGGATATTAATCCTAACATGCTTGAATATTTCTAAAATTTCAGATTGGTGTTTGTCTTTGTGCAGAGGAACCAATCTTTGAGGAAAAGGAGCAGGTACAGGACACGAAATTTGTTCAGTTTCAATTTCATTTTGTTCAAACTCACCATTTTCAGCCTCATTTTGTACAGGTTTAGAGACCTTACCAGCCTTGTCTGAACCTTGAGCTGGAATATTCACCACCCTACCATTTCTCAAAGTAGTGACCGCCTTCACTTGCCTCACATTTGAACTCTCAACCGCTCCTTGTGGAGGCTGACTTTGTGGATTGGGTTGAGGTTGTGCAGGAAGTTTTCCTTTCTCTTGAGAGCTCCATGCCGTAGTCATCTTTGTAAGTGTGCTCCGAATGTCATTTATCGCTTGAGAGTTTTGATTGTTGATTGTTGCTTGACCTTGCATAAACTGCTGCAAGGTGTTTGACAATTGATGCATCGTCTCCTCAAGTCCCTTCTTTTGCATTGGAGGTGCTTGAATAGCGAGTTGAGAGGGTCCTGGAGCCAAGGCTACTGGAGCTACTTGCTGGTCATTCCTCCACCCAAAATTTGGGTGGTTTCTCCATCCTGGATTATAAGAATTAGAATAAGGACTAGAATATGGTTTTTGTATCATATTTACAGCATTAGATTGATCCAACAACACCTCTTTGAATGCGGGGATCGTGGGACACTCATTAGTTGAATGCCCATGATCCTCACATATGCTACACTTCTCTGAATTTTTATGGACAGCATGCACTTCATTTACCTTTTTCAATTCCATAGCTTCCATTTTTCTAGACAATAAGGTCAATTTAGCACGCAAATCATCTTCTTTCAAAGTATATTTTCCATGACCAGACTCAACTTGCCTAGACCTATCATGCACATCAGTTGTGTCCCAAGATTGAGCATTTTCAGCAAGATAATCAAAATATTCAAATGCTTCCTCAGGCTCTTTGTCAAAAAATTCTCCATTACACATGGTTTGTACAAATTGGCGCATCTTCGGTGTCAAACTTTCATAAAAAAAATTTATCAAACGCCAATTTTCATAACCATGATGAGGACAAGCATTTAAAAGATCCTTGAACCTTTCCCAACTTTGATAAAAAGTTTCAGAATCTTTTTGGGTAAAGTTCATGATTTGTCTTTTAAGTACATTTGTCCTATGTATTGGAAAAAATTTCTTCAAAAATTCAGTTTGCATTTCCTGCCATGTGCCTATAGATCTAGGTCTTAATGCATTGAGGCACGTTTTAGCCTTATCTTTCAATGAAAATGGAAACAACTTTAATCTAATAACCTCCTCAGTGCATGTTCGGTCCATGAATGTAGAACAAACCTCTTCAAATTCTTTGATATGAAGGTACGGATTCTCGGAATCCATGCCATGAAAATGTGGAATTAATGGAATCATTCCAGGTTTGAAATTAAAGACATTTGCATTCAAAGGTAGGATTATGCATGAGGGCGTGCTAGTCCTGACAGGTTGTAAATAATCTCTAAGTGTCCTATTCTGATTCACTACTTCCCGATCATGATTCTCATTTTCATCCATGGTTCTATTAGTGTCAGAAGATGACTCAAGAGAAAGTGATGCTGAGGTAAAAGATGCTTGTGAGTCTGTTTTAACCAACTGAGAAGTTTGGTCTCTAGTCCAACCAGTCATACAAACAAAAACAGAAAATAAAAGAATATGCAAGACAAACAACAACAAAAAAAATAAATAAATAAATAAAGAAAAATAAAGTTAAGAAAAATGTCACCCAAGTTGTGAAGAGGTTCACAACGCTACAAACTTCTTCTCAACAATATGAGAATGCTTTGCTAAACACCAGTTGTCCCCGGCAACGGCGCCAAAAACTTGATCAGCTTTTAATTTTGACTTCCAAGCGTAGAAGCTGTCAAAGTAATACAAGGGTAAATCCCAAGATCGAATTCACAGGGACAATGAAAATTTAGCAAACATTTCATTTTCGCAAGACAACATATTACCGTTGGTAGTGACACGAAAGTTTAAAATAACAAGAAAAGAGTAAACTAAATAAGCTAGCTATGAACAAAAATAACAAGAAAGGAAAAATAAGTTTTAGGAATTAAAGGCGAATAATATTAACACCTAAATGGGACTATTTACTAGGGAGCGTGGATTGAATTATGAGAGAAATTGTCGGGAAGCTTAATCCTAAGTAAAGCGGAAAGTGAAAGTGAATCTATTTTTCTAAAATTGATAAGAATCAAGAGACTTAAAGAAAATGTGCAAAAGTTGCCTTGAATTTGTAAGAAGCAATTAAACAAACACTTGGGATGCAATTTTCACCCACTAATTTGGTGATGAATTTACTTCTCTTTTCATTTTCTCTCAACCATTCTCTCATTCCTAGAGATCATGGTCGGATAATATAGCAATAAACCACAATTTTTATTTTAATAAAACTACTTGACAAATCATATGACAATCTTATAAATGAAAGAAAAACATCAAAGTCATGTTACTTGTTCAAGTATCAATTGTGCCTTTACGTCTACAATTGATCTAAACAAAGAACAAAGAACTCTAATCTTTTCTAAATGCACATTGAGATATAATCCATCAAGTTAATCATTAAAAGCACTAAATATTGAAGTAAATTCAATCCCAAATAGTCATGGGTTACTCATTGAATCCCAAGCTAAAAATCTAGCCTATCATCTCTAAATTAACAAAATGCTCAAGGAGATTAAAATCTAACATCACTAAATACTGTTTCAAAGTAAAGTTGCTGAACAAAAATATACTGAATCCCTCTCAAATCTACTGCAATCCGAAACTATAAAGAACGAAAACAGGCGGAATAAAAATGAAATAGCAGTAAAGAGAACTGGAAATAAATTGAAGAACTGAACGAAAAAAAAAGAAAATCTTAAAACCCAGAAGAAAAAAAAAAACTCAGAGACGGCGCACGGAAAATTCCTTTTTATATCTCTCCCGTTTGCCTCAGCCCCGTGCGTTTCATTCTAAGCCTTCTGCATTTCGCTCTAAGCCTTCTGCAGCCCAGCGTTTTGAGTTTCAGTTCGCTCCCCGCAGTGCGCACGTCTGTGCATTTCATTCCCTGCTGCTGTGCGTTTCGCGTCCTGGCCCATCGCGTTTTGACTTCGTCCCCTGCAGCTGTGCGTTTCACGCCCTGCTGCTGTGCGTTTCGATCAGCTCAGCACCTCTCCAGCCCAGCACTGCATTTCACGCCTACACTTCGTGCATTTCAAGCTCCACGCCGCACGTTTCATTCCACTGGTCTTGTTGCGCGCTTCATTAGATCAGCACCATGCCGTTTCATCCCTGCAGCTCGCGTTTTGATCTGCCTGTAGTGCCACGCAGCTCCTGCGTTTCACGTCCCTACAGCTCTGCGTTTTGCAGCACCAAATTCTTGCAGTGAAGCCACGATCTGTGAGTGAGGCCACGATCCGTGAAGCCAGGATAGTGCCTCCCCTGCCCTCTTTCATTTCTTTTCTTTATTTTGTTTCCAATCCCTAGCTGTGCATCTCTTTTGTTGCTCCCATTAGGTACTTCCAATAATACCCATATAATTTTAATATCTTTCCCACAATGCCCTGCAACATAAGTAAATTATCAAAATAAAATTTGGGATATTAATCAGAATTTAACATTGAGTCAAGTATTAAAATTTACTATATAATTAAGTGCTTACTTCATTTTTTGTTAAACAAATCATTCATTTAGCAACTTAATTGTGTAATTTTTAACACTTTATCAGTGCTCACAATGATATATATGGTCAGAATCACTTCATGCACTCGGGAAAAAAAAAATTTCATCACAGAAAAAATACTTCCCTAAAAGAAATCTCCATAGGCACAACAAATACATAAATCGGGAACGACCCAAAAAAATGCTCTGATACCAATGTTAGAAATACTAGATCAAAGTACACAGCGGAAGCGATATTACCTCATCGTAAATATCTAGAATCTAGTGCGGTTGTTCCACAGATTCTTCTTCGTCGTCGTCGTCGTTCATTCAGAATCTCCTATATCGATGGTGGAGTGTGCTACGTGGCAATACCAGACCAACACCCACATATTCCACGGCCTAAATGCCGGAACTAGAGAGAATCATTTGAGAGAGAGATTTTTTGTTTTTAATGCAAGTGTCATCCAAAGGGGAGATGAGCTATGTAAATAACCCCTCTAAGTGTAACCCCCGACAGGCCCTTAATGGCCAGTCATTAAGTCTCATGAAGTGGTTCTTAAACCACTTTATAACCACCAAGAGAAGGTGAAAGGGTGCCCACTATGGGTGCCCCTTTGTTACACATTTTAAGTGCATTTGGTCATAACATGTCGTTGCTATTATGCCGTTTTGACCCATTTTGACAAACTTTGTGGGTTACGAGCTGGCATTGGCATTTTGCTTTCCTTTTCTTTGGGCTACTTTTTTCCTTTGCTGTAATAGCAAGGAAGACTGGGGGTTCAGTAAATATTACCAAAATGATTTTGAAAGGAATGACAACTACAAGGGGTCCATCATAGACTTTTTTTCAAGGACAAGGACATTACGCATCCATGTATCCCAGTAAGATAATCTTTCTTTAAAGCAATGCGCTTCTTAGAACATAATCCATAGCAAATCCAGTAGTGAACTCCAAGCCTATATGTTACTTTGGTTTCGGACAACCTCAAAAGCATTACGTATACATACAAAACTATAAAGACCAAAGGATCCGTCATAACTTCACAACAGCAACCAAACATGAATTCTTCTCTTCCCTTCCACATTGTCTTTTTGTTTTTTATCTGTTTTTGCACCAGGATTTCCGTACAAGATTACGACAACCTTCGTGACACTTGCCCGACGTCTACAACAGGAAAACAAACAGTCTTCATCAATGGCTTCACTTGCAAGAATCCAGCCAACGTTAGTGCTTCGGATTTCAAGACCTCAAATCTGAACCACGTCGGCAATACAGACAACTTTTATCGTTCCTCAGTGACCATTGTCACTGCTGCAGATTTTCCAGGCCTGAATACACTTGGCCTCTCAATTGCTAGAACTGACCTAGATGTGGATGGTCTGGTGATGGCCCATTCCCACCCAAGAGCTTCTGAGATGCTATTTGTCAACAAAGGTGTTGTTATTGTCGGATTTATCGATACAGGAAGCAAAGTGTTCCAAAAACTTCTTAAAGAAGGTGATGTATTTGTGTTTCCCCGGGGGCTGCTCCACTATTGCTTTAATGTTGGATACGATCTCGCTACTATGTTCTCAGTGTTTAATAGCCAGAATCCAGGGATGGTAAGCGTCGCTGATGCCATGTTCGAGCAACTTGATTCAGATTTAAAAGATAAGTTAGTCAGGCGACTAATCTCTCTTCCTGGACCCAAAGGTTAACCGCATTGAAAATGCGACTTATGTTGAGTTTTCAACTCTCTCTCTCTCTCTCTCTATATATATATATATATTCAATTTCAAAAATATTATCTTCGTAAGTTTCTGTACGTACGTGCTTAGCAATAAAATGAACCGCTAATATAAGTTTTTGTTGGTACTGGCATGAATTTGGTAGCAATGAGTACTCGTGATTCAATTCTATTATGACGTTTGTCGTCTTCTGGATAATAATCAAAATGTCCGATTCAACCAAGTAGATCACGACACTACAACAGAATGTGTGTTTTGTGACAGAGAAAACTGTTACAAAAAAATAGCAAATCGTCACTAAACATATTGGTGACGGTTTGAAACCGTCACCATGACCGTCACCTAAAGTGCGTCACAAAAAACATTTGGTAACGGTTTACTGTTCAACCGTCACAAAAAATATTTTTAGTGACGGTTGGAAGTGTTCCGTTCGGTACAACGTTCGAACATTCCTTTTTTTGTGACGGTTATGAACTGTCACAGAAAATCACGTTCGGACGTAAAATTAAACGTTCGGACGTTATACCCGACCGATTGGCGTTCGAATGAGAGAAGTTGACGTTTGTTGTATATCGTTCGAACGTATCATATTTACGTTCGAATGTTAATGCGTCCGAACGTTAATTACAATAAACGTTCGAATATTTGTTCGAACGTAAACGTAAATGTTCAAACGTAGCGCGTTTAATGTTCGGACGTTATTTCAAATGTAAACGAAGGAGCGTCCGAATGCAAGTTCTTTGTTCGAACGTTAGTCGGTTTAACGTTCGAACGATTCAATTGTATTTACGTTCGAACGTTTGTTACAGTGTGAACCAACGTTCGAACGATTTTTATTTACATTCGAACGTACAGATAAGTAATACTAATTTCATAAAATTTAAAAATAAAATACCAATGGTATCATATTACATACCCAATTAACAAATAACAATGTCTTATAAAATTACAAAATTAGATATTAAAACTAGTCAGAAATATTGATAAAATTTATTTATTCTTTTTCCCTCGCCCACGGGGATTCTGTTGCAACGACATAACATGCTCCATTTGCACCATCATCTCTCGTTGCACTTGCTCTTGCACTTCACTGCGTATTCTTTCCTCCTGGTCTCTCTGTTGGTCCTGCAAACGCGTCTCTAAATGAGACTGTCGTTCTAAGAGAGACTCTAACTCTTGCTGTCTCGACCTCATATACTCATTCTCACGCCGTGCAGCTTCTAAATCTGCTGTAAGATTATTAA